>JAWZYT010000398.1:0-52500 GCA_034508575.1 Petrolisthes manimaculis | reverse complement strand
AAATTCACATGATGGAATTTAAATGTCTTGCACAACGTTCGTACAACACGGGGTATAGCGAACGTACAGTACAGTAGCCTATACCTGTGTTCGTTTGGAAGTCGCGTGATGCCCAATTATGTACACGTTCACCTTTGTATATATACCTGCCTCTCTTCTCTCGTCTTCAATTCTTCTTCCTTACGCTGACCATCACCAACACATACATACATACATACACCGTCACCACCACCGTCACCACCACCGTCACCATGCCGACTCAGATATCAAGGTAAATAGAAAGAAGCCTTGGGTGTTTATCTGTTGATTATATGTCTGTCTGTATGTCACCCATAATGTCCCTCCATTATCTGTCTCTCACTCTCTCTCTCTCTCTCTCTCTCTCTCTCTCTCTCTCTCTCTCTCTCTCTCTCTCTCTGTACCTATATGTATGTCTGTATGTATGCATGTCTCTGTGTCTACTTGTCTCTCTATCTATCTGTCTGTCTGTCTGTCTCTTATCTGTCCACTGCACCTGCCTTTCCCTATCCCTCTCTTTCTCAATCATCGTGTTACTACCATTCAATTTCTAGTCGACCATCTGTTGTAATCTATTCCTCCAAACTCTACCATGAAACAAACCCCACCCATGCACCCTGTATACACGAGATGGGGTCCTGTTGTTTCGTAGTACTGGGTTGGAGGAAGCAGTAGCCATCATCAACCTTATATTACTGAGCCCCTGGTTGTATGTATTGTACGTGTGTGTGTGTGTGTGTGTGTGTGTGTGTGTGTGTGTGTGTGTGTGACTAATGCTACACGAATCATTTTTACCCCGCAGTCGAAAATGAATAATAACTCTGAACAGGAAATTACCGCTGCAATGAACACACACACACACACACACACACACAAACAGGACGGAACACACACACACACTAACAGGACGGAACACACACACACACACACACACACACACACACACACACACACACATACTTGACCTGAGACGTGTGACTGTTTGGTTGGTTGGTGGGTGACAGGTGACGAGTGAGGCGCCTATCCTGACAACCCATGACAAGCAGGGGACGTGACGGGTGATTGTGGGTGACGTGATGGGTTACGTGACGGGTGACTGAGGGTGACGTGACGGGTGATTGTGGGTGACGTGATGGGTTACGTGACGGATGACTGAGGGTGACGTGACGGGTGATTGTGGGTGACGTGATGGGTTACGTGACGGATGACGTGACGGGTGATTGTGGGTTACGTGACGGGTGACTGAGGGTGACGTACATACAGATTGATGTACATATATACAGACGGACACACTGTTTTAATTAAAAGTTCAGTCACAATGCTAATCTTAACGACAAGTTGGCGTGACGCACCCTGAAGAGAGAGAGAGAGAGAGAGAGAGAGAGAGAGAGAGAGAGAGAGAGAGAGAGAGAGAGAGAGAGAGAGAGAGAGAGAGAGAGAGAGAGAGTTTAAGATGAGGTGGAATGAAATAAAGTGGAGTAGGGTGGAGGAGAACAAATGGAGTGGAGGTGGAGAGGTGTAGATTAGGATGAATGTGATGGGGTGGAGTGTAGTATAAAGTGGAATGGAACACAGAAAGAATGGAGTAAGTAAGAACAGTGGAGGAAGGAGGGAGAGTGGAGTAAGGAAGGAGAGTGGAGGAAGAAGCGAGAGTGGAGTAAGGGGAGGGGGAGTGGAGTAAGAGAGGGGGTGAAAGGAATAGGGAAGGGTAGACCAATTAGAGAATGGGTGGAATAGTGGAAGGTGGATAGTAGACCACAGTGAAAGATTAAAGAGGGGAAGGGGGGGGGGCGGGGCGTAGTAACTGAGAGAGCCAGAACAAACCCCTGTGACTCACTGGACGACTGAGAGGGTGAGGTAGGGTGAGGTAGTGATAATAATTCCAATAGGGAGGGTTTATAATAATAGTAGGAAGGGGAGAGCTACTACTACTTTGGTTGGTTGGTTCGTGGCTGACTTGTGCCTCTCTGGGACCGTGAAGGTGGCTATAATAGTCGTGGTGGTGGGCTGGTGGGTGGCCCGTGGTAGTCTTCTTACTCAGTTGACCACCAACCACCGTCGAAGTAGGACGTTACGCTGAATGGTGCCGGGGAAAGGTGTGAGTGGTTTGGTGATGTCCCAGCGTCGCCGTGTGAAAATAAACGCACACCAGTTACATCGTTCATTATTCCGTAACGTCGTGAAAATGCTGCTGCTAGATTACAACGAAGACACACGAGTTCTCTAATTGGCAAGATTAACGACGTAATTACTATGGGTATTTTTCGTCTGTTTGCATCGGAAGTACACAGTTTGTACTTATGTGTGTCCAGCTGGTAATAAAAATGTTAACGTAATGAGTCATGACATGGAGGCGCCTACTGGACTGAACGTTTGTTATGTCCATTCCATCTCTCACTGGTAAATAGTAATATAACATTCGGAAATTGCCAACAGAATGCTAGAATAACCATCACATCACAGGCCGGATTAACAACCAACCAAAACAACAAGTCACACACCTCACCCGTCCTAATAATTATACTCTTTCACCAAACAAACATTCACGAACAACAAAAGTAAACTAATCAGAGAGAATGGAAGAATAATAACCACCACACTTGCATGCCATCAACACTCGGCACCGATTAAAGTATAAAAAAATAACTTTAAAAGAGTGTGTGTGTGTGTACCCAACCAACCAACCACTCCCTCGCTGCAGCCACCATAAACAAACAAACAAACAAGCAAGCAAGCAAACAAGATGTGGTGGTTTTGGGCTCTGTTGTGTCACACGTGGCCACACTCTGTACCTCTAAGGGCAGGGGGCACGTCGTCATCATCATCATCATCATCATCATCGCCCTTCACACGTCGGCGTTGGTGTTCGTGTCATGGCACTTCGTCAGATCGGGGGAGACACAGTACAGGCAGGAGACACAACACTACAAGGACACTTCATCAGGGGTAGGATCATCATTTGAAGTTTTGTTTATGTCTGACTTTACTTTATTATTATTTTTTTTTTAGTTTCTGAGGCGTGCTACTGACAGTGGTATAAATGCTTAATCTACACACATTTTTTCTGTTTTTGTTGTGTTTTTGTCAGTGTTGGGTTAATTTCAGAGGCGAGGTTGAGACAGTAGGAATAAAATGTGTTAATGGGTGCTATGCAATATGGAGAAGCGTGTTTCTGTCAGTGACGTTCGTGTTTAAAGTAGTTTAAAGTAACAGGGTAACAGGAAGGTACAGAAGTTGTGTTAAGAGCCTACTGCATTACGTACTGTAGGATAATTATGTGGTATGTATTTGCCAGCGTCGGGCTTGTGTTGGGGGAACGTGTTCGTGGGTAGAAATAGGCACGCGTCGGAGCCAAATAATATGATGATTTCTCTGGCAATTACAAGACCACTGTTTATTCCTCCCATACAGTCCACCTCAGTATGCGAGTTGAGGACCTGACTGTTGTGTAGCATATTTTGGAGGAATCGTATTATTTCGCCCACCCTTTCAAGTGCTTTACAGTCACGCTTTTGTCAGTGCCGTACTCGTGGTGTTGAGGGCAAGTGAAAGTCAGCGTATAATCCTGTTTACTTTTGTGTTCGTCTCTTAAATTCTAGCGCACGTGTTCGCAAATAATTCGTTTTTTGTTCTGCGCGTGTCTACTATAATCTATGTACGGTGAATGTTGGCTTATGATCGTTCATTACTGTGTGCCTCCACTGAAATATATACGGTATCCCGTGAAAGTTAGCCAATCATCTTTAGCTACTGTGTGTCCCTATGGTTTTCGCTTATCATCTTAAGACTTCCTGTACGTTTACTTATACATACAAAAAAATAATTATTATAAGTGTGAAATGCATCGAGTATCTAGAGTATAACGTCATGTGTTGTTTGGTAGCAAGAAGGTTTAGTAAGGTTATTAAGTGGTGGAGTACAGAGGGCTGCTGGTTGGTTGGTTAGTTGGTTGGTGAGGCTACAACACTTGGGATACGGTACACGTGCGTCGTCACAACACCTGTTTTGTTGTTATCTGGTCTCCATGCTCGTGTCCTCCCCCTCCACCCTCTCCCTCTCCCTGTGTTCGTATACGAGTGCAGTACATACATACACACACACAGAACTTTTTTCTCTCTCACACTGACTCGTCCCCAACCTATTGTCTATTTCGGGAGAAGTAATTAATATTTTCTCGGTAACTTGTATTTACTCTTTTTTCCAACTACACACAAACTAATTTTACCATTTTCATCTACACACATACTTATCAAAAATTGTCTTTCATGTATTATGTGTTTTATGTATACAGTAAAAGCTATCAACATTATTGTTAAGATAGTGATTATAATTTCTCTACGTTATTCCTATTATTATTGAAGGCTTTCCCAACACGCAGTCTGCCTGTGTTTGAGTGGAATTCCTTGTTGTAACCCTCCCAAGTGGAAGACAAAGGTTCATGGAAGGAAGAACACAGACACTAACTTGTTTTACAGTAGACTGAAAAAAAGTTCATTATATAATACATTCAGTTCAAGGTAAACAAACGCTGACAGTTATTTCGTATAGTTGACAGTAAATCTAAATAGGACATACAGGGTTTTCTTTCGGGATACAACGAAGTACAATAATACAAACCACAAAGTACAGTCGGCCTCAGGAATTCGTATACACCCCTGTGACATCAAGGGTTCCTATCAACAAGGAAATTTTAGTACATTAATTTGCTAACACCAGCAGGCCCTTCCAGTAATGTTATTTGGTAATACTTGAATGAGTGAGCAGTAGGTGGAGCATAGACTCATCTTAACCAACGCTCACTGTACGAATACCTGAGGCCCATTGCACAGTTGGACACAAGAATTCGTGGTACAGCCGAGGTGGTACACTCGCCAGCACTGCCCCGTGTTACAGGGGCTCGCACGTTGTAGGAGATGTGGCACTACTGTGATGATTTGCCGCGATGGAGTAACCTCGATACAGTGGTGCATGAAGTGAACTTTGTTGTTTAAATCTTCGAACCACAATGTATCATTTCACCCCGAATTTGTTTAACCTTAATGTTCTACATTAGAAAGTATTCAGTACTCGTCATTATGTAATGCATTTTATCTGTCTAAATTTCTGTGATGACGTTCTGTTTCTATCTTATCACCTAATACATGTATGGATCCCCAAATCTGTTGTCAGAAAAAGGGGTTAGCCATAAGCCACGCAAATGGCATGCTGTGATAAGACCACATTTGCTTCAATATTCATAGAACGAATCACAAGAATAGTGAACATCCATGATATTGTCGAAAACTCATTACAAGAAGCTTCAGTTTCCAGTCATAACTGAAGAGACGAGTTTTTCTTCACCTTGCCGGTGGGGCTAGTATATTCATTCTCGCTATCATAACGTAATGAACATAAAACCAGGTAGTTACTGTAGCTGCAATATACACAATGTTAATAGTGCGTTAATGAATATAATATTGTCTCCATAAAAAGTTCATTTTTGTTAATTGTTGTTTGTTAAAAAAAAATTGGAAAGTTTAATTTGTTATCCGTTTACAGGTTAAAATATATCCCAATTAGAAGTGATGCTAATATTATTCACCCAAATAATTGTAATAAAGTAAGAATTACAAACGTGATCAGCATAGTTGTCATTCACACATCCAACTTATCAGTGTTTACTCGTTTATTCAGTTCATGTTATCAATTTTTTAGAATAACGTCTACAATTAGTGTAGTAGGATGGTAAGAAATAGGTAGATAGATATAGATGGTTTCTTTTACCTTACGATAAGTAAAAATACATTAAATATGGCATAGATTTCTTATGTCTAACTCCAATACATTACCAACATAATCGAGCCACCTGGGCTGTACCACGAATTCCTGTGCCTAACTGTACATTTTCACGTCATCCACATGCACCCTTATCAACACAACACCAGCCAGCGGACATTATATATATTTTTTTGTCTTGTCCAACTACGCGATCTACTTCCTTCCTCTTTCCTACAGCCGGGCGGATATTTATAGGGCTGACCTCAACAGTTATAGGATGGGGTGTATAGGAAGGTAGATATCTAAGGTTTGGGTACCTATGAGCAACGAGACTGATAGGCTGGTTAAGGTTGAAGGTGGAAAGGGAAGCAAAAAGGACACGATACAGAGAGAGAGAGAGAGAGAGAGAGAGAGAGAGAGAGAGAGAGGTGATAGAGAGGTGTGACAGCAAGCAGGAAGGAAATAAAAAGACAAGAGGGACAAGTGAAGAACTGAAAGATGAGAGAGATAGAGAGAGAGATAGATAGATAGATAGAGAGAGAGAGAGAGAGAGAGAGAGAGAGAGAGAGAGAGAGAGAGAGAGAGAGAGAGAGAGAGAGAGAGAGAGAGAGAGAGAGAGAGAGAGAGAGAGAGAGAGAGAGAGAGAGAAGGGGGGGGGGTACAAGCCAAAAGTTTGAGAGTTGATAAGGCAAGTGTGGGGTCAGTGAGTGAGTGAGGCGACCATTGATGTCACATTACACACACACACACACTATCTTTTAACTAACACACACACACACACACACAATCTTATAACCATCACTACCTATGAAATCTATCCACTTCCCCAAACAACATTAAGACAAACAATGGAAACTAATATAAGGTAGCTTGAGAACGAAGGGGGTGCACATTCCCCTGTCTATCTATCTATCTATCTGTCTGTCTGTCTGTCTGTCTGTTTGGTCCGGAAATAACAAGAAAAACAACAACACCCGACCCACATGTTTCTGAGGAAGGACTTGAGTGAGTTGTGGTCACGTCATCCTAATCGAAGTATACACAGGCAGTCACATTTTCAGTCAACTTTGAGGAGCGGGTGAGTTTTGTTTGTGAATTCGCGGCGACGATGATAATGAGGATGACGGACGGACAGGGTGAAGAGGGCAACGACAAGTATCCTGGGTGACTGACAGCTGAGAGAGAGAGAAAGAGAGAGAGAGAGAGAGAAAGAAAAAAAAAGTTGTCCTGGTATCTTTGACAGCTGTGTGTGTGAGTGTGTGTTCTGATAGCCTATGTATAAGGGGGTCGTATTTGTGTGTGTGTGTGTGTCACGAGCGAGACCACCACCATATCTCTTGCTACATTATTCCCTTTATCTGGCGTCGGTAAATGAAAGAAGGATTAGAGCTGTATGTATGTATGTACCCTCTCTCTTTTATGAGTGAGTGAATGTGGCGTCCGTTCCATTCCTTACCTTCCCTTTGTGCTTCTCTGTGTCTGTCGGGAGTAACCTAATGGAAGCAATTCTGTTTGTATTCTTATCTGTGATGTAGGATTGTATGAGAAAGGTGTGTGTGTGTGTGTGTGTGTGTGTGTGTGTGTGTGTGTGTGTGTGTGTCGTGTGTGTGTGTGTGTGTGTGTGTGTGTGTGTGTGTGTGTGTGTGTGTGTGTGTGTGTGTGTGTGTGTGTGTGTTATGGGGAGGAAGGGGATGTATAAAAGAGTCATGTCACTAAGATTGATTATACTGTATATTCTATTATTAATCTGTGTACCACGGTAATAACACGTAACATAAACAACAACAACATAAACAAACAATAACCAACGAAATTTCAAGTTAATAAAACAATGGTAATAACATGATATTTTTACCGTGGATGGGGAACAATTGACACTTTAGTTATGGTGACAGCAGATGACATTACTCGTATGTTATGTATATACTGTATTGATTATGATGAACACGTCAATATAAGAATTGTGAGTAAGATGACAGAAGTTGATATAAATACACGAGTCATTTTAAGGACCCTGTGATCGTGTATAGGAATTGGAGGCTTCTGATTCCCCTAGACCACATGCCACGAAACACGCTTCCTCCATATACGAGGTGTTTCGTGGTAGTATTTGAAGGACTCATTTACCTCCAATTTTCTGACATCACAGTGAACCTTAAGGGGGATTACTGTAAACGTATGTACACCCGAGCTCGTAAATTCGCGACCCACGTACTGAGATGTTTATGCCATTTGAGCTGGTAACATTTATCTGGTGAGGAATCAGAGTACAAGGTGGAACAATGTAGTGGGACATGATACAATCTTTCACCAACAATGACACCTTCCCCAAACAGTGTTACCAGCTCAGATGACATAAACATTTGGGGACGTGGTCGCGAATTTACGAGCTCGAGTGTACATACGTTTACAGTAATCCCCCCACCCACTTACCCACCTACCCACCCCTACTTACCCACCTATACTCCCCTACTTACCCACCTATTCTCCCCTACTTACCCACCTACCCACCCCTACTTACCCACCTATACTCCCCTACTTACCCACCTACCCACCCCTACTTACCCACCTATACTCCCCCTGACAACAACAACTACTGTACGCCTAAACAAATAACAGGTTGTATTCTGACACCAAGTGGAAAAGTGCACGTGACCTCAAGACAGACAGACAGACAGGTCAAACACACACATACATACACACAAACAAACACAAGCACGTGACCTCAACACACACATACATACACACGAACACAAGCACGTGACCTCAACGAATCAACACACACACGAACAGAAATGGTTTAACTGGTATATATGGACCATTTTCCCGGATACTTTTTAACATTTGACTAACATGTATGAAAAATGACGAACGAATGATCTCTCTCTCTCTCTCTCTCTCTCTCTCTCTCTCTCTCTCTCTCTCTCTCTCTCTCTCTCTCTCTCTCTCTGTTGCTTATTCCCCTCACTCACTCACCCACCCACCCTAAGTAACCGGTTCTGAGCTGGCAACCAAAGAGGGCATGACTGGTGCAGGGAGCCTTGTCGTTGCCTTCCTTCCATATGGGGAGATTCTCTGGAGGGTTGGTTGGTTGGTTAATTAATTGGTGAGCAACTGATTCCTCCAAACTATAATATATGCCACCACGAAACAGATTCCTCATTACAATACCATTCATGCAGGTCGTCTTGTTTCCTGACATAATTATATAGTTTGGATGAATCACAGACCTTCCAATTCACCAACAAGAAAATCTCCTCTTTAACTATGATATTTTGCTGCTACAAGATAGATCCCAATTTCGATATATTACAAAGTACTTATAATAATGGGTTTAGGCTACTGGGATAGGACTATTGTTGAGGACTGAGTTGCCTTTAAAGGGGAGTAACCTGTTGTCCTCCAAAGTCTGTCATAAAACACACCCATTCCTATAGTCTCATACGGAGGGATACTGTTTCCTGGCTAGCTTGAAGGAATCTCTGTAATCTCCTAATTTTTCCAAGTCAGTTACTTCCCTTAAGGGGTGGTGGAGTTGGGGGGGGGGGGTATGTCCTTTTGTTTTGATAAATTGGAGAGTTACTGATTCCTCCAAACCAACTCCATATTGCCAGGAAACATTTTCACTTCAATAGGATAATTATTTAGTTTGGTGACGTCGTTAAATGATTCAATATGATGGTTCTCCACTTATTAACACCACGAGAGAGGAGGTACAGAGGGTTGGGTGAAAGAGGAGAGAGGAGGTACAGAGGAGGGGTGGGTGAGAGAAGAGATACACTGGAGTGGGTGGGAGAGGAGAGAGGAGGTACAGAGGGTTGGGTGGGAGAGGAGAGAGGAGGTACAGAGGGATGGGTGGGAGGAGGTACAGAGGGGTGGTAGAGGAGAGAGGAGGTACAGAGGAGGGGTGGGTGAGAGGAGGGTGTCGTTCCGGTGCCTAGACAACAATCCCTTCAGGTATATAAGGACACAGTGCCTCCGTGGCCTGGCCTGGTACTCACACCTCGTCCTGGCTTACACACACACACACACTCACTCACTCACACCTCGTCCTGGCTCACACACACACACTCACACCTCATCCTGGCTCTCACACAATATCCATCCGTCACATCTCGTTCTGACACACACACACTATCACTCACACCTCGCCCTGGCTCACACACAAACACACACTCATTCACACCTTGTTCTGGCTCACAAACTCCTTAGTCTACCCCACACCTTCAATCCCTCGCCCTCCCTCACTCACACCTTCAGTTCTTCGTCCTGGCACACACATTACTACACTCCCTCCCTCTCTCCCTCACACAACCCCTTCGTCCTCGTCACAGCAGTATGGCCCTCAGAATCCCCCTCCTCCCCAGAGACTCCCCCACCACCAGGACATTTCCACACGATAGTAAGAGCCGCCCGAGGTAGTGCTGGGGACGCCCTTGATACCGTGGTGCGCCCTAGTGAAAGAGTGTGTGTGTATAAGTGAGGAATATACTGTACGTGAAGGAAGAAGGGTGAGGAGAGTGTCACCAGCTGCCTGGGAGAGTGTTTCAAGTTCAATCTAATCTACACTGACTACCTTGATGTTGACTCCATTCACCTGAACGTATATAGTTACTACTCTGAAGTGAACCTGAATATACTGATGATAAGTTTACCTATACCATCCTCAAGCAACGCCTCCTATTTATCCGCCAAGTTAAATCAGTCTACTACGTTACCCATCGCAACATTTCTTACAAGTTTCCATGACTTCCCTAATCTGCCAATGTGTGTGTGTGTGAAGAAGGTTGAGAGTAAATGTATACTCGAAATATCTTTAATAAATAGCACTATAGCTACCTTCTCAAAACCCATCTTGCACCATATATGTATAGTACAAGCGAGCACCTCTACACGATACTTGCTACCAAACTCTGGGTGAAGAAAGAAGACTTGAAAGAAAATAATTAAATATCACAAACAAAAAGTCCCACAGGCAACATTTAACTGCCTCCCTCCTACTTCAGTAGACACAACAACTAACAGAACATACAATATACATCTGTGGAGGCCGTCTGATCTCAACAAACAAAAGGTTCCACAAACAACACTTAACTACCTCCCTCCTTCCAACAACCAATAGAATATTTATGTACACATCTGTGGAAGCCCAACCCAACCCATGAAATATGTCAAACACTGTAGTTCGAGATATAAAAACAAAACGACCTTACAATAATAACACCAGCTGGACGTTGGTACATTCATGATAATAACTCCATCCTGTGTACCATCCTGTGGGACTCCTACTTAGACGATAACATTGGATGAACCTTGAGAATAATTAGTATATAACACCATCGGGAATTCCAACCACAAGAAAACTTAAACTACCAACTCCACAATGGGCTGTATAGTACGGTAAGTATTCACGGTTGACTTTCTCGTGTTTTGTTCTGTTTTGTCTGTCACTTATTATCTGGTGTGGTTGTGAACTTTGAGAGAGAGAGAGAGAGAGAGAGAGATCGCTAGCGTTTTGTATGTGAGTGAGTGAGTGAGTGGGTGGGTAAGTGTGTGTGTGTTAGAGTGCTAGTGTTGTGTGTGTGTGTGTGTGTGTGTATCTTTTCTACGGGGGTGCCAGCGAGCGAATAGAATGTGTGGCACTGACCAGACCAGACCAGACCACACAAGACCAAACAGACAGACAGACAGACATACACTTGTGGTGGTAGTTAGTGTTTGTGGCAGGGTAGAATTAAGGTTATATGAGGCCTTTCTTCATTTCCTTTATTATTTATTTATTTCCATTCTTATTATCCTCCAGTCTTTTTTTTTTGTCTTTTTTGTTTCTCTTCTTCCTTTAACTTACGTGTGTATGTGTGTGTGTGTGTGGGCAGGTGAAATGAATGAAGGGGAGGTACTCATTCTATTTATATCATGCATTAGGAGATAAGTCATTGTTGGAGGTGGTATGTCTCTCTCTCTCTCTCTCTCTCTCTCTCTCTCTCTCTCTCTCTCTCTCTCTCTCTCTCTCTCTCTCTCTCTCTCTCATCATGTTCGTTCGTATATGCATCACCAACTTTGACAAGACTGTGACTGATTGCAAATGTTCAATGGTATACAATGTCATAAAGGTTGCCGCTATAAGTGTCAAACCAAACATATACTATAGATATACCTGTACCCAAGGCCCAGGTATAGATCTCTTGGCCATACCTGTACCTATATTACGTCTCCTCCTCGCAGTCAGGTTATTAATATCGCAAGGACCACTAGATCTGTTGCTGTTTGAAGGGGGTAATAAATATCCTTTTGGTACACTTAGAGAACACCCAGATTCCTCCAGAGTATAGGCCAGAAAACAACAGGAACAGATTAACAACAACAAAAACAACAAAATAATGGTATCCTGTTCCTTGTAAATAATAGTTTAGAGGAACAGAACCAGAAAAAAATAAAAATAATAATAAAATAATAATAATAAATAAATAATAATAAATAATAAATAATAATAATAATAATAAAATAATAATAATAATAAAATAATAATAATAATAATAATAATAACAACAACAATGGAGTCCTGTTACTTGGAATAGCTTGAAAAATATATATATATATAATTTGGAGGAATCAGTTCCCTCCAGATTTGCCAACTGATTCATCCAAACTATTCCAAGCAACAGGTCACCCATTATTTTTGTTAGTCTAGACGTGTTTCCTGACATGCTTTGGAGGAAACAAGGTATTCCAATGCACCAAATTAAAGACTACTATCCTCTTGTGTGTTGGTAAATCTGGAGTAACTGAATCCTCCATACTATTACAAGCAACAGAACACCATTAATTTTGCTCTTCTGGTTTAGTTTCCTGGCACACTTTGGAGGAATCAAGACACTCCAATGTAACAAAAGTGAATTATCCTCTTAACACTATTGGTGGTGCAGTGGTTTAGTGAAGACAGTGAGAGGCTTTGTTGTTCTCTTATCCTCATCTTTCTCCTCCTCCTCCTCCTCATCTTTCTCCTCCTCCTCCTCCTCCTCTTCCTACTCTTCCTACTCCTCCTCCTCAGTCACTTCCTCGCCACTTGGGAAGAATGGTGGTGATGGTGATGATGATGGTGATGATGATATGTTAAGGTTGGTGGTATTTACGATTATGCAGAGGTTATTTATAACAACAATAACATAAATAATAATAATAATAATAATAATAATGATAATAATAATAATAAGAGTGATAAAAGAGTGAGAAATGCCAGACATATTGTTACATTTTTATATGATTTCAAGTGTTCTGATATTGAGGGAGATAAGAGTTAATTTTTTACATTTTTTTTATGGGAGATACAATTATGTTTTTTTTTATGGGTTGTGATAAGAGTGAGATAATGGACTAAGACGAGGGTGAGTGTGATAGTGACAGCTTGATCTGGAGTGGGACTTATTCACTCAGTCACTCAGTCAAAGGGTTTTATCTCACAAGACATGAACCAGATAAAGAGGAGGATGGAAGGAGGAAGATAAGAAGTAGGTGAATAGAGGTAGACTTTATCGGTGGTAGTGGTGGCGGTGTGTGTGTGTGTGTGTGTGTGTGTGTGTTTTCCACGTTGTGTAGTTGCTTATTATGAGTCAGTTGAGACGGGGTTAAGTTCCTACGCTACCACTCCGTTTCTCTCTCTCTCTCTCTCACTCTCTCTCTCTCTCTCTCTCTCTCTCTCTCCGGAATAAACTGAGACTACATAGCTGTTTCTCACCCCCCCCTCCTCCCCTCCAACCCTCCCACTCCCATCCACAAAATACATAATTATATCTTGGCATCATATTTCAGAACACCAAAAATATTCCTAGATTCACTCACCCCCATCCCTCCCTCCTTCCTTCCTTCCTTCAGTTCACACACTTCCTCTTATCCAACACATCTTTCCTTCTTTCTAATATGTAGTCGTTATTATTATTATTATTGTTTTTATTATTATTGTTTTTATTATTGTTATTATTATTATTGTTTTTATTATTGTTATTATTATTATTTCGTAAGGAGGAAGGTCAGCCAACATGATTGAGAGAAGATAATGAGCGAGTGAATTAAAGAGAGTGGGACAGAATAAAAGTGAGTGTGACAGAGGGAGTGAGGGATTGTCCTTGGAGAGAGGGTGGGATTGAGAGCGTGAGTGACATGGAGTGAGATATGGAATGCATGAGCGAGAATGAGGGAGGAAGTGTGTGAGTAAAATGAGTGATAAGTATGGCATCCAATTCCTCAGCAGTCTCTCAAGCAACACACACACACACACACACAATTCTCGACTAGTTCTTGTTTTACATTTGCATCGCTGGGTCTCTCTCTCTCTCTCTCTCTCTCTCTCTCTCTCTCTCTCTCTCTCTCTCTCTCTCTCTCTGTGTGTGTGTGTGTGTGTGTGTCATCAAATTCTGCACCTGGATTACGAACAATACATGTCACTGGGACCAATTTCCTCGAATCAAAAGATCGTAAAAAAACGACAACGAAATTGACCTCGTACAGCCACACGTAACAAAACTTTCACTCAAACCAACCTCAGTACAATTTTCACTTTAACTCTTCTTTATTTAGAGTGCTTAATTAAGGGACCCTGTGAGTCAGAAAATTGGAGGTAAACGAGTCAATCAAATATTGCCACGAAACACACACACACACACACACACACACACACACACCTATATGGAAGGAGCTTTGTTTCGTGGCATATAGGTCAGGAAGAATCAGAAGCCTCCATATTATTCTCATATATGAAATTAGTGTGGTGATGGATGAAACTAATGAGATGGATGAAATTAATGGTATAGCTGTGGGATGATATTTTTAGGTGTCAGTATTATAGACTATCTATAGAGTATTAGACGTTGGATATTTTAGCTGTTTCATAGATACCACCACAAGGCATGCGATTGTTATTGGTTTTAGAGGTGTGTGTGTGTGTGTGTGTGTGTGTGTGTGTGTGTGTGTGTGTGTGTGTGTGTGTGTGTGTGTGTGTGTGTGTGACCCCGTATTAACGCCACCCCGTGAAGGAACAGGTTGTGGTACTACCATGGAGCTAGAATACTACCCAGGGGGATGGGGTCTGGGGGGGGGGGGGGAGGCGGCTACATGAACACGCGCAACGAAGGAGGGGGATGGGTGGGACGAAGGGGGAAGGGAGGGAGCTGGTGGTAAGGGGGGAAATGAAGGGGAAGGGAGGGAGCTGGTGGTAGGGGGGGAGCGTGAAGGGGAAGAGGTGGAGGGAGGTGATAGGGGAATGGGGGTAACGAAGGGAGGTGGGAATGAAGTGATAAGGAAGGAGGGGAAAGGAGGGAGAGGGAGAGAGAGACAAGAAGGTGGTGATATGGGGTGGGTTGGGGTTGGGGTTGGGGGTGGGGGGGTTGTATGTGCACTGAGCCCATCGGATTATAAACAGGTTGTATTAAAGAAGTTGTGACCAGTAGTGCGTTGTAGGTGTGGATGGGATGGCAAGGGTTGGTTTGAGTGAGTACGGTACTGACTTTTATTTATTTATTTATTTATTTTCCTTCGTCCTTCATCCTCCAAACAGCGGTGGTGTCCTCTGCATGGTTAGATTTGCTCCAGCCTTACATTTGCTTCGTGTCCTATAATGTATGTCTGAAGGACGAAGGAATGCAATGACTGACCAGAGGACGGAGAAAAATGTGTCTTCGTGGGGATTATGTCAAACAGATATACCCGAGTCATAACTCCAACTACACACACACACAGACACACACACACACACACACACACACACACACAAACACACACACACAGACCTAAGACCCATGTACATTAATGAGAAACATGTGCCTGAATGAATGAGATGTGAATTTTAATCGAAACTTTCTTGAATCCATGAATGATAAAGAGGGAATATTTTCATCAATATGTTTACGAGGACGACACAGACTCTCCAAAGCATCTTTTTATTGTTGGTGCAAGGCGAATATCAAGAGAGAGAGAGAGAGAGAGAGAGCGAGAGAGAGAGAGAGAGAAATATGGCATTGCCGTTAGTGTGGATGTAAAGAAAGGCAAAAGGAAATACTATAAGTAAGATGATCTCCCTCCTCCTTGCCACTCCCACCATAATATACAATAATACTATAGAGCTGAAGGAAGTGTACTTGACCCTATCCTCAACTGAGGGAGTTGGGTTATCTGTTCTCTCTCTACGCACACACACACACACACACACACACACACATGCATCTCTATAGGTTGCAGATTGAAGAACTCATGTTTTGCTCTTCTTCACACAACCAATTATAATTACTGCTGACCCAGAGAGAGAGAGAGAGGCAAGCATGAGAGAAAGGCATCTGTTTCGTAGCACTGCAGTATAGGGGGAATATGAAGCCCTTTTATTATCCAGATTTTAATGAACACAATAAACAATCGCCCTTAAACTAACCACCCAAACATCTGACCAACTAACTAACTAACCAACCAACAAACTAGCCAACCATCTGACCAACTAACTAATTAAGCAACCAACTAACTTACTAACTAATCAATCAACCAACCAACCAACCAACTAACGAACTATAACCAACCAACCATCTGACCAGCCAACAGACCGACGTATCCTTCCCCCAGCAATCTGAACGTGTGAAATATAAACTGACCACTACCACCACTCACCCCTGCCCGTTCAATGTGTTTATACAGCGATAGTGAAGATACACCCAACATGCACGAGGGTAATGAGATGAGGGATGGATGGATGGATGGATAGATGGATGGAGGGAGGGATAGATGGATGGAGGGAGGGATAGATGGACGGATAGATGGATGGAGGGAGGAAGGGAGCGAGAAGGGATGGATAGATAGAAAGATAGATGGATGGAGAGGGAGGAAGGGATAGATAGAAAGATAGATGGATGGAGGGAGGAAGGGAGCGAGAAGGGATGAATAGATAGAAAGATAGATGGATGGAGAGAGGGAGGAAGGGATGGATAGATATAAAGATAGATGGAAGGAGGAAGGGAGCGGGAGGAAGGGATAGATAGATAGAAAGATAGATGGATGGATGGAGAGGGAGGAAGGGAGGGATGGATGGATGGAGTAAGGGATGTATGTATGTTTGTTTGTCTGTCTGGTGTGGTGATATGTTGGTTGGTTCGTTCTTGGGTCTTCGTTGTGTGTCAGGGTATATATAGGAAAGTTGAACCTCTTGTTTTTACAGTATATATATTTTTTACTTGGTCTACTCATAATTCCTCCAAACGTATCTCAGTACACAAATAGCCTCAATGTTACTAATAGGGAATAGATAGATCCGTCTTGTTGTGACATCATTAGAAGATTCAGTAAGTTCACTAATTTACCAAAAAGAGGTTCTCCCTATAAAATATTGAAGGTAAACGAGTCCTTCAAATATTGCTACGAAACACACACACACACACATACACACACACACCCATATATGGAAGGAGTTTGTTTGTTTCGTGGCATGGTCAGTAGGAATCAGAAGCCTCTAATTTTCATACACGATCATGAGGGATAAAGTGTCGAGTGTTTTTAGCCCCTGAAGAAAGAAATTGGAGACAACACTTGGACAAAACCGTATATTTATAACTGTTTGGTGTTGACGAGATGAGAACAGGGATTGAAAAAAAAATAAATAAAGAGAATAATGAAAAGAAAGTAAGAAAGGAAGCAATCGTTGTCTTAATTAAGGGGGTAATCCTGGAGCAACTGATTCCTCCGTAGTATTTTAAGCAACAGGCCACCATTATTTTTGTTATAGTAGGGTCCTGCTGTTTCCTTCATGGTATATATATTTTTTTAGTATACTATCTCCTTAACCGATGCGTGTATGTATGTATGTATGTTGTGGTAAGTGATTTGTTGATGTAGGTATACTGTATGTATGTACAAGTCCTTTACTCACTCACTCCCACTGCCACTACTCCCCTCCCCCTCTCACTTAAATTACTCACTCACTTCCACTGCCACTACTCCCCCCACTCACCCTCTCATTCACTCACTGACTCACTCCTAAATATTATTCACTCCAGGCTTACGTCACTGTCCATTTCTTCTTTACTCAATCTCACTCACTCACTCACTCGTCCATTCTCTTCCTCACATATTTCTTTACTGTGTGTGTGTGTGTGTGTGTGTGTGTGTGTGTAAGGGTCATTATGGAGATGAAATGGCCCGCTAACTCGACCCTTATCTTTAGAATGGTGACAGGGTAAGGGTTGGGGCAGGGGCAGCCAGGCAGGTTGGTTGTGGTGGGGTATGAGGTATAGAGAGGGAGGAGGTTTCACCAGCAGAGGGAGTGGGGTGAGGGAATGGGTTGTGGTGGTGGAAGGAAAGGGGTCACATGCACAGACAGAGGGGAAACGATGGTGTAAAAGAAGGCAGGCAGGCAAGGATATAGGTAAAGTATGGCAGGGGTAGAGTGGGAGAGAGACACCAGCAAAGGGGCAGGGTATGATGTATTAGCAGAGGGCAGGGGCAGGGAGGGGTGTGTGGTAGGCAAGGTATGAGGTAAGGGGAGATATTCTAAAAGAGGGACAGGGGTAGGGGGTAGGGATTGGGGAGAGATAGCAGAGGGGCATGGTGGGGAGACAAAGCCGTGGGTTATCAGGTTAATGCTTATCCCTCCGGCCTGCTCACGCTCCTGGCTACATCTCAGGAGGTGTGTCATGAGTACCACCCCGGCCCCTGGGACACACTAGGCACCCATGCACTTTCCCTCCTTCTTCTTCACTTCTCCCCTTCACTCTCCTCCTTCTTTAGTTCTCTCCTGCATACACCCGTTCTTATGTTTTCCCCTCCATCCCCTTCCAATAATCCCCAGTCCTCTCCTCTTCCTTAATTTCTCCCATGCACCTCCTCCTCTTCTTTAATTTCTCCCCTGCACCTCCTCCTCCTTCAGTTCTTCTCTGCACTTCCTTCCCTTCCTCCTTCAGTTCTCCTCAGTCCTCCCCTCCATCCCTCTGTGAACCACTCCCCTTTCTGTACTTTCTCCTAATGCAGTTTCATTCTTAGAAACTGGCAGTAAATGTTCACTAGTTTCTGATTATTTTCGCACTTGTAGATGCTTAATTTAGTTTGTTTCACTGGGAACGGTTGGAAGGATAGATTGGATGAATAGATGGATGTAGATAATGGAATGGATGAGACGATAGATGGTAGATAAAATGAGGGGTGGGGTTGTGGGTTGGAAGACGTGTTGTGGTGAGGGGACTCGAGGAAGCTTGTGTAAGAGGCAAGGATCTCCCTGACGTCTGGCCACAACACCAGATATGATGCTGGGAAAGGAAGAAACTAGCTAGGCTGTGCTAAGTTGGGTTGGGTTTGATTAAATTAGATTAGGTTTGGTTAGGAGACAGAAAAGAGGGTCAACAAGCAGGCAGGAAATAGAAGGAATGTAGGTACAGTTGTAGAGGAAATAACTGTGGTTGCCTGATGTTGTTGCTGTGGTTTATTCTTACTATTTTTCCTCCTTTTCTACCATCACTCTACTCCTCACTTATCATAAACAACACTCCTTCCACTCCTTCAATTAGTCTTCCACCTTACTCCTCCTTCCCACTCAACATCTCCACCAATTCTCTACCATTACACACCACCTAAAGTCCACCTCAATCACACCCCACCACCACTCCATACTCCTGTCAACCTTATGTAATTGACCTCTTGACAAAAAATAAATTTACTGTACTCCAATATCACAGACCCTTTCGTACTATAGTATGTTTTTTCTCCTTTTCTTCCCCCAGATCCTACAACCTGTACGAAAACGAGGCCAGAAGCGACGTGATCCTCCTGGTGGGGGACGATTTGTATCACGAGAGGATCCCCGCACACTCGTGGATCCTGCAGGCTGGCAACCCGGTCCTAAAGGCCATGTTACAGTGGCACTGTAACGAACCAGACAAGAAACAACTCAACATCCGAAACGACCCCAAGGGATTCCAGAACCTCATGAAGTATGTTGCAGTCACAAAATATGTTTATGTACTGTATTGCAATGTGACTTTTCATACTTTCAATACATATGAGTACTTCCACAAGTTTTAGGTAACAGTTGCACACATTCTAACTCTTTATGTGCAGTAGGGAGGAAGCTATTGGTCTGGAGAATTTGGAAGCTGTCCTTACTTTCTAACTGAAGTAGGATATATATTATTTATGTAATTCTCATTTCTCTATATCATGGCACAGTTATGAGCAACCAATAGCCTCCAGTGTTCTCCAAAATTTTCTTGCCCACTTTATCAAAATGGCTGATAAGTCGATTGTCACATTTCAAAGTATCCCACTGCTGAGTACAGTATTAGCTGAATTAGAACCCAATTAGAGTCAAATATTTTAAGAGTTAATTTAGTATGACATATACACCTTCACCTCTGTCTGTCAATGATGTGGCACATTTTGTTTTTCATAAGTTGAACTGTTATGAAATGTTAGCTGGCCTTCATCATGAAATCTGTGGTGTGGATGACATTGTACATTCCCTTCAATATCACACTTTCTAATTATTTTTCTGTCCTATGGTTTTATATAATAAGTATTCAAGCGAGCAATAGTGACACTGAAAGTGAGTGCTAATGTTGTGTGGTGTATGTGCGTTTCCAGGTGGATGTACCGGCATGAGTGTGTCCTACAGAGTGTGGAGGGAGGTCTTATTACACTCCAGGTGGCCATCCAGTACCTGTGCCCAGAGCTGGCAGACCTCTGTGTCCAGTACATCTCCTCTAACATCACTCCAGCCAATGTTCTCAGAGTCTTCCAGGAGATTTATAGGTAAGGCTTAAGTTTTAACATTAATGTACAGATAGGGTTGGTATAGGAAGCCTTACCAAGTTGAGCCAGGGTAACTAAATCACCCTGGCCTGAGATTAACATTAATGAGTGCTGAACAAAATCCAAGCAAGTAGCATATCAGCATTACAACCTTTGATAGCAATGTTACAACCAAAATGGATATTGTTACAAGCTGAGAGGGTGGGAAGCATTACAGGCAAAGAAGGAACAGTATTGTTATAACTAAGTGTACTTGACTTGTATCACCAGGTATTGCCCAGTACAAGACCAGCAGGAACACACTCTCCCAGCAGTTCCATCAGCACCAAGCTTAGAGGAGCTACAACGACCATCACAAGAACCAACCCCTGACCAGAAGACCAAAGATAAAAGGTGAGGTATTTGTAAACATTCTTAACTAACCTCCAATTTATACTGAAACATACTCAGTAATATTCATGGGTGAAATGCTTTGAGGCAGACAGTTAAGTTGACTACCCAACCTTCAATTAGGGGACAAAATCTGTATCCTCCTAAATATTGTTCTCATCTCCTCCTCCAGGTCAAGGGAGAGCCTGTCACAACTGCATGACTTGTGTGAGGAGGCCGACCTGAGAGACCCGACTGCCTGCTGTGGTGACCTCTTCAACACCTGCCTGGAAATGATCGACCGGAATACCTCAGCTGTACTGGCGTCAGAGTACCTAGAAGACCTGGATGCTGCAGCACTTGAGGTCATTGTACGACGAGGGAGCTTAAACCTGACCAGTGAGGTGGGTACTGGCATTTTAACACCAAAATATTGTATTATAAATACCCCACTCCCAGATGTTGGGTTTCATAATTATGATACTGAAGACTTAGTGGGGTTTTTCCTCTTCTTGAAAGTGGCTACAGTGTTAACTTTGTACCCAACTGGTTTTAGGTGTGATTCCCCCATTGCAATTATCAGCAATTGGTGAATGTAGTAAAATTTCTAGGGATTATTCACAGCAGTTACATCAAGAACATCATTTATGTTAATAGAAGATTGTGAGTTTTTTTTATGAGTTCATATGATGAACTGCCAGTGAAGTGATTATTTGAAGGATGAGTATAAATATGTATTGCCTTCTACACAGGTTGAGGTGGTGGGTGCACTGCAGAGGTGGTCGACGGCGAGGTGCAGACGACACAACCTTCCCCTGACACAGCAGAGTCGCCGCACCATCCTGGGGCACCTACTGGGCCACGTCAGGTTCCTGGTTATGAGAGGCGAGCAGCTGCAGGAGGTCGCTTCATTGCTCAACACTGACGAGTACAACTACCTGAGTGGTCGACTCTCAGGTAGAGGGGCAGGAGAGGCGCCCCATTCCATGGCCCCATACCTGGCAGTAATGGCCACACCTAGATGTCCTGCCACAACCCTCTCCTCAAGCAGTAAAACAATCAACAACAAAAATAAAAAGAAGAGCACTGGCAAGAAAAAGTATACCAAGAAGGAACTCATACTGGATATTGTGTCATGCCTGGCAGTTATATTCGACTAGCTTCCTGCAATGCTGTCCAATCTCATAAAAGACTATAAAAACTGCCTTACATATGAAACTATTGTCTAAAAGGTGGTACTGTGAAAACAAGAGGAGGCACTACAAAACAGTTTCCGCCAGACAAGTTTATTCAGTTCATTAAAACTTTTTTGCTTTGTATGAAGGGAAAGCATTGGTCTTTCCCCATCAAGTGGTATTATGGCTGGGAGATACAGTACAGTTTCAGATAACAGTTCCTATCCACTTAGTCTTACGATTTTGACCCACTGGAATGAATCTCTAAGCTGCATGAGACACAGTGTTAATTCATACTGCAGTATTATATTATTTTGAGTTTGGTACAGTTTCATACGACTGGGTAAGGAATACTAACCATGACAGTACCTCCTCTTGCTTTAATAGTACCATCTCAAGTGCCTACAGTGCTGCTGGCGGCCACCCTCACCGCCAGGTACAGCGCACTGAGGGTGCCACAAAGTTGGCTGACCAGATGTCCTTGGCCCCTTTCGATACTTTCATTTTTATCCCGGAAGTGTATGTCGATGCTTTGAAACTTATGTGTTGAATTATGAAAACTTTTTAAGAAGCGAGTTCTCCTTCTGTAAGTCACCGTTATTGTTGTAGCTCTGTTTTGTTTCTGTATAGATGCTTTATTGTATAGATGTTGTAAACTCAATGGTTTTATGTGTATATTTGTATTATGTTGCTTGATATCCATGCGGGAAATGGAAAACTATTTTGGAAGTTCTATGTGTATAGATACATGTCACACATTCAAGAATGTGAAGTACAGTCACAGATTATATATTGTTTCACGACTTCTTTGAAAATAGAAACAATCATAGAAATAAGAGATCAGTGTAATGTTACTCTTTACAGTGGCCACTTGATTTTAATATATTTAATCAAACTACGGTAAGTTCAAATCCAGAAAAAATATTAGGAAATACATTTCTCTAATTTTTATCTACATAGTTATATACAGTACTTAGATCTCTAAAGCCAGGAGTCCAGAAACTATTGTCTGTGACTGTACTGAGTGTGGTATGCAGGTGAATGCGAGTACTGTACTGTACTAATGAAACTAATAGAGTGCAAGTAACTAACTCAAAGACTCTGCACTTTGGGAGTCAACTTTTTTACTGTTTCTTGCCAAATGTATATATCACCAGCCATCCCATCTGTCCTCCCAGGAAGAATAAGTGGAACTCCACTTAGGCTATGCATCCAGGGTGGTTGAAAACTGTGGCTACTGGTGGTACACAGATTAGTCTAGTCATATTATTATTATTACTGTTATTATTATCATCTCACACTGACTCACCCTACACAGAAAGAAAAACAAACAATGACTGAGTTGGGTGGTGAGGTGCATGAGGACACCAATGTATGTCTCCGTAAGTATGTTTGTGTATATTTGTGTTTAGTTCTGTAGAAGGTTTGTTGGTTCTTGGAGATAGTAACCATGTCAATGTGTATGCATAAGGGACCTATGATAATATATAAGTAATTTGGAAAATGGGAGATTGATGATTCCACCAAACAAGGCCACAAAACAGCTACTGTATTTCATTTGAGTCTATTACTGTATGTGACATACTTTGGTGGACTTGGTATTCTCCAATTTTCTTAACAAATAACAGGACCCTGACAGTGAATTAAAAAAAAAACAGGTGCAATCGCATATTGCAGTCTACCAAAATCTCCAACCATTGTCAAAGATGGGCATTTTTTATATACCGGTATCTATTATGAAAATTTCTGAAGCACCAGTATCCTGACTCCCTGATGTACGATAATAAATGCCGCAGGTATTAGCTAAGCTTTCATGTGTTATGGGAATGCTTAGCTGTTGGTAGATTGGAGAGCTATCAGTTACTCCAAACTATGCCAAGAAATAGACTGCTGGTACTGTCGAATACGAGTACACACAGGATCTGTTTTGCCCTCATAGATTTCAGGAACCAGAGGCCTTTCAAATTGCCCACAATATATTACCCCCCTTAGCATAACTGGCAGCAACAGCAAATACAAGTGATATCAGACTGGAGAAAAGAGGAACTTAACCACCCTCACCCACTGTGTTGTCACATGAAACTGTAATGACTTGGGAGAGCAGGGAACAATAAACATCCTCTCTTACTGGGAGATTCTTTTGAGGGTAAATTGGTGGGATACTGATTCCTCCAAATCATGCCATGAAGCAGATTCCCCATTAAAGTAATATTAAGGTACTGTACAGTAAATCTGTTTCTTGGCATACTTTGGAGGAATCACACACCTTCCAATTCACCAAGAGAATATCCCCCTAGCTTTTCTCAAATGAGTATCACACTGTTACCTTCATTGACCAACCTCCTTCATCTCAGCATCTTTCTGTTACCTTCATGGGCTTGTGGTCTGTATGGCCTGACTGTACGATGTATGAGCTCCCTAACACTTCTTGCATAGCAATCCGTTGTCAGTGGATAGACGACACCAGTGAATCTAAGCAAACCACATCTGGCTTGTACTTTGTTGGTTTTAGGATTGTATTAATAATTGCTGGATTGAATTTACCTTAATGAATGGAGGACGAAGAATAGGGAATGCAGGAAACAGGTATTTGTGTGATGTGCTCTGAAGCCCACAATTTTCTATGCAATGTATTTTATTTTATACTGAATACACCTCATGTGCCAAGTTTGTCCTAAGACCTCTGTGCTCAGTGAAATAATCCCCTTGTCAGTCAACTTAATTGCCTCTCTTTCCCTTTTATAATGAAGGGGGTGCGGGTGAAGTGGAGGGCCTGTAGTTCCTCCTAAATATGCAAGGAAACAGACCAGTACACTAGTATAGGTGTATGCCTGTATGGGTGTCTGTTTTGTGATATATTTTGGAGAATTCATTAACCCTACAGTTTAACCACAACAGACTACCCTCATCTACTTTCTTAGTCAACATTCAGGTTCTCAGGTACTAACAAATGACACATTTAGACCTGGTTTTACTCTACAGTATATATATTCGCACAAAATGTGTCCTTTTGCCTATCCAACATTCAGAAATGTAAAATAACAAAATTCATAGGTAGGCTATTCTACAGTAAAATAATAAGTACGAGTCATGGAAAATGATCTCAATATAATGTATGACCTATAGACTGTAAACTGAATTATCATTTGTTTGAGTTTTCATATTATAAACAGATTATTGGTGTTATACATTGCTGTAAATCTTTTATTACGTTAGTAGTTCTATAATTATTACCTTTGTTTTTGTTATGCTGTGGAAAGCAAAGAAAATTAGTATTTTTATTACTGATGTGAAGGTTTGGTTATAAAATGCTGTACAATACAGTACAGTACAACAAATATTCTGAATAATGACAACACTTTAAAAGTTAATACCTAAACCGAATTAATCAATGACAAAACTATGCCTCCAAGTAAATATCATTATTGATACTACACCCACATCATAACTCGGCTACACCACACCAATATATACATCCACTACACACTGTATACACACGACACTGTTATTAAACTCAAACCACACTAATTTCATCCATATATACTCTCACTCTCTCACACAGCCCAGTACCGTACTAGACAGTGACATGATTTGGGTCCGGTTTTTATAATAAACACCCTAAACACTATCATGTAAGGGTGGAATATTATCTGTGATTGGACTTGTGGTATTCATAAATGTTTCTTCCTTGGTGCCAAAATGGTATTGTTGTCAAACTGAACTTAATCCCCGAACCTCTTTTCTCATGATTATGATCTCCTATTGTGATTTAGTGCCATATGATATAATAAATTGCCTGGCACATACATACACTATCTTTGTATTTGTAACAGGAGAATGTGGTGGAGATATAATGAAGTAGTCAGTGAACAAATGATTAAATTGAAGACTACAATAAAATTTGTTTTTGATATCCTCCAATAGGGCTAAAAGATACTGTATACACATAAGGATAAAGAAAACTGAAGGCCTGAAGAAATATATAAATGCAGTACTAGCATAAAGTATAAAAGATGAAGGAATTTCAAGTACCGGTATATGATATTGAAAATGGTGAGTATAATGCATTTCTATCAGTTTACTCTATCATCCCCATTGTGATTTTCCACGCTTTGACGAGAGATTCTCATTTTGGAAAATTAAGAATGCCTTAATTTCTTCAGAGAATGTCATGAAACAAAACCAGATGAATAAAAAAATGGTGGCCTGTTGCTTAAGAATACTGTAGTTTGGAGGCAGATGCATAACATAGAAGTTTATAAGATGTCAAAAAGTTATCATGACCGTGAATGAACATCAAATGATGTAAGACTAGAGAGGAATCTTTCCACTTTACTTGTCACAATGGTGAACCCCAATAATTACACACCGTGAGGTACCATAATTCAGTTCCAGAAGGCAATATTCACCAGCAATGGTAACTCAAATGACCTTTTTCTGAGGAGTATTGTCCTTCAAACTGCTAATAGCTAAAGGCAGAGTACTGTATATTGCTAAATGAAAGATAAAATTAATAAACTATAGGCGGTCAAGAGATTAATCACATGTGTTTTCCCCTATCTGCATATACCAACCAAGGTGTGCACCAAATGTTTCATGTGACCATAATTAGTTTAGTCTTGTCTCACATGATGTGTACAGTATTGGTAATATAGAAAAAATATATACAGTATATTATAAAAACTTGTGCTCATGACTGGACATAGGGAAATCAAATTAAGGGGAGAATCTCTTTCTTGTAAATTGGAAGGTTAATGATTCCTCCAAACTATTCCAGGAAACAAATTTCCTCAATGTTACTAATAGGGGATCTATTTCGTGATATACAGTAGTTTGGAGGAATTATTCACCCTCCAATATACCCCTTAATGAGGTGCCGGTGGGTGGGTTTGGGATAATTCACTCACCTGCAGCAGTGTGGCCGAGGGATTGTAAGGACATGTTCTCTGATATGGGATGAAGAGGTACCAGGTCAACAGCTCCTAGTCGAGGGTGAACTCCTTCATGCTTGCTCAGGTCTATCAACTCATACGCTGTCCTACACCCAGCCTCTACACAAGCACCTATAATAATGTGCCAGTCAATTAATTTGTAATCACCCTCTACTATATGCAAACCCTATTACTGTATATCATGTTATAACCAATAAATTCATATGCTTCCCTATACCCAGTCTATATGCAAGCCCTAGAATAATGCTACATCAAAGTCTGTCACTCATATGCTTCCCTACACTCATCCCTTTGCAACCACTTATAATATCATGTCAAAATCAATCAATCAACTTATACTCTGCCTCAGCCTCTACACAAGCACCTATAATAATATGTCAGTCAATCAATTTGTACTCCGCCTCTACACAAGCCCTATAAGCTAATGTTAATGTTGTAAGCAATCAATTTGTATGCTTCTCTACACTCTGCCTCTTCACAAGAACCTATAGACCCTAATATCATATCAAAATCAATCAACTCATATGTTTCCCTATACTCAGCCTCTACACATGAATCTACTGTATAATTATTCTGTACTCTATGTCAAAATCAATCAATTCATATGCTTCGCTACACTCAGCCTCTATGCAAGAACCTATAATATTACAGTACAGTATGTAAAAGTTAATGAACTGGTATCCAGCTTTACATCATAAAGACTCCACATAAGCACTGGTAATATAAATGGCATAATAAATCACTGGAGATAACACTGTATTGATTTATTATCATATTAACCTACTTACCTGACCTAACCTAATCTGGACCGTGGCTGCCTTTGGGATGCAATTTAAGCGTCCTTAGGGCATTATCTTACTGAAATATTATTATCAACCTTGTATGACATGGAGAGAACATAACATACTAGATATACGCATAATAATTATGGTCAAGTACGCTCAAGGATATTTATATCATTGATAAGGTGGTGAAATAGACAATACCCTGGCAGAAATCTCATAAAGAATTATCTATATCATTCCCTTTGGTAGGGAAATCTTAGAGGCAGTGTTTTCCATGCCATTCACTCCATGGCTATTGCACCATAAACAGGACCCCAAGTCAGCTTGGGTATTGGCTGCCTAAGCAGATAGGCCTTAGACAGCTGACTCAAACCCCACACTCCCTACTCACAGGGGTGGTAACCTCTGGCAACAATGAGATATATTTACAGTGTCTCGCATTAGACAACGCTGGACCACACATACTGCAGCCGCACACTCTACCACTGTGCTACCCAGAGGCTTGCTAATAGCAATCCTGGATTATTTTGAGAACCAAGCAAAAACGGTATTTATTGAAAGAATTTCCGTTCTGTAACTTAGCAGTGTTGCCAAATCCGGCTAGGTCTCAGTACTTTGCCCCAGTCATTTCCTGTCCTTTACCATGGTTATTTCCCGGTAGGTTGCCCAGGTTAGATCCCGGTAGTCTAATGCGGTCTAACGTTGGGTTAGGTCAGGCTAATTTAAAAATACCACATTTAAGTATGCCATATCTTAGAAATGGGGAAATGACATAAAAAAAGAAAATAGGGTACCGAAAATAGTCTTAATAAGAGGGTTATGAAGGTAGAAAAACCGTACGCGATAACGGCATTTCTTTCAATATTTACCTTAAAAACAACCTACCAATTTTATCTTGACTGGAAACGATGGTAATGACAGATCGATGGTAGTCATAATCCTGGAATATATTAAGAACTGTGGCATTAATGAGCCAATCAGTAGGAGGTGTTGTTGTTGTTGTGTTGACAGATTTGACAGCAGCCTCAGCTATTTTCTCCACCACATGTAACTTCCTGCCTTCAGAAACATTGAGTAAACACGCCACAAGCTGCCTAGACATTCTTACAAGCCTTATTAGTTGATGTCTAACTAGTATTATCTTATTTTGTCACCGGGAAAACGTTCTCGGTGTATTTATTTATTTTTAGTCACGTGGAGCTTGTTATCTAACATTCTAATTACTTATCTATTTACTCAGTGTTGCTATAAATTTCCTCGTCATAGAACTTCCCTTTTTTACCTCAACTTCAACATCAGAATTTCCCTTTTTACCTCAACTTCAACATCAGAATTTCCCTTTCTATCTCAGATTTCCTATTTACTCTTCAAGATGATCGTATAATTGACATCATCATCTTGATATTTCGTCTTGTAGAAATTTTCACATTTACTCTTGACAAATCTTTATATCATTACCCCATTGATGTCTCTAATTCCCCATGTCTAGAGAAAATGTCTTATACTTGACAACCCTGTATTTACTACCACCAACAAACGATTTAGGTAATAATCAAAACATGCCAAAGGAAACTAGGATATGCCCAAATTTAGATAGTAATGAAAAATGTAAAAGGAAACCAGCATGTGCCCAAATTTATCCAACAGATAATACTGAACACTGGAACAAAATTGCTACTTTTCAGTCCAGAAACATTACTGTATGACTCAGTATATTAATTGTTTATTAATTTATATATTTTGCGATTAATTAGAATTGTTATTATGAATATATTCGCAAGAGTTATCGTATTACGATTTTGAATAAATATATAAGAAAATGTTTAATATACGGTGGACATAAATCACCATGACGCATAATAAACTTAATATTATTTTCTGTAGCCGTTAATTTTCCCTCATTACTTATAATTTATACATCATCAGGAAAATAATCATCACGATACATTATTTATGAAAAAATGCGATATATTATTAATATTTACTAGTCTTGTTAATATGAATATAACACAATAACCATGAAGGTTAGCTTTTCCATGCAATTATCAATATTTATTAGCTCAAACAATATTTTTCTCGATCAGTAAAACCTTTATTGCATAGAGAGATTAGGCTAATTAATTAATAAAAATTACAACAAATCCAAAATAATATATACAAAAGACTACATCAGAGTATCCTAAATTGTACTGCAAACTATATATATTATACATATAATAATACTTTTTTTTTATGATATATAATACTTTTTAACCATCATCTTAATTATTATACCTCTATGCTTTATTATGCTTACACACGCCTTTCTCTCTGGGAAACATAATGAGGGTCAGCAGGGCTATATAATTTTTTATCTATCTCTATAATAAAGTATATATTTGCGAGGCCAATGAGGACGATCAATACTCCATGCACAGTAAATGATACAATAGATTATGGAATGTGAGGTCCTCAAGTAGGAATTATAATAAACAGCCTCATATCCTTCACAGTCACGTATACTAGCATCTAAACCTGTTACTAGCTCCATGATGTGTTTGCCAATAATGCTCTACAAATAAACACAATGGAAAACAATATACCATTATATAATTTCATGAAAAAATACATATTCTTTTCGTGCAATACTATCATAATATTATTTTCATACAATACTATTATTCTATTCGTCTGCACAGTTATGCCATACAAATAGGAATATAATTTATTTGTTAGATATGTAACTTTGGAAAGAATATTTGTAGGATGATGCTATGAAAAGTGAATAATTTTATCTTTATTTAGTTCTCTGGCTAATGATGAGCAATAAGATACTCGAGTTGCAAAGTTATCAATCAATATTAGTGACAAATATATTAGGTAAAACAAACCCACATAAACAATTGTTATGCCTTCTTTTCTATTCCATTTGAAAGCATACCACATTAATCTTCTTGGAACAAATAAACAGAGAGAACATCTTTAACTTAAGATCATGACTGTGTTGGAATGAGAGAAGTGTTTCTCTCACAGCTATTTGCTATTCATTCTCATTTACGTATAACAGGACGAGGTTATTTTGCTTCACCACCACTCTAATGGGGTTATTACACGAGCGGGTTTTGAGCAGCAAGCAACAAGTGCTGAGAACATTATGCTGAACTGTGTAGGCTACGTGTATAAATCAGTAGGTGCTCAGTGAGCCCAATATAGCTCATTACCTTCTGTCAACAGAATGTGCTCTTGGAAATGTGGGACCAATTAACAAGCAGTGGAATATTAATAGAATAAATCTTTTATCTTAAATATATATATTGACAGCAGTGTTTGTTATGTTGTTGTGATTGCTAAGCAGCCCCCAATGAATTACCGAAATTCCCGCCGCGTTCATAGATAACAAGACGACGACCACACTGCGTGATGGAGTTTGAACAGCAAGTCAGCACCTGATCGTGAAAATGGTCTCTGCTGGGTTTGCTCAGTGAGCAAATCAATCACGTTCCACCGAACGTTCTGAGTGATTCATTAATAAACGTGCATGGTAATACCATAGGGAACTGTCAGATATCTCCATATACCCCAATATTTTGTTCGCACATTCTACTTGCTCAACTGTACGTCAATAAAAGGTAGCAAACCTATCTCAAGCTCAGAAACATAAAATTAAAAACACATGAGGAGCACCAAATGTCTTGTTGACGGGAAGTACTGCCGTCGTCCAAATAAAACAAAATAGCCTAATTATTACTGCAGCTATTCAGTAAACAGCGACTTTCTTCTTATAGACAAAGTGTAGGACAAGCCCCAGACAATTTTGTATATAATATATCACACGAAAACATAACCTTTCCAAATCCTCGACGCCTGCAAAGAAAAAGACATAATTATGGAGGAGTAAGTGGGGGTTTAGATGGTTGGACCTCGGTGCCTCCGTGTAAACAACAGACAATCGCAGATGATCTCAGTGGCGGGAGGGGGACGAGTTTGAGGTGGTGTGATGATCCTCAGGGCGGGGATGAAGGAGGTGATCTGAGATAGAGTAGGGGGTCGTGTTAAATATATAGTAGGGGTCGTATGGAGGATATAGTTGGGGGTCTTGTTGATGATATGGTAATTAAGGGTCGTGTAGAAGATATAATAAGGGGTCGTTTACAAGGAGGCAGTCTCTGACATAATAAGGGGTCGTTTACAAGGAGGCAGTCTCAGACATAATAAGGGGTCGTTTACAAGGAGGCAGTCTCAGACATAATAAGGGGTCGTTTACAAGGAGACAGTCTCAGGCATAATAAGGAGTCTGGAGGAGGTCGGTGGTGGTGTAGAGCTTGACGGTAGGGTTGTAGATGTTGGCATACCCAGAGAGACCCTCCACGAACCACCACCCAACTTTTTTCGCCTTCTCCTTGGTCTTGTCACCCATTTGTCTGCGCAGCCACAACAACACCACATTCACTCCATTCTTCTGTTAGGGAAAAGAAAAATGAACAAGGTATAATTAAAAACGAATAATCATTTTCTGCGAGCACTTTCTCCATAAACAGATAAACTCTTTTTCATCCACATCTTCCATTTATTCTTCTTACAATAATCATCATATTTTATGTGTGTGTGTGTGTGTGTGTGTGTGTGTGTGTGTGTGTGTGTGTGTGTGTGGTTGAAGCGTCTTGAGAAATTCCTAAACTATATATGAGCCAATAAATAGATCATTGGTAGTGCCTATAAAGTTTAATTGGCACATTATCTCTTCCACACTTGTGATGAAGACCAACACGTGTTGATAGCGACACACTCAATATCGTACACTCAGTTGGTCTAATTACGTCTATCATTGAACACTCGCAAGGACATGAACATTTGAGTTTATTTTAATACTAAAGTTATTGTTACCAGGAAACACACTGTACAGTCGGCGGCAAAAGTCGTGTCACCTCACTCAGCATTTCTTAATTAAAAGATAACATAAAGGTTAATCATCGAATATACACATTTACCATGGCATACAAATATACGATATTCAGGTAAATTAATATACTTCTCTGTTTTTCTTTTCTTTTCAGTTTACGAGCCTGTGATACTTATATTTCCATACTAACTTCATGACTTGGCAGATGTGGAGACAAGACATTTGCCTCCAACTGTACGTACTATACTATATATACATTTGAGTGCCCCAATTAACTCTCTTCATCAATATTTATCTCTCTTCATCTACTTCAACTCCAATATATATCTCTCGTCATATACATCAAATCCTCCTCTATCGGGATGATAATAATAATGAGAAATGGTCAGTGATTCACCAAGTGTTCAGTCTCTCATATAATTGATTTATAGACTTTGCGCAGTGCATGGCAATATCGTAACCCATTAATGAGGTTAAGAGGTGCGGCCACTGGACATAAGTCACATAAGCTAGGCATCGGAAATTGGTATTGGGAAAGACTGGGGTATTGTAAAGTATGCATGGGTCAGCGCATATGCTCCGGTAAATGCGCAGACCAAAGTAGGAAAGGAGAAAATGAAAGAGTTTTGGAATGGAGTGATTGATTGCCTGAGGAAGTTTGAGAGTGGGAGGAGGATAGTGATGATAGGAGACATGAATGGGAAAGTAGGGAATGAGAGAAGAGGAAATGTAGTAGGCAAGTGGGGTGTGAATGGAATAAATGAGAATGGTGACTGCCTGGTGGATCTGTGTGCCGAGGCGGGGTTGTTCCTCGCCAACACCTGCTTCGAGCACAAACTGATCCACAGGTACATGTGGAAGAGGAGAGATGAAAGGGGTGAGCAGATGAGTCTGATTGATTATGTAGCTGTTGATGAAAGGTTGAGAAAATATGTGATGGATGCAAGAGTGGTGAGAGGCATGTTCCAGTGCTCTGACCATTATGCGGTGTTGGCAAGGATTAGAGTCCGGGCAAAGTGGGAGTATGGAAGGAAGGATAGAGGGGGGAACGAAATGGAGGTAGCAAGTGGAAGATTGAATGATAGTGAGTACAAAGAGGTATATAAGAGGAGAGTAGGTGAGGTGCTTGAGGATGCAAGGTTGAATATAGGGGAGGGAGTGGGAGTGAATGAGATTTATGAAGTGTTTAAGGAAATAGTAGTGAGAACAGTAACAGAGGTAGTAAGGTATAAGAAGAAGAAGAGGGGCAAGAAAGGGAGTGCATGGTGGACCGAGAAAGTGAAAAGTGCAATAGCGATGAAAAGGAAGGCATTTAGGAGAACACTACAGAGGAATGTGTCAGAGGAAGTGGAAGAGAGGTGGAAGAGAGAATACAATGTTTGTAAGAGGCAAGTGAAGAGGTTGGTGAGTGAGAGTAAAAGGAGAGTGGATGAGGAGTTTGGTAGGAAATTAAGTGAGAAGTTTAGGGAAAATAAGAAACTGTTCTGGAAGGAGGTAAAAAGAGAAAGAGGAAAAGGAAAGTCTGGTAGTGTGAGAATGAAGAAAGAGGATGGAGTTACTGTGAGTGGAAGTGAGGAAGTGAGAGAAGTGTGGAAGAGACATTTTGATCGTTTGATGAATGAGGGGACGGGAGGGGAGGCGGTGGTGACATGCATGGGGATGGAGGCAGGTGGTAGACGACAGGATGTGCAGGGAGAATTAGGAAGGGAAGAGATTAGACAAGTCATGGGATCACTGGGTAGGATAATGAAAGGTAGAAGTGTGAGTATGGAAGTGAAAAGGGGACTACGAAATAGTATAATCCTGCCAACACTGACATATGCGTCGGAGACATGGACATGGAGTAGGGCTCATCAGTCAAGAATAGGTGCTGTGGAAATGAGTTACTTGAGAGGTGCTTGTGGACTGACAAGGTGGGATGGAGAAAGTAATGAGAGTGTGTATAAGAGATGTGGTATGAGTGAGAAGGCAATTGGTATTGAGTGTGGAGTGGTTGAGAGAGTGAAGCGTAATACTATGAGGTGGTTTGGACATGTAAAGAGAATACAAGGTGAGGAGTTTGTAAAGAAGGTGTATGGAAGTGAAGTTGTGGGACGTGGTGTGAGAGGCAGACCACCAGTAAGATGGCAGTACAGAGTGTAAGGAGGAATCACAGGCTCCTTAAGGGGACAGCACATTGTTTTGGGTGATAAATCTGGAGCAAATGATTTCTAAAAACTATTCCAAGCAACAGGATACCATTATTTGTATACATCTGGGTCTGTTTCTTGGCATACTTTGGAGGAATCAAGACTCTCCAGTCTATCAAAATTATACCATCCCCATAAACTTAAACCATATAATTATACACATGTGTTTCGCTAACCCTCACTACCTTATAGTTACAAACATAATTCAAGTCTGTCAGTGTTTTATGGATAATTAACTAAATTGGAAGGATGTTTATAAAATATTCCACTATACGCAGAAAGGGGAGATTCTTCTGTTGTTGAATTGGATGGTCTCGGATTCCTCCAAACTATATCAAGAAACAGATTCACCATTAGTCCCACTGAGAGTGTCTGTTTTCTGACATAGTTAGGAGGAATCACTATAGCCTTCAAATTCACCAACAAAAGAATCTCGCAGAAAGAGGGTCTGTAATACGGTGTTATTGGCAGGATAGTAAATCTGGAACAAACGATTCCTCCAAACTATTCCCAGCAACAGGATACCATTAGATATATTAATTGGTTTTGTTTCCTGACATACTTTGCAGAAATCAAGGCACTTCAATATACCTAAAGTGTAATACCCCCTTAAGGGATCCTGCGTAGAAATTTGGAGATAAAAGAGTCCTTTAAATATTGCCACGAAACACCACGTATATGGAATGAGCTTGTTTCGTGGCATGGTCAGGAGGAATCAGAAGCCTCCAATTTTCATACATGGACACAGGGTCCTTAAGGTGAGATATGGAGAAGGAAGGGGTCGTCTCACCTCAGCCAGTACTTGTGAATCTTCGCTGGTGGTCGATTCCAAAAGGCCCAAGTCTTCGGTGTCTTCGTGAATGGGTCGACCACACACCAGTCCAAGGAGAGCACCCAGGCCACACGCCCCTCGTAACCTTCTTCCACCTCTTCCACCTCCACCTCCACCTCCTCCTCCAACCCTCTTCAGTGGCTCTTCCTGTACCGATCGAGTTTGAGTCTGGAAGGTCTGTGTTGTCGTCGCCTCTTGATCCTGCATGGAAAGATGACGAGTAATTTGAGGATACAATATGTAGCCTACCTTAATTTTATTAGGGGGTAATACACTTTGGGTAAATCTGGAGCAAATGGTTCCTCCAAACTTTTCCAGACAATAGGACACCATTATTTTTGTTCATCTGGTCCTGTTTCCTGGCATACTTTGGAGGAATCAAGGCATTCTAATGTAGCCCATCAATAGTGTATTATCCCCTGAAAGACATATTGTGGGTTTCATGCAACACGGAGCGAGTTCATTTGAGTCATGTTCAGAAAATATAAATTATAGAAAAAAAAATATATAGTTTTTTTCGCAGCACTAAAAATATAAAAGTGTGTGTGTGTGTCAGAATTTATCCAATAAACTTCACATCCTTGCAATCTTCACAGCAGACGTGAGTTGGTAAGATTAAAAATAAAATAAAATGCAAGTGTTTGTAATGAGACCAAATGTTGCCAAATTGCTTTTTGCCTTTAAAAATATGATTTTTTTTAACGATTTTATGACCTCTCAGGCTTTATGTGTTATTATAATTATATTCATTAATGTCTATTTTAGTGTATTCATGTATGGTGGCAAATTTGTTAGTTTTTACAAATTATTCCAGACATTAAATGAAGGACAAACTACGTAGCGTCTGGCTTGACCACACACACACACACACACACACACTGAAGGGATGACAATATTAAGGGGAGATTCTCTTAATTGTGAGTGAATTGGAAGGTCTCTGATTCCTCCTAACTATACCAAACAACAGATTCCATATTAGTACCATTGAGGGCGTCTGTTTTCTGGCATAGTTTGGAGGAATCGATGATCATCAAATTTAGTAACATGAAAATCTCCCCTTAAAATGTCTGATTGTTTGTGATGTAGTCAGGAAATTGGAGATAAATGAGTCCTTCAAATAATGCCACGAAACACCCCCTATATGGAAGGAGCTTGTTTCGTGGCATAGTCAGAAGGAATCAGAAGCCTTCAATTATCTTACATGATCACAGGGTCTTATGTTTCCATTAATCCAACCATGTATTGTATCACTCACCTGAAATGTGCTGTAGGTCACCACTTTCTTCTTTCTCCTGCTGCCCTCGCGACTGGAAGAAGGGGTAACGGTAGCAGCAGTAGCAGCAGCAGCAGAAGCAGCAGTAGCAGCAGGGGTAGTAGCAGTAGCAGGGGTAGTAGCAATAGTAGTAGTAGAAGGGGTAGCGGTAGCGGTAGCAGTAGTAGCAGTAGCAGTAGTTGTAGTTGTAATGGTAATAGGGACAGTCGAAGAACACGAACACAATGACAATGTTGACGACGAAGGAATAGAGTCAGAAGATGTGTTGTTCTTCTTCCAGTACACTGAGGCTGATTCTAATGATGTTGCTGTTGTTGTGTTGTTGGTAGTGGTAGTTGTGTTGGTAGTGGTAGTTGTGTTGGTAGTCCCGTTTACACCCTTCTGTTTCTTCATCTTCTGGTGCTGTTTTTTCTCCTCCTTCTTCACGAGTGGGGTCTTCCAGTCACTCATTATTATTAATATAATATGCATTAATTAATTCCCTGATGGATCCAAAAAATATCCAAGTACGGCGGGTTTCTGCGATGCGATTCTGTCTCTTTTTCTTCTTCTTCGTCGTCTTCTTTCTTGTTTGTATTCTTTTTCTCACGGGTTTTATCTCTCTTTTTTCTTCGTCGTTCTTTGTTTGTATTTTTGTTCTTAAGGGGTTTTATCTTTCTTTTTATTTGTCGTTCTTGTTTGTGTTCTTGTTCTTACGGTTTTTTATCTAGTTTTAGTTTGTATTTTTGTTCTTGCTTCGTCCTTGTGTTTGTTCAATTAGTATATTGTCGTTCTCCTTCCTATTCTTTTCCTTTATTTGCGGGTCTCTTTCTCTTTTTCTTCGTATTTCTTGTTTGTATACTTGTTCTTAATTGCTTTTGCCTTCGTGTTTGTTCAATTCGTACGTCGATCGTTTTCCTCCCTACTCTTTTCCTTTTTACTTATTAGTGAAGGCCTCACACAACAACAACAACAACAACAACATAGGCCTACCGTAGTTTCAGATACCCGAGATTGATTCACATATAATCATTTCATCAAACAAACAAACAAACGCTCTTTTTTCTTCTAATCACAAACAAACGTTCTTCTTTTTTCTAATCATACACGATATAGCGTTACTACCCAAGTCCAAAGTTCGATAAATACTCTTTCTTTCAACCAACAAAACACCCAATTAATTCAAACGATCGAGAGAATGAATGAATTAAGAAAAAAATATTAATGATTCTACCACGACTTCCCCATCTACCGTCCTCCCTCCCTGACGTCTGGTTGGTATCTGAGTCTGACGTCACACACATTTAACAACAACAACAGCAGCAGCAGCAGCAGCAACAACTCTCCGCCCAACCCAAATCTATAGAGAGTGTCATTGACCTTATACACTTTTGGTACATCATCAGAGGGTCTTGATTCCTCCAAAGTTTGAAAGGAAACAAGGCCAGATTAACACGTATATAATATTATAATGGTGCCTGTTGCTGGGATTAGTTAGGAGGAATCAGCAGTTGCTCGGACTTGCTCCAGATTGTATGTAGGCCTATATATTTATACTAGCCTCTTAACGACCATTTTATTGACAAATAATTGATATAAGATAATAAAAGTGTTCTGTAAAGTGTAAAACACATTTGAATCTTTTATAAGGTACGGTATTTATAGGCTATATATAAAAACTTGTCTGCTGCATGGTAATGATCTGATCGAGAGTTAATTGCTGCATGGTTATTTTAATCTGAACTAAAAAAAATATACAAGGAATGCCTACAATGAGATCGAGGCTACAGTAAGAAATTAATTAAAGGAAGAGGAGATAAAGATGTACAGAAATATAGCTTTCCAAATAGAATAATAGATAAATGGAACGGCCATTACCAGAACATGTGCATATGGTGTGTGGCAAACACATACATAAAGTATTAGAAAAATATGATAATTGGGTTCTAAATAGGAGCCTGACTCAATCCTGCACAGATACAATTAGGTAAGTAGGTAGTAGTACACACACACACACACACACATACAAAAGAAAAATATTATAATTGGGTTTTAAAATACGGGACATTACGAGCTAGACTCAATCCTGTAAAGACACAAATAGGTAAGAACAAATAGGTAAGAACAAGGAGGTCAACATTTTGGAGGTTCTGATTCCACCAAAAATAGGGTAAGAAACAAACTACCTCAATATACGAGTAAATGACCTGTTTCTGTGACGTATTCTGGAGGAATCAGTAGTTTCCAGTATCAGTTGGTGGTACATATACTATATACATACATATATATACATACATACATACATACAGTTGGGGAACAAAGTAACTGGACACCGTTGACGACTTCTAGTAACAATGTCAGTGATAAACACGTTAGGAATAGATAAAATGTAGCCTATTCATTACTACACAAGGAAAACTGATATCGGGTGACGTCGACCAACCACAGACAGTTAAATAAAAGTTATCCTTCATTTCATAAAGACTTTCTCTCATTGATGTGTTTACTTTTGGGGATGTTGCCAGAAGCCGCCAACAGTGTTCACATACATTATTCCCCAACTGTACATACAGTAGGCCTATTATAATCTTCCTATGTCTATCTAAACAGGACCGGCTTGGAAAACAAATAAATTGTATATTACAACTCCAAGCCTAAAGGGGAGATTCTCTTGTTAGTGAATTGGACTAGCTGATTCCTCCAAAGTATATTAGGAAACATGACCAGATGAGAACAAAATTAATAATGGTGATCTGTTGTTGCTTGGACTAATTTGGAGGAATCAGTAGCACTCCAGTTTACCATCAAGAAAATCTACCCTTGAGTATGTAAACAAACCGTCAGTCGTATCTATATGTAATCTGTATCAGCGAGTCTTCCTATAGATACAAGTCTAATGGTATATATAATGTTTCAGTCGCGAGCCATAATATATATTCAGCAGGTCTTCTTTTATTATCAAGGGGAAAACAGTAGGCTACAGTATTGGTATGTTATATATATGGTATGTTATATATACGTCATTACCCCCAAACTACTCGAGTCAAGCTTAATTATATATTAGTAAGGCCAGGGTTCATATATCTATATATGAACCCTGAGTAAGGCCATCATTATTTTTGTTCAACAGTCCAAGCTGTTTCCTGCTGGTATACATCAAGGCTGTTTAGTTTATAGTCTAGTGATGGGTCGTTCGTGAACGATCCGGTTCAAAGAGCCGGCTCTTTGCAGTGAACGATAAGAGCCGGCTCTCGCTTAAGAGCCAAATGGCTCTTTTGGCTCTCTGTGAATTTTGAAAATTTGAAATAAATGTACGTGTATCAGGCTATTTTTCCTACACAGTGAGGACTCATATTTAATTCCATTGTTTTTTATGTATTCTAATGGGTAGAGCATTCATTGCTAAAAATAAAAACACTTCAGTTTCCCTTTGGGATGAGAAGCTACTGTCCATTTTCTTTTCTATTTTACTTCATAAATAAAAACTTAGTTTCTTGTTTGAGTTTCAGTTTTTGAACAGGAATATAATGAGCTATGTACATTAGGTAATTAGCCTTTACTCATGAAATGTGATATAGCCTATTGGTATACACTGTAATAATCGCCATATTTTATAATCACTGCATTTCTATGTAGAGAGCAGTTTGGGAGCCGAAAGAGCCATTTAAGAGCCGGCTCTCTAATATGAAAAGAGCCATAAGAGCCGGCTCACTCATGGGAGCCGTAAATCCCATCACTATTATAGTCCATCTTGCAATTTGACAAGTGTTCAAAGCAGCTGCTGACCCGGCATGGATATTTAACGTATATAAAATTATCGCAATGCTTGTCTACGCACCATAGTATTCCCTTTGTTTAATAATAATAATAATAATAATAATAATAATAATAATAATAATAATAATAATAATAATAATAATGTTTCACTCTTTAAATTAAGACCGTCGCCGAAAAATCTAGAATGAGTGGCGAGAATGAAAGATTAGCAATATAGTAAATGTATAGTCAAAGATGCAGTTAGTGTTTAAAAGGGATTAACATTGCAGCAGCAGACATAGGGTATTATTAAGTTTGAGAAGAACGGTCGAGAGTTTTTAGCTATATTATAGGACAGTGTTGGTAAATCTGGAGCAACTAATCCCTCCAGACTATATCAAACAACAGGACAGATAATAATTATTGTTGTTAATCTATCTGCTGGTCTTGTTTCCTGACATATGTGTGTGGGGAATCAAGGCGTTCTAATATAGGCTACTGTACCAAAGGGTGTATATATACCTCCCATACGTGAACTATAGTCCTCTTCCCTCTTATGACTGGTTCCTTCAGCTCTTCACAACACACTAAACTTAGTCATAATACGGATCCCAATTAATAAGTAATGAGTATTAATCTCGCCCACACTGAGGCTGAGCTGTGATTATATACCCTCCCACCACCATAATCAAGACTTTTAAACGGGTCTAATTTAATAAATATATCTTCTTTGATAAACTTTGATGAACTTACTTTGAGTATTACTCGCCAGTTTTTATGTCTTCTGCTGACTCACATTTAAAGCTTTTAGATAGGGCATTTCGCTGTATAAAATCTTTGAAAATGTTAACCATCCCCTTCATTCAAAGCTTCCGCCACTTTTTCAACCATCTCGCCATATGATCTCTGTTAACTATTATTATACGTAACCTTAAATCAGAATGAATTAAATGATATTGCATTTTCACCTACTCGTTCGAACACCACACAATTTTCTAGAAGTTTTATTTTATTCCCTTTGTTACTAAACTGTGGAATGAACTCACAAATAATATTGTCAATGCTGAAAATTTGATTATATTAGAGGGGTAAACAGGTTTTTTCTACAGTAATCTATTTGCGTTTTGTTTGTTTTTTCTTTCGTTGAACTTGATCATAGGTTAGTTTAATAAGGAATCAATGGTCCTCTCTCCTTCCTCACAATTCCTTACAACGACACTTTCACTTCACTTACATACCTAACTTAACTTACCCATTTTCATACAATATCACTTCACTTCACTCACCCATTTCCTTACAACATCACTCACTAACTTACCCCATAATTACTGTATAGTCCCTGATTAGCACAGTGGTAAAGAGCCGCCTCACATGATGTCGCATCCATCCTGCCTGCTGGTCGGCGTGGTCGCATCCATGAGGTCCGCAGATCGAGTCCAAGTAGAATATAAAAACTGTTTACTGCCATTACCGCTGAGGAGTATGGCTTGTCTGGGTTATCGGTGAGGAGTTGGGCTTGTCTGGGTTAGGTTCGGGAGTGTTTCATCAGAGCAGCAGAACAAATAAAACCCTGCAGGTGTGGGCAACAGTTGTGCTCGGCGTTTAATACCCCCTTTATGCTAAAATCCTAATTATACTGAGACTGAGAGGGGTACAGAAAGATAACAACATGGTGGTGAAGTCTTTATCGCCGTTGTTGATAATTTGTTGATATCATGATTGTTTTTTATTTTTAGATTTTATCAGGTGCGATTTTTTAGGAAGCGGATGGAGACGGCTGGAGAGTTGTTGATAATTTGTCTTGTGATTGGTGCAGCGGCTTTACAGTACAGCGCTTAATTTGAACTTTTGTTATTATGGAAAAGGACTGAGAACGAGTGTGTGTGTGTGTGTGTGTTCCTTAGTGCCAAATAGGAGACATCAGGGGCAGAAGTCAGTATTGAGGATGTTAATAAATAGCAAGTTATAACAAGTAATGGCGGCGGGGCGGCAACGGGGCGGCGGCGGCTGCGGCGGGGTGGCGGCGTGGCGGCGGCGTCGGCAGCGGGGCAGCGGTGGGGTGGCGGCGGCGGCGGCGGGGAGGCGGCGGCGGCGGCGGCGACATTTAAATGTTATTAATTGTTTTTAATATAATTATGTAATATAATTATTTAATAATTATTAAAAAAAAAAAAAAAAAAAAATATATACAAATAATTTATTAAAAAAACTTGATTAATTAATTGATAAATTAATTATTAAAAAACGATGTGGCAGGGCGGCGGCGGCGGCGGCGGGGCGGCGGGGTGGCGGCGGGGCGGCGGCGGCGGCGGCGGGGTGGCGGCGGGGCGGTGGCGGCGGCGGCGGGGTGGCGGCGGCGTCGGCGGCGGGGTGGCGGCGGGGGCGGCGACATTTTAATGTTATTAATTATTATTAATATAATTATTTAATATAATTATTTAATAATTATTTTAAAATAATAATAATAATAAAAAAATATACAAATAATTTATTTATAAAAAAATGATTAATTAATTGATTAATTAATTATTAAAAAACGATGGTGGCAGGGCGGCGGCGGCGGCGGCGGCGGGGCGGCGGGGCGTTGGCGCCGACAAAGTTAATTAAACGTAAACAAACTGAGAGCATAGCCATGGCGGGAGTGAATTCGCCTTTTTTTAAATGTAATTACTGTAACAAGGACTTCACAACAAACAGTTACAGGAAAGTGCATGAACAGAAATTACACGGTGTATGTCCTAAAAGGAAAGAGTTAGTCGAGAAACCGGCTGATTCTTTCTTAGTATGCAGCATTTGTGATAAGGTCAGCTGTTGAAGAGCGTGGCACACTTGGCAGGGGGGGGGGGGGAGGAATGATGGACCAATGAGGGACGCGCTTACTGGAGGTGCTGGCTGGCTGCACCAATCACAAGACAAATTATCAACAACTCGCCAGCCGTCTCCATCCGCTTCCCATTTTTTAGGTGCCTCCTCTTTTAATGATAATTATTTTTATTTTATCATTATTAATTTTTAGGTGCCTCTTCTTTGTATTATGATTATTTCTATCTTATTAATTTTTCTGTTTGCCTCTCAGAATAATCTTTTCAGATGCCTCTCTTCATTATGATGTGATTTTCTACTTTTAGCTTGAATAAACCAATATGTGAAGTTGACCCTCTCTACGACAGTAAAACGGAAGATAGGAAAACTGGAGAGCAAGACTGATATGGGAACAACTAGGTTACTAGAGGATGATTAACAGGAGTGAAAATAATATAACATTGAACCTCTTGGTGTTATGACCTTTTTTAAAGGGGGTAGTATACTGTACTTTTGCTACATTGAACCACCTTGATTCCTCGAAAGTATACCAGGAAACAGAACCAGATGAACAAAATTAGTGGCAGTATGTTGCCTGGATTAGCTTGAAGAAATCAGTTGCTCCAGATTTACCAACACTGTCCTACTACTGTTTCTATTGGGCATGACACTGGAAACTATGATCCCACAGAGGCTACAGAGGCTTGATTGACAATGAAAAAGACCACCCTAGGCCTGGAAGACTTGTAGGTACGGTGGGATGAGGGTGGTGAGACAGTAAGCACAAAGGAAAAAGAAGGAAAGGTGGTACAGCAAGCACATGGGAATATAAGGAAAGGTGGGTTGGCAAGCACAAAGGAAATAGAAGGAAAAGTGGGACAGGAAGCACAAAGGAACAGAAGGAAAGATAGTACAAATGAAAAATTATTGAAACGGAGTCGCTGGGCCCATACAGGAATGCAAATCAAATGTTCCGGAGTTTTGTGAAGTTTGTATGTTTGACGTGACACAGGAATAAGAACAGCAACACCATGCATGTTACACAGAAATAAATGTACAGTAACTTGTGTATTTAATCACTGTATCACATCCTTCCTATAACAGTACACACAATGAACTAACCACTTTATGGAATAATCAATTAATTTGAATTGTTCTTACCACTAATACCAGGTTCTCTAATAAAATCAATCAGTCATTGTAGTATTATTATCTATCTAACTCAAAAGCTAAATAACAACGTATATGATGCAAACACAATAAACAACGCTACAAGTTTGGGGCTTAATGCTACTAATGTTGGAGAATGTGGTGGCAATGATAATAATGATGAACCGACCCTTTATAATATTATGCTTGGGACTCTTGTCGTTCCTTGGGTGAAAATGTTAATGCGGATGGAAAAATGAAGATACAGCATTTGATTATCTCTTTGTAGATGATGAACAATATATAGGTTTGGATTCATTCCGATGCAACAATTGAGAATGCCATCAAAATATGATATTAAACTTTGTGACATGACGTTTTTTTTACGGAGTACAGTACATTGTAAAGTAAGTTAAGTATAAAATAGTAATGTGAATGCAGTAATACAGTACATGGCCTGCAATATACTGCAATCATCCCATAATTTTACTACATACAGTATTGCTCATCATGTACTATTCCTTATAGCATTATTAAATAGACATACTTTTCTACTTTGTTATATCCTAAATACAGTACATACTTTAGTTAACCTTTTAAGAAGCTAATTCATACCTTTTCCCTATACTACTGACATAGCCACAAACTTTTCCTATATACACACAAACTATATACATCAGAAAATTTAATGACATCACCAAAAGCCTCAATTTCAATTATGATGAAGTATTGCCTTAACTCTTCCACTTTGCCCCTGATCCCCTGATCTTCTGCAATCCGAGTATTATCAATCTATATCTTGGGGGTCAGGTTGTTGCAGTGGAAAATAGCACCCTTAATTAATAACATACAGTTCATGGGATGGAGGAGTGTGATCTTGGGACTGCAGTTGTGCTGAGATACCTTTACAAAATTTCCACTCAGATCGGTAAATGAAGTGAGGTGTATACGTAACTTGGTAGAATAATATTAACATCCTGGCACTGGAGCTGTGCTGTGATGACTTTATAGCACCTTTACTCCCAGCAGGTAAATTCAGTGAGGTCTTCATGTACCACAATGGATGACAGCAGACGTTTACATGGAGAATTGGGCTTTACAATCCACTTAAGTAATGTATGCAAGACAAATCAAGGGCAAGGCAGTGACAATGATTGGTACAAAGGATTTGTGTAATACATATGAAGTTATCATATCAGTCAACATCATTGCCAAGCCCAAGACCTTTTTTACATACAGCCTCTTGTCTCATCTGTTATTCTTGGATGAAGCAGTGAGTGATCTGAGAAAGAACTCTTCAAATGTTGGCTCAAAAGGTAATGTGAAGACAACGTAATATATCATACTTAAAAAAACATAAAGATCAAATAATGGCCAGACAGCAAAGCATTTTGCATTATCATGTACCGTTATATTCAAGTACAGTAGTTGAGTATTAGAAAAATGTTAAGAGGACCGCAAGAAAACTCATGGCCAAAGATGATGAAAGAAAACAGAAAAATTAAGAATGTGCCAGGCTAGAAACACCTTATACATCACAAGGGAGAAGGAAACAGAGTGTGACAACAAAGCACAAAAGGGAAAAATTGAAAGGATCAACAGCTGAAGGGAAGAAATGGGTCAGCTCGGGTACGAAGGGGAGCCAACACCCTTAATATACTGTACTGTACACATCCTAGCAGGCAATACCATCCTATGGGCTGGCCTGGCAATGACATTAACCATTATAGGTTGACAGTATTTATAAAGTCAATGAACCCATCAGATCCAATCTCTTTACTTCCTTGGCCTTGACTCTTCTTACACACAACTTGTAGTATCATACCATGTTTACTTTCATAAATCAACTGTATCACAACTCTCTGTGTGTGTTTTCCTAAAGATAGTAACCTAAGCAAAGTGTGTAGCAATATCTATGAGATCCTAATAAGGGGGAAAGCTGTACTCTTGGTGAGTGGCAACATGTTAGTGTAATGATAGCTACTTTACCTCACATCCATGTAATCCCAAGTCTGAGACTTACTACTACACATTAACCTTGTGAGGAGATACAGTATCCTTCTGTAGCTTCAGGCAGGACTACAAGGTTATATAACTTAGCTCATGTGGATGTCATTTTCATTATGCTTTCAGTAAGTTCAAGGTTACTAATTCCTTCACACTTGGACTGAGGCAGTCTGTTTCTTGATTGTCTGAAGAAATTAGTATCCTTTTATTTACCACCTTCTTACCCCCTAAACTCCTAAAGATTAGAGTTTTTCTGTCCAAGATAGATATGAATGCCTGCATGTATACAACTGATGGAAATGCAAAATATATATGGGAAAATATGTACAGTATTAGAATGAGAGTACAGTAGTGTCAAGTTACAGTAGTAATATTGACTTTACTTCTGTGTTCATCATTTAAAACACAGTGAAATTACATTTCTTTTTCTTACACTAATATGTTGGGGATCTCTAGCTATCTTACGTCTATTAAGTATGCAAGGAAGTCAGTCTCCTGAATAATCTACAAGCTTATAGGAAAACAAATCCCCTGTTTTATACCAAGACCTTATTGTTACCTTGGAGTGAAGAAGCCTATTAATTAACTGTATACTTTTGTTAAACCAATGTTGTCCTCCTCTCTGTAGAATTCATCATTATATAACCATTTGACTCAAGTTATATCAGACATGACTCATTGTTCTGTAATATTTGTATTCTACCACAACTCCAGGAAATTATAAAAAGTTTTAACTTACTGTATTACAGTATAACCATTTCTAAGTTACAGTATACAGGATGATACGTACTGTATTCAAAGTTTCCTAAAACACTAAATTTGTTATCTGTGATTTCTGCAGAGAGCTCAGGACTTACTGTATACTCATTTTATAATTTACCTCCCAATATTTTCTTATATAATTTTATATATACAGTACAGTATATGAACTGACACCAGGGAGCAGCTAAGAGTCATATATACTGGACCCCAACATAGTGCCATCTTGTTATACTATACTGTAATACTCTTCATAAATGTGATGTCTCAGAACCAAATAATGAGTGTCCCAGTTTGTTCACATACAGTGATGTCTTGGAACTAAACAAAACATTTTCAGTTGGCTCCCTGCTCAGGCTGCGGTCGCTCGATGTCAGATGGAGCGAAATTGGTGATCTCGCTGGTGATGTCTGATAGAGGTATAATGTCTTGTGGGGAATGTCTATTGTTGTTACTGATTCGGTGGCCACGTCGTGTTCCGCTGCCCCTTCCTCTTCCTCGGGCTTGGCGGCAGCTCCCACGACAGTTCGCCCCACAGCTTGTTCGGCAGGTCGTCCCGGATTCACTTCTGCACTTCTTCTGGCAACTCTTGCGACACTTTCTGAAGCAGCGCCTGCGAGTGGTAGAGCCCCTACTGCCTGGGGCACGATTCCCTGACCCACGGCCACCATTACCACGGCCATTAGGTCTTGGTGTACCAGTGGAGGGTCGTTCACGCTGGGGAGGTTCCTGGCTCAGTGCCGTCCCCTCCAGGTTGTTGGTAATGAGGTTTGGGTCAGAGCAATTGAGGCCGTTCTTAAACATCTTCATGGCTTGGCGTAGTGGCTGTAATGAGGGATAAATTAATAGTATGATAGGTCTTCAAATTAGTGATTATCCATTCCATTACATGTAGCCAAGAAACAGTCTTTTGGCTTTGTAACACAGTATGGAGGAAACAGCAATGTGCAGTTTGTTATTAGTATCTTATCCACTTTAAGCTGTAGAGAACCTTTCAGCAAGAAATAAATGGCAAGTAAAAATATTTACAATAGAATGAATAAAAAAATTATACAGTACAGTATATACTTTTTTCTTTTACCAAAAATTATAAAAGATATAATAATAATCATTGCCTTGAATATTTGTTAGGATATGGCTAATTCCAATCAGGTGATCAACACCAATAAAGAAATTCTCTCTCTCTATTTCTTTCTTCACCTTGGATTTCTTCAGTGGCAGGACAAAGGTTGGAATATACTGTGTTCCGTGCCTGCGTGCCATGATGAGGTAAGGTTTGGGTGACGGAGGGATGGAGCAACAACCAGCCTCTTCTGTCAGCGTCAACCTCAGGCGTCTCAGTGCCCTCCGGTCCTCCTCCGCTCCCCCTCGGCTCTTGTACACCCGCCGTGACTTCTTCAGGAGTAGGTTGTTCCTTCGTTGTCTCTTCACACGGGCACGTATCACTGCCGGAGACATGCAAAGATTTTAGGGTGGATATGAAAATTAGTATCTTTACTTAGGTACGGTATGATAATTATAGAGTTTTGTATAGGAATAAAAAATAAAAGGAAAATAACACTAGTAGTCTTTAAGCTAAAATTTAAGATGTTTTTGTTTTTCTTCGTGCACCGCAATCCTGAATTCCTTCTTTCTGTCAACCACCACCACTTTCCTCCCTCAACTCCAACTCATCTTCCTCCTCCTCCACCTTCCTTTTCTCCTCCTCCTCCTCCTGGCCCTGTATACCCACCAAGGTCAGCACGGCAGTAGTTGTCCAAGATGTTCTCATAGGTCTCGACGGGGCTGCAGGCGGGGCAGTCTCCCTCTGTAGGGCACAACACATTATGTACAGTACTCTTTGAAAATACACACATACACAAACACAAGATATAAGACACAACATGCACACATACACAAACACAACATACAAGAAAGAAATCACACACACAATATATAAGAAACAACACACACATACGCATTCATATACACAAAGACAATTAAGATATAAGACACTACATAAGCACACACACAAGATAATTACAAGAAGCAACACACACACACTCACACGAATTAATTACAAGAAACAACACACACACAATTACTCTTGAGGAGAAGCATATTGACTTAAGTACACTAACAAGGACCTTTCTGTTTTACTATATCCTTACCATCACACTTTCCAATGAACTGACCACATTTATATAAGACTATAACCCTAACAACTTCAACACAGTTCCAATGACAACACACTACCATATATACATACAGTACACACACACACACACACACACACACACACACACACATACTAGATGAAAATTCACACCAGCATGAACGTTGACAAGGTTAATTAAGGGAAAATTATTCTATTGTTGATGAAATAGAAGTACAGTACTATGATTCCCACAAACTATGCCACAAAACAGATCCTCTATATTAGTACCACTGAGGGTGTCTGTTTTCCGGCCTAGTTTGGAGGAATCAGTAGCCTTTCAATTCACCAACAAAAGAATTTACACTAAAGAATATCCACAGTGGCAGACAGACAGATGCATTTTTTAGTAACCACATTTATCGGTCTGCTAATGTGGTTAATTTGGTATTCTTCTATTTTCTTCGTCACAACATACATACTGTACATATACACACACACACACTAATGCCATTCAAGTCTAGGTCACATGTCAAGTACAATATATGGCTATTCAATGACACATAAATTTATCAATAAATACTAAATACAGTACAGTAAATTTTTTAGCACAAATAACATTGATAAAAGAGTATCTTAAAATACAGTTGGAATTTAATAGAGGTACTGTATCACTTTAATTTTTCTCTCTCTCTCTCTTTCTGCTTGCCCTGATGTTAGTGAGCAGGGCTGTGTGTTATGACAGAAAGGGGCCCTTCTGCTTATTTACAGGGGTTAGGGTGGCAGAGTCAGGAGGTGGTGTGTGTGTGTGTTTGGGAGGTAGGGAGTGCAAATGAATTGATGATATTTGTGAACCCAGCAAATGTGAGGATGAAGGGGAAGTGGAAGGGGAGGGGAAGGGGAAGGGGAGGGGGAGGGATAGGGGCTGGGTGGGGAGAGAGGGGGCTACTGCTAGTACTTAGTATAATTGGTTGGTGTAGTGCCTGTATGTGTGTTAGCCTGGACCAGTCAAATCAGCAGTTAGCTTAGACCAGTCAGCAATATATATGAACCAGTCAGTCAGCAGATAACATGGTCCCATCAGCAATTAGCTACCCAGCCAACCAGTCATACAGCCAGTCAGCCAGAAAACCACTCAGCCAGCCAGTCAGCCAGAGTCCAGCCAATATTGTTAGGGAGATCCAAATGTTAGGTTATATTATAAGACCCGTTGTTAGGAAGGCAGTAGCTGTGTGTCATCATCACATGGTTGGTTAGCAAGCGGCTTCACCCTCACCTTGCATCCTCTCCTCTGAAAAGACACGAGATAAAAATGGTTTAGTGATTATGGCAGAGACTAGAAGCGCATCACACCTTCTCTGATAAAAACACGTAATTTATATGGTGTTAGTGATGATGAGAGAGACAACAACAAGTACATCACACCCTCTCTGAAAAGACAAGAGATAAATATGGGAGATAGAACAACAAGCACGTCACATCCATCCCTAATACCAGCCAGCCAGACCGGTCCCCACCACTTGTGTTTGTTTATATAGACATAATATACTGTAGTACAAGACAGCGGCGACATAATTATGAGAATCCTTACAAAGTTCTTGATAGCACATAATATAATAATACCTGATAAAATAATAATAATGCACCGGTTCCCCATATCCATCTCATTTATATTTTCTTTTTCAGTTGTAATGTAAAGGAGGACATATCATACATACTGTATATACACCTTTATACACAACTGCAGTATATTATGGTATTTATATACAGGTTATATACACCAGCCCGTATTAAATCTATGATATTTATGTTATGGTGTGAGTTGAAAGGGAATTGGGGCAGGATACAGCAGGGTTTGAGCACCACTGTGTGTGTGAGAGAGAGGGAGGCTTTTAAGAACTGCATGGGTCAGATAGTTTGAAGCAGAAATGACAGTGTGAGACAGGGTGATGAAACAGCACTGGAAGGGAATGACAGGGTGAGACAGGGTGATGAAACAGGACTGGAAGGGAATGACAGGGTGATGAAACAGAACTGGTAGGGAATGACAGGGTGAGACAGGGTGATGAAACAGGACTGGAAGGGAATGACAGGGTGATGAAACAGAACTGGTAGGGAATGACAGGGTGAGACAGGGTGATGAAACAGGACTGGAAGGAATGACAGGGTGATGAAACAGAACTGGTAGGGAATGACAGGGTGCAGACAAACAAGGTGCGTGGGGTGAAACGAGGACAAGGAGGATAGGGGACAGGGGGTGGGGAGGGGTCGAAGAGTGTAATATCCTGCTGTAGCTGAGAGAGAGAGAGAGAGAGAGAGAGAGAGAGAGAGAGAGAGAGAGAGAGAGAGAGAGAGAGAGAGAGAGAGGAGAGAGAGAGAGAGGAGAGAGAGAGAGAGAGAGAGAGAGAGAGAGAGAGAGGAGGGCTGGGTAAGGAGAGGAGGCGTGGGAGGGGGCGTGGGAGGGGGCAGAGGAGGAGGTGAGAGTGGGGAGGGGGGCAGCAGGGGAAGAGGTGTGTGGAGGTGATGCCTACTGTCACATCAATCTTGGTGAGGTGTCGAGGTGAGAGATGTGTTTAGGGTGTTGGGGGTGGGGGGGAGAGGGTGGGGGGCAACAGGGAGATGGGGGGGCTTGTGTAAACTAGGAAGGAGGAGAAGGAGAAAGAAAATGAGGAAGAAGACCGAGGAAAAGGATGAGAAAAAAAAAGAAAGAACGGCCCATTCTATTTTATTTATTAGCCCAAGAAAAACATAATTAATATACAGAAGGAAAAGAGACAAAGAACATCACAACAACACATCACATTATTTCATTATTCCTTGATTGTTGTTCTTACTTTGTACCAACACACACACACACACACACACATACGTCCAAAAACAACACAATACCCAATACGATAGATTCTTTCTTTCTTC
>JAWZYT010000397.1:10000-23994 GCA_034508575.1 Petrolisthes manimaculis | reverse complement strand
ATTCAACTCTGGGTCAACTTTCTATTTCAATTGCCATGTCCGTGGTGTTTAACTTTTCAAAGCCTGTAATCGTGCACTTTGTTATTATTATTATTATTATTATTATTATTATTTAACTATACACAACCTGTCATTAACACAGTTCGCATTATCCACCAATACACAACCCGTATTAGTAAAAATATTTAGTGTCCGATCGTCTCAGTGGTTTAATTAAGGGAGGAGTAAATATAAGGTAGATTGGAGCACCTTGATTCCTCCATAGTATGTCAGGAAACAACAGGACCAAATTAACAAAAGTACTGGTGACCTGTTGCTTGGAATAGCTTGTAGGAATCGGTTGCTCCAGATTTACCAACACTGACGAGCCTCAAGGTGTTGTTGCATTGACACCGACGAACACCAGACGAGGAAACTTGGGTTATTTGGAGACGTGATGACTGTCTAATTCGTGTGTGTGTGTGTGTGTGTGTGTGTGTGTGTATGTGTGTGTGTGTGTGTGTGTGTGTGTGCCTGTGTGTGTGTGTGAATGTGTGGGTGTGAATGTGTACGTGTGTGTGAATGTGTGTGTGTGTGTGTGTGTTACAAGAAAAAAAAATAGGTGACAAACAAAAATGATTTCAGTGGGTACCGATACAAACTCTCTTTCTGACACTGTACCCTCCCACTTGCTACTTGTACAATGTAACTGGAAGGCTGTAATTAATAATGTACTTATATTATCTTTTGTATTATATTGAAAGATGTGAGGACTAAATACACGAAGCAAACTCAACTCCTGTGAAATGAAAAGAGAGAGAGAGAGGATCCAAAATTATGACCCAATTCGTATACTTGAATTATCAGAAGTTGTAGTATTAAATATGAATGAAAATAAAGTAAGTGTTCCAGAGTTGACCAGTTGTATATGTGAAAAAAAATAAAAACAAAACTGACATTATCTACCACATTTAACTTTAACTTTTGTATTGTAAAGTTAGTCAGAGAGAGAATGACTGAATAGCTTGATTGTAAAGTAAAATATAATGTATATATAATATTTACAGAGAATCAAAACGCACCACCAGTTATTATATCAAAATATATTCATCCATCTTCATAAACCTAACCAACCTGGCAATCAGTCTTCTTCACCAACTCTAATCTATCACACTCGAGTTATATCACATCATCAATCAAAAGTGGTTCTCAATGCCGTGGTTCATATTTGTCTCACAGATATTATTACATAAGATTTGCGTATTGCACTAAGCAGTCACTATACAACAACAACAACAACAACAACCCATTTCAGTGTTTCCTCGTCAGTGTTCAACTTCATAACTATACGGTACCAAAGAATCTTCCATAATAATAATAATAATAATAATAATAATAATAATAATAATAATAATAATAATAATAATAATAATAATAATAATTCCTCTTCACCTCACGTTTCTCACAATTTTTCTTTTATATCTATGAGTGTGTCACGTCACGCAGCAACACCCGCCACCACGAGTTTGCTTCCCAATAACAAGCGGTGTTGTAGGATGGGCGTACAAGGGGAAGAGGAAATGAAGAGTGAGTAGCCCTTCCCCGGGTACCTGAGTCACTACCAACACAACACACACAGCCAGGCCCAGCAGGGAGACGTCATACCAGCCCCACATGGTCCCCCCCCTTACCTCTAGCTACTCCCCCCTCCTTCACCTCCTCCTCCTCACCTCCTCCCATTCCCTTCCATGATTGCCAGTTTAGTCAGTTTTTCTACGGATGATTTGTTTACGTTTCTGGTAATACTGAACACATGACGGATCATTAGAAGTATATGTGATGGTTTTAAGCAACACTAATATCAACTATGTATTCTCATTTCACAATAAAGTTATTTAATAAAATCTAAGGAAATGTACACCAACGTCTGTAAACAATACCACTAACTTGGTATCACTGTTCCCTCCCTCCCTTCTCAGATCCTCCCGACAACACAGACTTCAATTTCTTGCATTTATTTACCGGCTATTTACCTAATTTCTCCAAGAACTCTTTGTGGAAATCATTGGTATAAATCACGAGCTAGCGATACGTAAATCTGAAAACTTTCTATATACCAGGTGTTCAAAATTTATATAGATTGTTGTTACCATTCACCACAGAGCACCTCGGCAACTCACTTCAAAACCCGGTGTGTGTGTGTGTGTGTGTAAGAAAACCTTGCAAATTTATTCATGAGGTTAGTGTAGTGTTCAGTTTAGTGTTTATCAATTCGTGTTTACAAGTTTATGGATGAGGCGAGTGAGAGGTCAGAGATAACTTCCCACAGACTATATTATTTTAACCATCATTCACACCCGTCAACAACGAGGCTAGGAAGGACACACACACACACACACACACACACACACACACACACACACACACACACGGAGCAGAATGGCATGCAATACGGGTGCGTCAGAAACAGCAGGTGATGGTGGTGGTGGTAGCGTTCGAGTCTGAGTAAACCAAGTCGACTTCGCACACACTGAACGCTTCCACTATAGTCACGATGGCAACCACAAACCACATCATCAAAACAAACCGAGTCGTACACACACACACACACACACACACACACACCACTACAATATATAGGAAATAGATGTGAGCGAAGTATAGGATGTAGTGTGTTTAATCTATGGGGTAAAGTTTCAGCCCAACAGAGCGACCCATATATTGCTATGATACGGACACTCATTATTGATTTCGTGAAAGGAGCGAGCGACCGCGTGTCAGAGAGGCATGCAGGCAGGTGTAGGGGGAAGGGGGGGGGGGTCACACACACACACACACACATACACACACATACTAGGTGCGTCTTACTCGTACAAGGAAGGTATTTATAGTGTGTGTATGTGTGTGTATGAGTGTGTGTGGGAGGGGAACACACACACATACACTAGGTGCGTTTTACTCGTACAAGGAAGGTATTTATAGTGTGTGTGTGTGTGTGTGTGTGTGTGTGTGTGTGTGTGTGTGTGTGTGTGTGTGTGTGTGTGTGTGTGTGTGTGTGTGTGTGTGTGTGTGTGTGTGTGTGTGTGTACAGAATATTAATCACGTGAAGCAGTTACAGCAGTTATACAACGTTACTATTATGAGGGGAAGGGGATGTATTGTCTCACTCATTGCTCCTTTTTACTTCCTTTATACTATGCATGTGTGTGTGTGAAGGTTTGGCCGGGGTGAGTGGGTGGGTGGTTGGTTGGTGAAGGCGTATGTGTCGATAAAACATCAAACTTTCATGCCAGCCAATAAACCTTCACCAACACAACAACACACACTAGGTTATTTTGTCCTTTAACCATTGATCAGTACTACGCTGACTCCACCACTACCGGTACTGAACCATACACCTACTGACTGGCTAAGCAAACTGAGAATAATCATAACCTTTGAATATTCAAATAAAATACTTCTACCATCGTTAAGGAGCCTGTGATCGCGTATGAAAATTGGAGGCTTCTGATTCCTCCTGATTACGTCACGAAACAAATTCCTTCCATTATAGGTGGAGGGTTTCGTGGCAATATCTGAAGGACTCGTTTATCTCCACTGTGTGTATTTCAGCTTCGAGTCATGAGTGAAATCTTTGGCCTTGATCCAAATGATGCTGCTTCTGTTCTAGATCCATTAGAGATATATACTTAATTAGATTTTTACATAGATGCATAGATTGATGGACAGAGAGATAAACACACAGATTGATAGACAGTTACCTAGATAATTATATAGATTGATAGACAGATCGACAGATTGACATAGATACATAGATTGATAAACAGACAGAGATAGATACACAGACTCATAGACAGAGATAGACACACAAATTGATAGACAGTTACCTAGATATATAGATTAATAGACAGATTGACAGATTGACATAGATACATAGATTGATAGACATAGAGATAGATACACAGACTCATAGACAGAGATAGATACAGACTGATAGACAGTTACATAAATAGATAAACAGAGAGACAGATAAAACTAAACTGTACATATGAGTATAAAAACGGGCAGGAAGAAGGGAGGGTAACTTTTTTTTTTTCACTAATAGAAGGAGGCATCCAAATATTATCATCTCCTGGTGATAAAAAGGAATTAGCGACGACGGGTGCGTGATGCGGATATATTAACCAAGAAAGATATACAGTAAGTCATGTGAGTAAATCCAGTTATGGCCACGTTAATTGATCCAACAAGACGTGGGACAACTATATATTAGGAGTTAGTGAGTTAGTGATGCCCGTCGCTGCTCAGGTTACATGGGTTACTACATATAATAGACTCCGTTGTCTGTCTGTGTGTGTGTGTGTGTGTGTGTGTGTGTGTGTGTGTGTGTGTGTATGTGTGTGTGTGTGTGTGTGTGTGTGTGTGTGTGTGTGTGTGTGTGTGTGTGTGTGTGTGTGTGTGTGTGTGTGTGTGTGTGTGTGTGTGTGTGTGTGTGTGTGTGTGTGTGTGTGTGTGTGTTGCAGGACTAATGGGTGTTGACTGTACAGTATAGGGGAGATTAACAACAACAACACACACACAGATAAAAAGTGACATTAAGTTTTCCATCCCTTCCATTAGACGTCTTCCTTTCTTTGGGGTCCGTCTGCTTCTGTGTGTGTGTGTGTGTGTGTGTGTGTGTGTGTGTGTGTGTGTGTGTGTGCTTCTGTGTGTGTGTAATATGTGTGCTTGTGTGTTTATATTATATGAGTACGTGGGTTTGTTTGTTTGTATATACGGTACCATAATTATACAGTATATCTAAATGTATGTAGGCAGGTATGTAGGAATGTAGGCAGGTAAGTCGATAGATAGATAGGTATGTAAATGGGTATGAAGAAAGACTGACTTATGTAGTACGTATGTATGTATTTATAGTATGTATTTAGGTATGTATTTGACTTGTATTTATGTATGTATGTATGTATGTGACTTGTATTTATGTATGTATGTATGTATGTATGTATATATGTATTTACAGTATGTATTTATGTATGAATGTGACTTGTATTTATGTATGTATGTATGTAGGCCTATGTGACTTGTATTTATGTATATATGTATGTGTGATTTGTATTTAAGGATATATATATGTGTGACTTGTATTTATGTATTTATTTATTTATGTATGTATGTATGTATGTATGTATGTATGTGTGTATGTATACCTGCGTGTTGGATGGAGGCGAGACGTTGATAATGACTAGATATATAATTACATGTGACCATTTAATGACTAGCCAACACCCCTCCCCTCTGCCTCCCCCTCCCCTCCCCTCCCACCCTGTCTCGTCTACCGTCACTGATAATTGTGTGTGTGTGTGTGTGTGTGTGTGTGTGTGTGTGTGTGTGTGTGTGTGTGTGTGTGTGTGTGTGTGTGTGTGTGTGTGTGTGTATGTGTGTGTGTGTGTGTGTGTGTGTGTGTGTGTCAATATCAATAAATAATCAACAACTAAATCTTACTTACTTATTAAATAGGAACTTTGTCAATATTTATTAACCACGTATTATAATGTTTCACCAATTACTAATTACTTTAACCAGGTAGCAATTACTTTAACTAGACAGGTAATGTTTTGATCTGATCCTAATATTAGATGGTAATTAGACCCCAAATATTCTAATTACGTTCAACTAATTTCTCCCCCCCCCCTTTCAACTCCCTCTCCCCCCCCCCCTCTGCACCTCTAATTTACTCCCCACTCCTTTCCCTCCCCCCTCCCTCCCCAAATATACCCCCTTTCCTCCCATTCCTCCCACACCCTACTCCTCCCTCCCCCCTCCCTCCCACTCCCCCCTTCTTCTAAAAAACCCACTCCTTACCCCCACTCCCCCTCCTTCCTTCTCACTCCCTCCTCCCCCTCTAATATACCCCCCCCCCCCTTTGTCGTGACCATCTGGGTGGACAAGTCAACCCCAATCTGTTGTGTCTAAAGGATTACAAACCTACAAAGTAATTATTATCGTCTTAGTCCAACGTCGGGATAAAACTGGAGACGTCGGGATGACACTAGAGACGTCGGGATGAAAATGGAGACGTCGGGATGAAAATGGAGACGTCGGGATGAAACTGGAGACGTCGGGAAAAAACTGGAGACGTCGGGAAAAAACTGCAGAGGCTATATATTATTATTATTATTATAGGGTCCTACTCCTTCCTACAGACAGTGCCACGCAACGCTCTGCTCAGGTGGACAGTTGGTTAGGTATTCTGTTTGGTGTCACAGTTTGGATGCCACAGATAGCCTAGCCCCCTCCCCCTCCCTAGTCTCTCTCTCTCTCTCTCTCTCTCTCTCTCTCTCTCTCTCTCTCTCTCTCTCTCTCTCTCTCTTAGCGTAATTTAAAGTTTCGTGCGGTACAGACGTTAACCAAATTCATCATCATATTATAATTATCATCGCTGTGCTAATTCGTCTGACAAGGAAATAATGAACTGTGTGTGTGTGTGTGTGTGTGTGTGTGTGTGTGTGTGTGTGTGTGTGTGTGTGTGTGTGTGTGTGTGTGTGTGTGTGTGTGTGTGTGTGTGTGTGTGTGTGTGTGTGTGTGTGTGTGTGTGTGTGTGTGTGTGTGTGTGTGTGTGTGTGTGTGTGTGTGTGTCGTCATTTTGTGCAGCTGATAGGAAGTAAATATCACCTTAAGGGAAGAAGTTTTGTGTTGGTAAATCTTAAACAACTGCTGCATCCCCCAAACTATTCCAAGCAACAACAGAACAAGGCACTCCAATGTACCAAAATAAAATTACCACCTTAAAGTTCAACTGTCTTCAACTAATACTGCACAGGTGAAGTTAATTAAGGGGGTATATATATAGCACAATGTTTTGGGTGGTAAATCTGGAGCAAATTATTTCCCCAAACTATTCCAGGCAACAGGATATATACCATTATTTTTCTTCATCTGGGTCTGTTTCCTGGCATACCTTTGGATGGAATTAAGGCACTCCAATCTATCAAAAGTATACTATTCCCTTAATTCAAGAACCTCCAGGTTTCACTCAATACACTCGACGGGTCTTGTAAGAAACATACAACATCATACAGTACATTTTATACACTTAGAATACCAGAGTCGTCTTTGAAATTAGCCTAGTACTATATTATAACAAATTCAATGCAATTAGGTATTATCTTCAACTAGGGATGCTAAATATACACAAACATGAAGCACAAGAAGTTAAAATATGGACACCAAGTATGGCCCTGTAAAACCCATGCACCATTATTATTAGTTCCTCCACCTGCCACCTGTTTGCTGTTGACATGGCGCTGTGGTAGGTCAGTTATAAGTACGCGGCCCGACCTGGATTCTCTGTAATCGATAATAGTTGAGTGTCGATAAGAGGAAGCGATAATGATGGTCATAAAGAGAGGTAAAGAGAGTCAACATCGTCATTTGCACATTCTCTTCGGTCCTCTTGTCAATTTATGCCTTCACGCGTGTATTCCCTGTGGCCTATATAACTGAGTGCCGATAAAAAGAGGCAAAACATTAGTGGTCGTAAAGAGGCAAAATCATTACAATTTGCACATGTTCCTCGGTTTTCTTAACAAATTATTCATTGGTCTTTTCTCCAGCTTGTTTTCAGGGGCTTATATACAACACTTGTGAATCTGGAGGCAGCTGGTATAGGCCTAACCCAAAAACAGAGGTTGAATGATGGAGAACGAAGGAAATATGTAGGTTCGTGCGTGAGACTCATTATTCAACCATCCACTACAACAACTGGGACAACCAACACCAAAATGAACAACACTCACGACCCACAATTTCTATACGCACACACACACACACACACACACACACACACACACACAGACGATCCACAATCTCTACACACACACACACACACACAGACGATCCACAATTTCTACACACACACACACGACGACCCACAATTTCTACACACACACACACACACACACACACACACACACACACACACACGACCCACAATTTCTACACACACACATTCACGACCCACAATTTCTAAACACACATAACATTTTCTGCACACACACTCAGGAAGAATAGGTGCAGATCAAACAAAACTAAATGGAACATATATACTTTTTATACGAGGATTTTTACTTAATTGTTTGCATTGTAATAAAACGAACCAAATTGAGGCCTGCTTGACTTTACTTCTCCTAAGGGTTTGCTTGCTGTGTGTGTGTGTATGTGTGTGTATACTTTCCTTGGGTCTGCTATGTATATATATATATATGTGTGTGTGCGTGTTTTGCTTGCCTCTACTTTCCTTGCGTCTGCTTGCTATGTGTGTGTTTTTTCCTTGGGTTTTCGTGCTGTGTTTGTGTGTGTGTGTGTGAGTGTAACAAAAAACACAGGAAACTCATGTAGGCTACAGACAAGGCTAATAGTCCTACAAGTTCTACAACACATTTGATTTTGACAACTTCAATAATTGCAAATGAACCTATACATCAACTAACCCACCTACGACAAGAAATAAGATTATCTCAAATGTCCCCACTTTCCTTCATCCAATTCAGGACTTTTGATCGTGACTGTAAACAAAACAATACAGTTGCCTTCAATTCTACGTTAAGAGGGGAAATATTGTGTTGGTAAATCTGGAGCAACTGAATCCCACCAAACTATTCCAAGCAACAGAATACACCATTATTTTTGCTCTTCTGGTTCTGTTGTTTCCTGGCATAGGCTATACTTTGGAGGAATCAACAAGGCACTTCAATGTAACAAAAGTGAATTACCCTACCCCTTTAAAACACACATAAAAATCTTTGCTACTTTTATCATTCCTTAATTAAAGTCTGATTATTCCCAAGAGTTACGACCACTGCATTTCAAGACAGTATCATTAGAGAGAAAGGGAAATGTGTTGCTATAACTCAAATATACACGTAGCTACACTCTCCCTCTTTACACAATAAGGAAAGGGATAATTGGTAAAGCCATGTGTAGGACCGAGTGTGCAATATTTTCGTACGTATAAAACATGTACAGTATATTAATTCTATATTGTTTGATGCTGAAATGGTGCAGCAGAAAGGAGGTACCGTAGCAAGCTAGACCTACTTAAACAGCTAAATAATGCGTCCAAGAGTGGCAGTTTTCCCTTGATTAGTGAGCCCCGGAATTGTACAAACTGGCCAATCTGCTTTCACTCCACTTATCCTCGTCATGAAGTGTGGAAATTAGGCTACAAGTTGACAAAATGATATATGAATGAGAATGTGTGTGTGTATGTATTTATGGTGCACCTTAGAATGACTCCCGTCGCGTGTTATATAATATAGGAGTGTTTTCAGTTCCTTGGTTGTGTCATTATTTTCAACACCTCGTTCTCTCAGATCACAATAATAATAATAATAATAATAATAAGGGAGTTGATGGCTCTTCATGCTAGTATGTACTATAGTAAAGTACAGTAAGTAGGTAGGTAGGTCGGCCTCACTCCCAACCCCTCCCTACTCTTTTCTCTCTCTCTCTCTCTCTCTCTCTCTCTCTCTCTCTCTCTCTCTCCAATACACACACAAAGTTTTCTAGGTCACACAGCAAAGCCAACAGTAGGATATTGAGGTTATCTACAATAATAATTCATGAACCTGTCTTTCTCTCCTGTCTCTCTCACCGATGGATCAGTCCTAACATGAAGCATAGACTGGGTGGGTTGGTTGGGTGGGTTGGTTGGGTGGGTTGGTTTGGAGATCGAGAATAGGGAGGAAGCCTACATAGAAATGGGGGTGTATGAAGTTCGTTAATTAATGGGGAAATTTTTTTGTAGGGTAAATTGTAAGTTTTTTTATTCCTCCTAACTATAATATATTATTATATGCCATGAAACAAACAGATTCCTTATTGGTACTATAGCATTGAGGGCGTCTGTTTCCTGGCATAGTATGGAGGAATCAGTTGCCTTCCTATTCACCAACAAGAAAATAGGCTAGGCTAGTAAAGAAAGCTAATTATTCAGTCACTCAGTTAGTCTGTTTGTTGGTTAGTTGGTAGGCTAGCAATTAGAACTGCATACTGGTTAGAAAGTTATGTATATATATTTTACTGGTGAGACAGGAAAATAGATACCAGTATATTAATCCAATCCAATACTTAACAAATAAGACGGTATGTTTGCCTGGCTGCCTGTACGATTATATTAGTTCGTTTTGCTTGTAACGATCTCAATAGTCAATACCAGGAAGACGTCACACACAGCCATCATTGCAACACCTTGTACTAGTATCCCATGTTATTGTCACCAGTCACGTCACGTCACGTCAACTAGAAGGGGTGAATGAACGACCTCCTGTCATTTATCATCATCATCATCATTGTTCACATCGGGTTCCTGGAATTCCGGAAGTACCATACAAGCATACAGAAGAATGTAAATCAGATGGCATAGCCTACTTGCCTAAGTATAGGTTAGGTTAGGCATAGGCTATTTCCTAAAGTGTAGGTTAGGTTAGGTGTATTTCCCTAAGTGACGGCTAGGCTAGGTTAGGTTAAGTTAAGTTAGGCATAATTACCTAAATGTTGATTAGGTTAGGCATATTTCATTAAGTGTAGGTTAGGATAGGTTAAGTTAGGCATATTTCCGTAAGACGTGTAGGTTAGGTTAGGCATATTTCCTTAATTAAGTGGAGGTAGGGTTAGGTTAGGTTAGACGTAATATTTCACGAAGTGTATATAGATATATACGCAGTGCTGGGGGCTGTACTGTACCTTTACTTCAACCTTGTAACATTATTTTTTTAATTATCACCAGACATCTTGTAAGGATATATTTTTTACATACTGTCTGATTGCGTAATTAACGCAAGCCGTACAAAGTAACTATATGTGCGAGTGATGTGTACGAAAGATAGGCTATAGGAAAGGGGGAACAGGACATGTGGAGGTCCAAAATTTGTACCAGGTCTTGTTGAAATTTTGAATCATTTGACATACTAGTGAACAAATTACAACGCTTATCCTGTTTCATATATTGCTTGAATTCGCTTAATATCGATCAGCAGGCTATTCAAAGCAAGCCTGGATGCATTATAATTTGCATCGCGAGTGTACATGTTAGGCTACACGGGAACAACAACAACAACAGCAAAATGACCACAGAACAATCACACTTTGGGAATAATAGATAGATTGACTGATTGATATTAGGCGCTAAAACAGTGAGGTCATATGGCGTCCGAGAAAGAATAATGCAATTGAGAGGTGGGACAGTAGCCTAAGCAGACTGGAGTAGCCTAATACGCATGTCCCGTGATATAGATTCCGGTACAGGCAGGCATCCACAATGTCGATGACGTGAGGACAAAGAAAGGTTTGCTGAGTGAAGTTTTGTGGATGTACTGTATGTAGGTCGCGGGAGATCGAACCAAGCACGCAAGCAAGTAAGCAACCAAGTATCCAAGCAACTAACCAAGTATCCAAGCAACCAAGTAAGCAACTAATCAATCAAGCATCAACCAAGTATCCAAGCAACTAACCAAGCAAGCAACCTATCAACCAACCAACTAACCTACCAACCAAACAACCAACCAAGCAAGCAAGCAAGCAAGCAAGCAAACGACCAAGAAAGTAAAACATCCAACCAAACATTAGATAGTTAAGTGGAGATTCTTCTGTGGGTGAATTGGAAGGACTACGATGCCTCCAAACTACGTGCCACGAAACAGATCCCCTTTTTGATAACATTAAATCTTATTATTATATTCCACTGTATTTCTTTATCAGCCTGTAAATGGTGAATAGAAAGAAAGGAAGTTGTATGTACAGTAACGTTACAGTCTACAAAAATAGTATATTGAAACTCCCCTATACTGTAAGTTAGATAATTTTAGTTAATTTAAATGCAAGGTTGATTCCAATACTTTTTTTTTTGCCGACTGTACATGATTATCCTAAATTAGCTGTGATCGTGTATGATAATAATTAGAGACTTCAGATTCCCCCCGAAATATACCACGAAACAATTAAACTCCTTCCATATAGGTGTGTTCGTTTCGTGGCATTATTTGAAGGACTCATTTACCTCCAATTTTCGGACTATATCACAGGGTCCCTTAATGAGGAATAAATAAATAAATATGATGGACTTACCTCCTGAAATAATACCGTGTTTTCTTTATAAATTCTCCTTTGTTGTTCATCCTCTCCTAAAAGTCATCCTCCAAGCCTTGATAGTCTAGCTAGGATGAGATTTTAAGGATGAGATTCTAGGATGAGATTCTAGGATGAGGAAACGCTGAGAAAACCACCCAAAACCAATATTATCCATGACTGAAATGCTGAATAATTAATGAAAGTTATGAAACGCCACTCTCACTGATTCACACGTGTAGAACTGCCAGTGTTACCAGGTCTTCTTGACGATTATTTCCATAACATCACCTTTAGAATGTCCCTTTTTACCTCAATAATTCCCTGTTTACTCTTGAACATTGATGTGTTTTTTTTTTTTGTTATTTGGTCTGTTAGAAATTTCCCCGTTTACTTTTGAACAATTTTTATTTAATTTCCCTGTGTGGACATTAAAATTTCCATGCATCTGGCTATACTGACTATGGCTGTTTATTTGTTTACATCGCTTCTGCTATATATTATTTTCTATGGTGCATAAATTGTTGTATTTTTAACAAAATTATACAACGTTCTCTTTATCTGAATTTCGTGTATTGTTCAGAGTCGTATGCAAATGAAGATTAATAAGTTTCTCTCTAATATTATCTCTCATTTTCTCTTATTTTCTTGACATAGAAAATTGTTGCTTGTAAGGGTGACTAAAATAGAAGTCACAATTTCATAGTTTCGTTTTCTTTCCTATCTCTTTTTAGATTATTTAAGGACCCTGTGATCGTGTATGAGACTTGGTGGCCTCTGATTCCTCCTGACTATGCCATGAAACAGATCAGCTCTCCTTCCATGTGGGTGTGTGTTTCGTGGCAATGTTTGAAGGACTCGCTAACCTCCAATATTCTTACTACATCCATAATTAATTAAAAGTTAGGGTAATAAATTTGTGCAGATAAGAGATTGGAAAGATAATGTTATGGAACTGAAGACTAATGATAACTGAACCCTAATATTATCTAAATATAAATATAATTTGTTTGCACACACACACACACACACACACACACACACACACACACACACATAATATATATATATATATATATATATATATATATATATGGCAACAAAATTATAATATGATATACGATGATGCCATGTTAATTAATTTCAAAATATACTTAATAACACAACATCATTAAAATAAATCCTTTATTAAAATATGTATTGAATTTTTGAAAACAGTGTCACAATATATCACATAAATACACTAAACTTATATAAAAGAAATGTTGTTGTTTACCATAGTTTGGACAAATTAGTTGTCACATACATACATATTTGCACACATACATACATACTACAACATAATATTATACAGACATACATACTTACATATATATACACACAAACATACTACAACATATACACACATACCTACATACATACTTACCACAACACTCACACTGAGTTTAATTATCGTAAGAATATTCAATTGTAGGGAACTTGCATTTCAGTTCTACATTCACCTCTCTCTCTCTCTCTCTCTCTCTCTCTCTCTCTCTCTCTCTCCTTTGCATAATGTTGTTGACTTAAGTTGACTGTCATTGCACATGTCGCCACTCACTTACCAACTCCTATTTAATTTAGCAGAACAACAACAACCACAACAACAACAACAACAACCACAACAATAAGTCCCCCTTCTGTAGTTTGTGTATGTTTGTTTTTTGTTTGTGTGTTTGTGTGGAAGAGAAGGGAATATTTATTACAGCGCCCCAAAGGGGAAGGTGTATTGTATTCGATGCCGGATATTTATTTATTTATTTATCTGTTCGTGTGTTTGTTTATGGTCTAGCATCCACAGGTTTAGCTGTATGATGTTCATTTTTTTTTCTAATGATAAATATTCATCAGAC
>JAWZYT010000397.1:2500-5000 GCA_034508575.1 Petrolisthes manimaculis | reverse complement strand
AGTCAGGTTGTGTTGTTGTGGTTGTTGTGTGGAAAGGTGAAGAAGAAGATGAGGAGGAGGAGGAGGAGGAATAGTCATCATTTCTTAAACCTCCAAGTCGTAGAAAATCATCAGGTTGTGTGGTAGTTTTGAGAGGCAAGAAGCGTTCCTGTTGATGAATAGGGGCAAGGGACGGGAAGCCTTCAAAGTGGGTAGAGTGAGGTGGTGATGGAAGGAAGCCGTCACGGTGAGTGGTTTTGTGATGCAGAAGGTCCACATTTGGGTTGGTAGTGAGGGGAGGAAGGTTGTCATTAGCAGTCGCATTGAGACGCAAAAAATCCTTAATGTAGGGTGTGGTGCTTGGCAAGGCGACCGTTCTGGTGGTGTACAAAGGAGGGAAGAAGTGTGGAGTGACGTCTGCCTCAGCCACTAACACCAACACACTCACCAACACACACGACACCGTTTCCATTCCTGTAAGAAGAAAAAGTAAGAATTCAGTTGTGGAACCTATTGAGTAAACTATAAGACTAAGTGATAAGTTATACACATTTCTCTGATTAACACAAAACTACAGTATACTTTTTTTTTTTTTTCACATTGTATTTCGTCCAACTAAAGGTATTATTACTTTTTTTTTAACTACACTCGAATCGCAGTGTGTTGTGGCTTTTTATTTTCTCTCTTTCTAACTCGTCAAGCAAGTGTTTCAAAGTGCTTCATGTATTGACAGTCAAGGTAGAGTTTCAAAGTGTTTCATGTCAAGGTATAGTGTTTCAAAGTGTTTCATGTGTTTTCCTTCATCACAGAAGAGCCACTAATGTCTCTCTCTTACGCCCAGTGAATGTGAGACTGATTGGATGAGGTGTGAGGCGGAAATACTCTGAGAGGGTTAAACCTATTTGAACTTTCACCCCTCTATACACAATGCTGCTTCTCTCTCTCTCTCTCTCTCTCTCTCTCTCTCTCATGCCTTCTATTTCCTTCTCTCTCTTTGTCTGTCTGTTCTCTCTCTCTCATAAAATCCCCCCCCCTCTCTCTCTCTCATCAAATTCCCCCCCCATCTCTCTCTCTCTCATCAAATTCCCCCCCTCTCTCTCTCTCTCTCTCTCTCTCTCTCTCTCTCTCTCTCTCTCTGTATGTGTGTGTGTGTGTGTGTGTTTGTTGATTTCAGCCATCTGGCGGGCATTGAATTGGAAAGGTGCGAAACATATAGACAGAGAGAAGAAAATTGTCATCATTCAACCATATTGGGGCACAGACTCATAGAAAGACGTAGCAACCATTTTATTATTATTATTATTATTATTATTATTATTATTATTATTATTATTATTATTATTATTATTATTATTATTGTTGTTGTTACTGATGTTTTTATTATTAGAGAGAGAGAGAGAAGAAATACATGAGAAAAATCAAAATATGAGAGAGAGAGAGAGAGAGAGAGAGAGAGAGAGAGAGAGAGAGAGAGGGTATAATTTAAAAGTGAAAGGATGAAAATAAATGTACTAATGGACGATGTGGCAACCTTCTCATGGCTGCTGTAGAGAGGTTATGTATGTATGTATGTATGAATATATGTTTGTCTGTATGTATGTATATATGTCTGTATGTCTGTATATGTATGTGTAAGTATGTATATATGTCTGTCTGTCTGTGTGTATGTATGTATGTATGTATGGCGTTATCTACATACATACATACATATACATACACTGCTCTTACGGTACACACATTCCAACCACTACAAATGTAAGGGAGTAGGGGGGAGTGGAAGGGAGTAGGGGGGAGTGGAAGGGAGTAGGGGGGGGTGGAAGGGAGTGGAAGGGAGTTGGGGGGAGGGAGTGGAAGGGAGTTGGGGGGAGGGAGTGGAAGGGAGTTGAGAGGGGAGTGGAAGGGAGTGGAAATGAGTGGGTTAGGGAGGAAGGGAGTGGAAAGGAGTGAAGGGAGTGGGTTAGGGAGGAAGGGAGTGGAAAGGAGTGGAAGGGAGTGGGTTAGGGAGGAAGGGAGTGGAAGGGAGTGGAATATAATAATTGTGATATGAATGGATATGAATGGAGGATATATGAAAAGTAAAAAGGCATAGAATAAACAGAAATAGAAAGGAAATAAAAGAAAAAGAAAGAAGAAAAAAAAGAAGGAAACAGTAGAAAGAAATAGAAAAAAGAAAAAAAGTAGTAAAAAGAAAAAGAAATAAAAAGAAATTATAAAAAGAAATAAAGAAATAGAAAAATTAAAAAGCAAAAACGAAATAAAAAGAATTAAAAAGAAGTATACGGTAATTAATCAGTAAAATGAAAACCTTGTACCTTATATTTATACGACACGGTCCAATATATACAGGTTTGGTTAGCAGTGGTATTTATCGTACGTGTGTGTGTGTGTGTGTGTGTGTGTGTGTGTGTGTGTGTGTGTGTGTGTGTTTGTTTTTTTGCTAGGAGGGCAGTGAGAGGAGGCCGACATGCTCTGAACACAAACACACACACAAACACATACATACATACTGTACATATACATA
>JAWZYT010000396.1:67500-157500 GCA_034508575.1 Petrolisthes manimaculis | reverse complement strand
AAGTATGCCAGGAAACAGACCCAGATGAAGAAAAGTAATGGTATGCTGTTGCCTGGAATAGTTTGGAGGAATCATTAACTCCAAAAAATGCCAAAACTATATAATAATACCCTCCCCTTCATTCTCTTTTGTTACATTGGAGTGCCTTGATTCCTCCAAAGTACGCCAAGAAACAACAACAGGACACACAGAAGAAACACAAACAATGGTACATACATGGTGTTCTATCTGTTGTTTTGGAGGAATTATTTGCTCCAGATTTACCACCAACATTCATTGAACTTGCCTCTTAAATTTTGACTTAAATTTTGTTTTTATGTTGGCAATACTGACTGACTGACCTTATTATTATTATTATTATTTTATGCCAATTAATCTTTTTCCCTCCCTCTCTCTCTCTCTCTCTCTCTCTCTCTCTCTCTCTCTCTCTCTCCAACGCACGCTTATCACGAATTATTATATATTTTCATTCCTACACACCTAAATCAACTCATTCTCAACCCAAATTAAACCAAAACTAATACGAATGATCTCTTTTCTCTTCTACATACATACCTAAATCAATTCAACCTCAATCCACACCTAACCTACCCAAATTAAACCATGCAAGAGTAACGCGAATGATTTTTTTCCCCACCTTACCCAAATCTACTCAAATTCACCCACAAACCAACAACCAAGCTGAGAGAGTACCCATTTAATGTTCTCTCCCACCGACAGACACACATACATACAGATAGATAGATAGACAGACATACACATACAGATAGATAGATACAGACACACACATACAGATAGATACAGACATTACATACAGATAGATACAGACACACACATACAGACATACAGATAGATACACACACACACACACATATACAGATAGATACACACACACACACACATACAGATAGATACAGACACACACACACACACACACACATACAGATAGATACAGACACACACACACACACATACAGATAGATACAGACACACACACACACACACATACAGATAGATACAGACACACACACACACACATACAGATAGATACAGACACACACACACACACACAGACACAGATAGACAGACACACACACATACAGATAGATACAGACACACACACACACACATACAGATAGATACACACACACACACATACACATACAGATAGATACAGACACACACATAAAGATAGATACAGACACACACACACACACATACAGATAGATACAGACACACACATACACACATACAGATAAATACAGACACACACACACACACATACAGATAGATACAGACACACACATACAGATAGATACAGACACACACACACACACATACACATACAGATAGACAGACACACATATAGAGATAGATACAGACACACACACACACACATACAGACAGATAGACAGACATACACATAGATACAGACACACACACATACACATACAGATAGACAGACACACATACAGATAGATACAGACACACACACACACACATACACACACAGACAGATAGGCACACACACATACACATACACACAGATAGACAGACATACACATACAGATAGATACAGACACACATACATACAGATAGATAGACAGACATACACATACAGATAGACAGACACACATACAGATAGACACACACACACACATACACATACACACACACATACATACAGACTGATGTTGAGAGGGGTAAGAGACAAACGTGTACTAATTAACCCTCTGATTGCATGCAATTGTTCGCCTTGCAAGCCTTGTTATGTCGGCGTGGAGTGAGAAGCGACGGTGTGTGTGTGTGTGTGTGTGTGTGTGTGTGTGTGTGTGTGTGTGTGTGTGTGTGTGATTGGGCTTATGGGAGAAGTTTTGTGTTGGTAAATCTGGAGCAATAATAATAATAATAATAATAACAACAATGAATCTTTAATAATAATAATAATAATAATAATCTATAATAATATTAATAATAATCTTTAATAATAATATTAATATTAAAAACAACAACAACAATGAATCTTTAATAATAATAATAATAATCTATAATAATATTAATAATAATCTTTAATAATAATAATAACAATGAATCTCTAATTTCACATCTGGTGTTTATTTTGTTTTGTGTTGGTAAATCTGGAGAAAATGATTCCTCCAAACTATTCCAGGCAACAACAGAACACCATTATTTTTTGTTCATCTGGGTCTGTTTTCCTGGCATACTTTGGAGGAATCAAGGCACTCCAATGTACCAAAAAAAAGAATAATTTACCACCTAAAAGGGACGCATTTGTTGGCTTTATTTTCCAAGATACATAGGATCGATTTAACTGGGAGGAGGAGGAGGAGGAAAGAAAGGGAGGAGGAGGGGAGGAAAGAAAGGGAGGTGGGGGGGAGGAGGAGGGGGAGGAAAGAAAGGGAGTTACAAGGAGTTACAAGGACAAGTAGCACCTCAAAAGGTCTTACGACCCATACCAAGGAGGTACCGTAGGTGTAGTAGTAGTTGCTAACTAATAGTGAGAGATAAAGTATAGTAAAGAGAAGGCTCTCCCCACCCACCTCTCCCACCCGCATTGCGGGTATGGAAATGGAAATGTACCTAACCCGGGGGAAAAAAGGCCGGACTAGGAAATTTTTGTACAGGAAAGGAGGAAACAATCCCTATAACTCTACCACGCTTGGCAGAACTTTGTCTAACTGTTTCTTGAACTGTTCTATCGATGAACTATCAACTACCTCTGCTGGTAGCTGATTCCAGACATTGCAGATTTTATATGTGAAGAAATTACCTAACGTATTATGGCGGAAGCGTTTCAAGTCTAGTTTCCATCCATGGTTTCTAGTTGCATTAGTGTTTAAGCTAAACAGGCACTGATAATCAATGTTTTCATATCCACGAAGGATTTTGAAAACTTCAATTAGTTGACCTCTCAAGCGTCTGGTCTCTAATGAGAAGAGACCTAGTGCCTGCAGCCTTCTCTGGTAGCCCATGTGTCTAATTGATGGGATCAGTTTGGTGGCCCTAGCCTGGACTCTCTCAAGCCTCGCAATGTCTTTCTTGAGAGTCGGCGACCAGAACTGCACAGCATATTCCAGATGTGGCCGAACCAAAGAATTGTACAGAGTGAGGACTATCTCTTTATTTCTAAATCTAAATTGCCTCTTTATATAACCAAGAAGCCTCTGGGCTTTCTTCTCTACTGCGAGGCACTGCTTGGAGAATTTGAGGTCACTGCTGATCAGTACACCTAAGTCTTTCTCCAAGTCAGTACTACTAATTTCACTTCCCAACAGAGAGTAACTGGCTCTCTGGTTGGCTGGGCCTATGTGCATCACTTTACACTTGTCCAAATTGAATGGCATCTGCCATCGTTCAGACCACTTTCCTACTTTCTCTAGGTCTTTATGTAATTGTTCTACCTTTTCAAATGATGAAGCATTACACCCTAACTTGGTGTCATCAGCAAATTTTGCAATTCGACTGACAATGCCCACATCTATATCATTAATGTAGATTATAAAGAGTAGCGGACCTAGAACTGAACCTTGAGGAACCCCACTCGTGACTGATGTCCAACTTGAGGCTTCCCCATTGATTACTACTCTTTGGCGCCGGTCAGTTAGCCAATTCTTAATCCATTTAGCAAGCATGCCCCTTATTCCCAGTGCACGGGTTTTTGCCATCAACCTCTGATGAGGTACTTTATCAAAGGCTTTCTGAAAGTCCAGATAAAGGATGTCTATTGCCCGGCACTGGTCATACTCAGAAAGCATACCGTGGAAAAATTCAATCAAGTTGGTCAAACATGAACGCCGACGCCTAAAGCCATGCTGTGAATCATACAATAAATTATATGATTCAAGATGATCTACTATTCTATCTGCAACTATACCCTCCAATACCTTTCCTACTACAGATGTAAGGCTGATTGGACGGTAGTTTCCAGGAAGATGGCGATGGGGGATGGGGGAGGAGGAAAATGGAGAGAAGAGGGAAAAGAGGAGAGGAAAGAATGGAAAATGGAGGAAGGGGAATGAAAAGGAAGGAAGAGTGGAGGAAAAAAGGGAGGAAAGAGAAGGAAAGAAATGGAGAGGAGGAAAAGGAGAGGATACACAAGAGGGCGAAGAAGTCAGAGAGTAAAAGGAGGAGGAAGAATGACAACAACAACAACAACAACAACAACAATAATAGTTAGAAGAGAATGGGGTTGTAATTTGTGACCTAGACTGAACTGCACATACAACTCTGTGTATGTGTGTGTGTGTGTGTCAGTATGAATAACTTCAGTCTGTGTATGTGTGTCTGTATGTGTGTGTGTGTGTGTGTGTATTAAGAAGTGTAATACAGTATGTAGTGTATAAAACATATGGTTGTTGTTGTATGTGTGTGTTAACAAAAATGTATGGTTGTTCTGTGTGTGTGTGTGTGTGTGTGTGTTAAAGAATGTATCAAGTAGTCAACAAAACGTATAGCTATTGTTGTGTGTGTGTCTGTGTGTGTGTCTGTGTGTGTGTGTGTTAAAGAGTGCATTATGTAGTTAACAAAACGTATAGCTATTGTTGTGTGTGTGTCTGTGTGTGTGTGTTAACAAGAGTGTGGTTGGTCTCTGTAGCCTGTATCTCGCGCCCAAATTGATTTTCCCTGATGAGGCACCGACCCAGGGATCACGCCAGCGTCAAACCCACGAGCACCACTTGTCCCAACCCTCTCATACCAGGTCACGACTTCGTATGAATACCACAACATTAGGTCAATATACACACATCCTAGATCATCAGTATACACAACTAGGTATATACATAGTGTGTGCATGTATAGGTATAGTTATTAATAGATAAATAATGGTTTTAGTGGGTTTAAATGAGTGGTTTTGTGGGTTGTGTTTGGGGACTAGTTTGGGACGCGGGATACTAGGCTAGGCGGTGTGGCGGCCACGCGACCATTTCCGGTGGCAGCTTCACCTTGCCGCCTCACTGCCAATACGCGCCCACACCCACAATTATTTTACACCCAGATTTACACCCTTTTCCTTCATAATTTACCGCCATATTGCTTTCTAATTTACACCCAATTCATTCATAATTTACCGCCATATTTACACCCAGTCATTCATAATTTATACACCTTTCCTTCCTAATTTACAGCCATATTCCTTCCTAATTTACCGACATATTCCTTCCTTATTTGCTGACATAATTATATCCTTCCTATTTTCCCGCCATATTCCTTTATAATTTACTATCATATTAAACACCCTTTCCTTCCTAATTTACAGTCATATTCCTTCATAATTTACACCCATTCCTTCTTATTTTCCCGTCATTCTTACACCCATAATTATTTTACACCAAAGTCATTCATAATTTACACCCATTCTTTCCTAATTTACCGCCATATTTACACCCACAATTATTTTCCAGCCATATTTTACACACATTCCTTCCTATTATCTTACAGAAAGATTTGCATATCCGAGAGAGAAAACACACACACACACACACCAGTCACACCAGTCAATAACAACAATAACAACACACAAACAACAACAACGACGACAGTAACAGGAGGAGGAGGGAGTAATTGAGTGAGTGAAGGGAAGGTAAGGTCGAGTTTGCATGAGTCCAAACACTTAACTTAACTCCCCCCCCCTATCTTTTATGAAGTAACATACATACATACACACATACACATTACATACATGCATACACACTACATACACATATACATACATATACATACACTACCTACATATACTGTTGGGTATATATGGGTGATGAGGGTGTGTGGGGAGAGTGTGGGAGCGAGTGGGGAGAGTGTATAAGCGACTTTGGTGTGTGAGAGAGCGAGTTTGGTGCGAGGGGGTGCGAGGAAAGAGTGTATGAGGGAAGCGAGTTAGGGTGCGTGAGGGTATCAGTGAGCGAGAATGGGAGCCAGTTGAGAGAAAGAGAGAGAGCGTTGGGATATCGAGAGAGAGAGCGTTGGGATATCGAGAGAGAGAGAGAGAGAGCGTTGGGTTGTCGAGAGAGAGAAAGATAGTGAGAGCGTTGGGATATCGAGAGAGTGAGAGTGAGAGAGTTGGGTTGTCGAGAGTGAGAGAAAAAGAGTGAGAGGGAGTTGGGTTGTTGATAGGGTAGGGTGTGTGTGTGTGAAGAGAGTGTGTGAATGAAGAGAGAGTGAGAGAGTGAAGACAGCAAGACCATAACCACCACCACCACCACCACATTTTTATTTATTCCCCACGTGTGTCAAGTTTGGTGAAAATATCGAATGGGCCGATTCCACAGTGGCTTTCTTTAGTTTATTAGGATGCTCCCCAACCAACCAACCACCCACACAAGTCAGTCTTAAGGTCGATTGCAGTAGTTTTCTTTGGTTTGTTAGGATGCTCCCCAACCAACCAACCAACCAACCAACCAGACAAATAAGTTTTAATTATATCCAACAACAAACTCAGTCTCCATATCCACAAAATAATCTGTCAGGTAGTTTCAAATTCATTCAATAATTTAGTCACTCACGAGTCATTTACACGGTTCAGTTTCTTTCGTTAGGGAGCTTACAAACCAAAACAAACCACTATAGCTATGGAATCCACACTTCTTGTATTATCTCTCCCCAGGCCGGATATAATTAAGTATGTACTATAGATAAAATTTACACCTCCAAGTCTTGTTATAGCCAAAATAAAACACGTCTAAACCACACATGAAAAATAAATAATATACACAAAATATAACTTGAATATCTAAACACACACACATACATACATACATACAGATTTTATACAACGTTACATGGTGGTAAATCTGAAACAACTAATTTATTAAAACTAAACAACAACAACAATATATAAACACACATACATACAGTTTTATTATAACGTTGCATGTTTGTAAATCTGGAGCAACTCATTTCTTAAAACTAAACAACAATAACAACAACAATAATAACAACAACAACAATAACAACAACAGGCCACCATTATTATAGTTAGTTAATCTTGTCCTGTTGTTTCCTGGCATACTTTGGAGGAATTAAGATACTCTAATGTAGTACCCAAAAAATAATACATACATACATACATACAAAATACATACATACATACTTTATTTATACATACATACTTACTTTATTTAGTGATCACGTGATGTAGTCGAAAAAATTGGAGGTAAATGAGTCCTTCAAATATTGCCACGAAACACACACACACACACACACATACATAAGTGAAAAAAGTGCATGTTTAGTGGCACAGATAGGAGGAATCAGAAGCCTCCAAACACACACACACACACATATATATATAAAGGAAAAAAAGGGACAATGAGAAGACAGAATGAGAAGCCTCCCTCTCAAAAAATTTCTCTCTCTCTCTCTCATACACTCACAAACCAACCAACCACAAGTGTTCTTCAAATAGGATACACTTGGAGACCTTAGCATTATGTTAGGCCCCGCCCCGTGCTCATCATCAGCCAATCACAGCCTCGGTAGACCAGCAACCCGCGGAGGATCAAAGACACGAAGATATTTTCCCTCTGTTGTGGGTTTGGGTTGAGTTGAGTTGAGTTTGGGTTTGTTTGGGTTTGGTTTGGTTTGGTTTGGTTTGGTTTCAAGTTTTTTGTATTCATTGCAGTGGAGGATTCAGTAGTAAATAATCTGCATAGCTTTATAAATAGATGTGATAACTCTCTCTCTCTCTCTCTCTCTCTCTCTTTTATTTTGTACTTTTGACTGTCTACCCTTCATTCTCTCTCTCTCTCTCTCTCTCTCTCTCTCTCTCTCTCTCTCTCTCTCTCTCTCTCTCTTTTGTACTTCTGACTGTCTACCCTTCATTCTCTCTCTCTCTCTCTCTCTCTCTCTCTCTCTCTCTCTCTCTCTTCTGCTGTAGTTATTGTTGTTTTTGTTGTTATTGTTTTTGTTGAATCAGTTGTAACCTTCATGGCTTTATAATCATGTGTGATAAATTTCTTCTTCTGTTGTTGCTATTATTGTTGTTGTTGTTATTGTTATTATATATCCACACACACACACACAAACAAACATATATATCCACACACATACACACACAAACATATATATCCACACACACACATACAAACATATATATATCTACACACACACATGCATTATCTAACAGTGACTAAATAGGGTGTGTGTGTGTGTGTGTGTGTGTGTGTGTGTGTGTGTGTGTGTGTGTGTGTGTGTGTGTGTGATGGCTTCTCTGGACACTGTAAACTCACATGGCTATAATGTGTCACTGAAAAACATGTTGTTCTAAAAGAGGAATTTTTTTATTCATAAATATTAAAATTTTCGCCCCAGACAGAGAGAGAGAGAGAGAGAGAGAGAGAGAGAGAGAGAGAGAGAGAGAGAGAGAGAGAGAGAGAGAGAGAGAGAGAGAGAAACGAAAATAAAACGAAGGGTAGATATGGAAGTACAAGAGAGAGAGAGAGAGAGAGAGAGAGAAACGAAAATAAAACGAAGGGTAGATATGGAAGTACAAGAGAGAGAGAGAGAGAGAGAGAGAGAGAGAGAGAGAGAGAGAGAGAGAGAGAGAGAGAGAGAGAGAGAGGGAGAGAGAGAGAGAGAGAAAAAAACACATTGAAACGTGTCTATAAGGTTAATAATTTTAACTTGGGAAGTAACTGGTGCATTTTGACCAAGTTTAAATAATAATAATAATAATAATATCAAGATAATAACAATAATAAAAATAGATATAAAAATAATAACAATAACAACAACAACAACTACGGTACTACTACTACTACTAATAATAATAAAAATAACAAATAAAATAATAACAACAAAAATAATAATAATAATGAAATCAGAAGTACTGTACCTCAATAAGTGATAAAATACCCCCCCCCCCCTGTCCCAAAACGCCCCCCCGTCCCCCCCCGTCCCAAAACGCCCCCCAGTCCCCCCCCCCCCCGACCTTACCTTTGTACGATGGGGAGTTTAAGTGGTGGTTGTAGTTGTGGTAGTAGTAGTGGTAGTAGGGGTTGTAGTAGTAGTAGTGAGTGATAGTAAGTAGTGGTAGTGGTGATAGTAAGTAGTGGTAGTGGTAATAGTAGGTGCTGGTGGGTGGTAGTAGTGGTAGCTGTGGTAGTAGTAGTAGTAGTAGTAGTAGTAGTAGTAGTGGTCACCTGTCCCTCTCATCACCTGTCAGGGCATAAAAGTAAATTATAGTTAAGAGGACACAAACACACACACATACACACACAAAAGTTATTCATATGTGGTAAAAAAAACACAATAAAAATAAAATGACAAATAATTATGTAAACAAGCACTGGCTTCGCCAGTGGGCGCTTTTGCCTGCGGCGCTGCTCGCTTCGCTCGCGGCTAGCTTCGCTCAACCCGCCCCCCCCCCCCCGCCCCCACTCCCCCCCCCACCCACACCCACACCCCTACCCCACGCCCGAACCCTTACCCCACGCCCACCCCACCCCCCTATCCCACTCCCCCCCCCTACCCCACGCCACCACCCCCACCCACACCCCTACCCCACGCCCACACCCTTACCCCACGCCCCCCCCCTACCCCATATATAAAAATATATATATATAAAAAAAATTATATAATTTTTTTTATATAATTTTTTTATACAAAAATTTTTTTATATAAATTTTTTTTATATAATTTTTTTTTTATATAATTTTTTTTATATAACAATTTTTTTATATACATTTTTTTTATATAATATTTTTTTATATAAAAAAAATTACATAAATTTTTTTTATATAATTTTTTTTTATATATATTTTTTTTATATAAATTATTTATATAATTTTTTTTTAATATAATATTTTTTTTATATACCTTTTTTTTTATATAATTTTTTTTATATAATTTTTTTTATATAAATTTTTTATATATAAAATTCTTTTTATATAAAAATTTGTTTATATAAAAAAAAAATTATATAAAAAATTTTTTATATAATTTTTTTTTATGTATTTTTTTTTTATATAATTTTTTTAATATTTTTTTTTTTATATATAATTTTTTTTATAATTTTTTTTATATATATATTTTTTTTTTGCCGGCGGCGCTGCTCGCTTCGCTCATAAATAAATAAATAAATAAATAAATAAAATACAATAAGTAAATATTTTTTTTTTACATTCAAAATACAATAAGCAAATAATTTTTTTTTTTCTGTATTCAGTGTTTCTTTAAAAAATGTTTCAAAAAGTTTCAATCAACATCTTCAAGTTCTCAAAATGGGGTTGTGAAATCTGGAGCAACTGATTCCTCCAAACTATTCCAAGCAACAACAGAACAACATCCATTATATTATTATGTGTGTGTTCATCTGCTCCTGTTGTTTCTTTCTTGTGCTTGCTACTGCTTGTGATTCTGCTTTTGTTAATTTTACTGCTTCTGCTTCTATTTCTGCTTGTTTTTGCTTTTAATTCTACTAACTCTCTGCTTGTATCTGCTTTTAATTTTACTAACTCTGCTTGCATCTGCTTTTACTAATCTGCTTGCATCTGCTTTTACTAATCTGCTTGCATCTGCTTTTACTAATCTGCTTACATTTGCTTTTACTAATCTGCTTGTTTCTGCTTTTACTAATCTGCTTACATTTGCTTTTACTAATCTGCTTGTTTCTGCTTTTACTAACTCTGCTTGCATCTGCTTTTACTAATCTGCTTGTTTCTGCTTTTAATTCTACTAACTCTGCCTGCTTTTGCTAATTCAACTACTTCTGCTTTTACTAACTCTGCTTGCATCTGCTTTTACTAATCTGCTTGTTTCTGCTTTTACTAACTCTGCTTGCATCTGCTTTTACTAATCTGCTTGTTTCTGCTTTTAATTCTGGTGATTCAGACATACAGACACTTTATTCTTTTTTATTTGTTGTTGTTGTTGTTGTTCCCCTTTAAGGATGATAAAGATAAAGATAAATAAATAAATATCCGGCACCGAAAACAATACACCTCCCCCTTCGGGACGGTGTAACAAAAGCAAAACAGGAGAAAAAAAAAACAGAAGGAAAAATATAGGCACACACAAATATATAAAGATAAATAAATACATACATAAAGAGAGAGAGAGAGAGAGAGAGAGAGAGAGAGAGAGAGAGAGAGAGAGAGAGAGAATGGCTGCGGTTGGGAGTTATGTTCCAGGGAGAGTGCTGGAGGCGAATGTGAGAGAGAGAGAGAGAGGGAGAGAATGGGTAAGGAGAGAAAGAAAGAAAGAGAGAGAGAGAGAGAGAGAGAGAGAGAGAGAGAGAGAGAGAGAGAGAGAGAGAGAGAATTACATAGATTACATAGATACACGGGCCACACAGACCTTGCGGTCCCTTCGAGGTGGTCCGGCCTTAACGTTAGGGAAAAAAATAATATCAATGATTAGTGAAGGATAGTAAAGGATAGTAAAGCAGAAGGCTCTCTCCCCACCCACCTCTCCCTCGGGCATTACACCCTACATGAAAGTAATGATAGAAGCAGATAGAGAGAGAGAGAGAGAGAGAGAGAGAGAGAGAGAGAGAGAGAGAGAGAGAGAGAGAGAGAGAGAGAGAATAGATGAAAAAGTGAATACAAAAGTGGATGAACAAGAACATGAAGGAAAATCCTTCAAAAGCTCCGGCTCTTAATGATTCAAGTGAAATAATAAAATATCCATATGTAAAGGTCTCAAAAATATTAATTATGTTTTATCTGGATTTTCGTATTCATATGGTTATATCGAAATTTTGAAAATGAACCCCTCGGATAAATGATTCAATGTCGGTAAAAGAAAATGGATGGGAGGAAGAGAGTGAGTGAGTGAGTTGAACCTCTTTTAAGAAGTGGTCGCCCCGAGAAGAACAAGAACAAGAACAAAGTAGAAGAAAAAGTGGATGAAAAATAATCACAAGTGGAGGTGATGGATGTAAAACTATACACACAAACACACACACACACACACACATACATTTTGCATATTTTTTTCGTTTATTTTCGTTCGTGGTGTTTTAAAAAGTTATATTATTATTAAAAATTTTGATGCAGTATAGAAGTGATTTTTTTTTCTTTTTTTTTTGGATTTTGGATTTTGATTGATTTTGCTTTACTAGCTCTCTCTCTCTCTCTCTCTCTCTCTCTCTCTCTCTCTCTCTCTCTCGAACACACACACACACACACACACACTAAGGGCAACAGGTGAAAGGTGGAAGAGGAATGAGGTCATGTGGAAGAGTAAGGTGGAAGAGTAAGGTGGAAGAGGAAGGTGGTGAGGTGGAAGAGAAAGGAGAAGGAGGAGGTGAGGTGGAAGAGGAAGGTGGTGAGGTGGAAGAGAAAGGAGAAGGAGGAGGTGAGGTGGAAGAGGAAGGTGGTGAGGTGGAAGAGAAAGGAGAAGGAGGAGGTGAGGTGGAAGAGGAAGGTGGTGAGGTGGAAGAGTGTGTGGTTGTCAATAATGCAGGTGGACTCGACCCCCTGTCCTACCTTACATACCCCACAACCACCTCTCCACCCACTGTCTCCACCTTAACACTCCACTCACTGTCTCCACCTTAACACTCCACTCACTGTCTTCCCTACTCCACTCACTGTCTTCCCTACTCCACTAACTGTCTTCTCCACCTCAACACTCCACTCACTGTCTCCATCTTCTCCACTCCTCCTTCAGTGGTGGAGGTGGTGGATAGTGGTGGAGACAGTATTGGTGGTGGAGATAGTGGTGAAGGTAGTGGTGGAGATAGTAGTGGTGGTGGTGACCTAGATGGTGGAGATAGTGGTGGAGATAGTGGTGGAGGTAGTAGTGGTGGAGGTAGTGGTGGAGGTAGTAGTGGTGGTGGTGACATAGATGGTGGAGATAGTGGTGGAGATAGTAGTGGTGGAGGTGACCTAGATGGTGGTGGTGGTGGTGATGGGAGGCTGAGTGAGGTCACAAGGATCGATCATAACATGTATACTTTCTCCTGTGTGTGTGTGTGTGTGTGTGTGTGTGTATTGTTGTGTGTGTGTGTGGTAGTGTATGTATGTATATATGTGTGTATTGTTGTATTTGAGTGAGTAGGATATGTTGTTGTATGCATGTGTGTGTGTGTGTGTATTGTTGTATGTGTGTGTGTATTGTTGTATATGTATGTATGTATGTATGTGTGTGTGTGTGTATGTGTATTGTTGTATGTGTATTGTTGTGTGTGTGTGTTGTCGTATGTGGTAGTGTGTGTGTTGTTGTATGTGTGTTGTTTATGTGGAAGTGTGTGTATGTGGTAGTATGTGTGTATGTATATGTATGTATGTATGTATGTGTAGTAATAGAGATAGATGTTGTGTGTGGAAACTGGGATGAGAAGAGAAAAGAAGAAAAGAGAAGAGAAGTGAAGAGAAGGGAAGAGAAGGGAAAGGAAAGGAAAGGAAGATGAGAGAAGGGAAGGGGAGAGAAGAGAAGAGAAGAGAAGAGGAGAGAAGGGAAGGGAAAGGAAGGGAAGAGAAGAGGAGAGAAGGGAAGGGAAAGGAAAGGAAGAGAAGGGAAAGGAAAGGAAGGGAAGGGAAGAGAAGAGGAGAGAAGGGAAGGGAAAGGAAGAGAAGGGAAGGGAAAGGAAGGGAAGGGAAGGGAAAGGAAGGGAAAGGAAGGGAAGAGAAGAGAAGGTGAGGGAGAGAGGATAAAAGAGAAGAGAAGAGAAGAGAAGAGAAGAGAAGGGAAGGGAAAGGAAGGGAAGGGAAGGGAAAGGAAGGGAAGAGGAGGGAGAGAGGATAAAAAGAAGGACAGTAAAAATGGTGGAGAGGAAGAGGGTCCTGGGAGACAGAGGGGGACACACACACACACACACACACACACACACACACACAAAGCATTTCATCCACATACAGCAGTACAACACACAGTTTTTCCACATACACACACACACACACACACACACAAACACACACAAAATGGAGCCTAAAGTAAGTATAATTTTTGTAGTATAAAAAAATTAATGATGTCTTCCCTTCCACATCAAAAATAATCTGTAAATCGTCTGACCAAATCAATAAATATAAACCTAATTAACCTTTTATCATCCCTCTTTGCTCTGGCCTTCCTATCTTATCTTACCTTATAAACAAAACACTGATCTAATGTAAACAAACGATATATACCGTATATATAACTAATTTCAGGGGACTATTATTATTATTATTATTATTTTTTTTTTTTTTTTTTTTAGGCACCATTATATTATTATTTTTTTTTTTTTTTAAGGGCTTCTGAATCTTATACTATCTATATATCTAAATGAAGAGACTGTGTTTGTGTGTTATGCTGTACAAATTGTCATGTGACCACCTACAGCGCCAGGAATTCACACACGGAAAGTGGACGTACACGAGGGGGGACAGAGGACATTTTCGTCACAAAAAAACAACACCCCACTAATTACTTAATTACACGTACTTCACAAAACTATACTAACTATACTATATTAATTTTCTATACTAACTAACTATATTGATTAACTATACTAAACTAACTATACTAACTAACTATACTAACTAATAAATTATACTTACTTAACTAAATTATACTTTACTAATTTTCTATACTAACTAACTAATAAACTATACTTGACTAACTAATAAACTATACTTTACTATACTTAACTAACTAATAAACTATACTTAACTAACTAATAAACTATACTTTACTATACTTAACTAACTAATAAACTATAATTTACTAATTTTCTATACTAACTAACTAATAAACTATACTTAACTAACTAATAAACTATACTTTACACTAACTAACTAACTAACTATACAATGCATTACACTCATCACTACCAACATGACAATTGCATGGATGTCGTGTTTCATCAAAGATTGCATGACTTGGTCCCATATATAGGATTGTCTCTGCATGATCTTATCCACATGACCTGACCTCACCTCACCTCACTTGCTTGCTTGATCTAACCTGACCTGATTTGCTTGCTTGGTTGGTTGGCTAATCTGACCTGACTTGACCTGCTTGATCTAACCTGACCTGATTTGCTTGCTTGGTTGGCTAACTTATACGGTGTGTGTGAGTTGACTGGAGTGTATGTATGTGTGTATGTGTGTGTGTGTATGTATGTATGCAGACCAACTTGCGACCCAATACAAGTTTGGAACATGATCTGACTCTGAATGTGACCTGACCTCTTAAACTATACCACCTGATCTAGATAATGACCTAACTCAAAAATATACAACCTGACCATATAAATTTAAAAATGTGATTATTGCATGCAACTTATACCAGAGGTGATTAATTACACCATAAGCTTAACTACACCATAATAATATAAGCTTAACTACACCATAATAACATAAAGCTTAACTACACCATAATAATATAAGCTTAACTACACCATAATAACATAAAGCTTAACTACACCATAATAATATAAGCTTAACTACACCATAATAACATAAAGCTTAACTACACCATAATAACATAAGCTTAATTACACCATAATAACATAAGCTTAATTACACCATAATAATATAAGCTTAATTACACCATAATAATATAAGCTTAACTACACCATAATAACATAAAGCTTAACTACACCATAATAACATAAGCTTAATTACACCATAATAATATAAGCTTAACTATACCATAATACCATAAGCTTAGCTACACCATAATAATATAAGCTTAACTACACCATAATACCATAAGCTTAACTACACCATAATAACATAAGCTTAACTACACCATAAGCTTAACTACACCATAATAATATAAGCTTAACTACACCATAATACCATAAGCTTAACTACACCATAATAATATAAGCTTACTATTGCAGTATATAAATGAAGTTATTAATGCACCATAAGCTTACACCATAAACAAAAATAACACACACACACAAGCATTGCACCATAAAACACACACACACACACACACACAAGCATTGCACCATAAAACACACACACACACACACACACAAGCACTGCACCATAAAACACACACACATACACACAAGCATTGCACCATAAAACACACACACACACACACACAAGCACTGCACCATTACCGATAAATTACAATGGTGACAAAAAAAAAAAAAAAAAAAAAAAAATATTGATCATGATTTTTGACCCCATGTTTTTGTTCATCATTTACTTTGACCTTACATGACCTGATCTATACAAGTACCTGACCTGACCTGACCTGACTTGTTAATAAAGGTGAGTAAGTTCATGTGCTGTCTGCCAACCTGTCACCGCAGAGAGAGAGAGAGAGAGAGAGAGAGAGAGAGAGAGATGTTAAATTTGTGTGTGTGAGAGAGAGTGAGATAGATATATAGATAGATAGACTGACTGGGTGATGTTAAACTTGTGTGTGTGTGTGTGAGAGAGAGAGAGAGAGAGAGAGAGAGAGTTACAAGGAGTTACAAGGAAAAGAAGTACCCTAGAAGACCTTACGATCCATACAAAGAGGGTACCTGTGGGTTTAGTTGTGCAAGTATGTGACCGTCCTTGAATGTGTCATGTGAAACCATCAAGGAACACTCACACAACGGCTTAAACACCTAGACGGTGGTTTAAGACTTTGTCTAATCTGGACTTGAACTGATCCCCAGAGTTGCTGTTGACTACATCAGCAGGAAGCGCGTTCCAAGTACCGCAGATGCTGTAGATAGAGAGACTGACTGGGTGGGTGATGTTAAATTTGTGAGAGAGAGAGATAGAGACAGAGAGAGACTGGGAGATGTTAAATTTGTGTGATAGTGGGAGACATTAGACGAGAGAGAGAGAGAGAGAGAGAGAGAGAGAGAGTATTGATCAACAGTGTGGCCTGGTGGTGGTGGTGGTGTGGACGGAGGGAAGGAAGGATTCTACAACTCTCTCACCTTCCTCCCTCTCTCCCTCCTTCCTTTCTCTCTCTCTCTCTCTCCCTTTCCCTCCTTCCCTCTATCCCCACCTTCCTTTCATCCTCTCTCTCTCCCTCCTTCCTCTCTCCCTTCTTCATCTCTCCCTCCTTCCTCTCTCCCTTCTTCCTATCTCCCTCCTTCCTCTCCATTCTTCCTTCCTCTCTCTCTCCTTCAACTCTCCTTCCTTCCTCCCTCTCCCTCTTTCCTCAACCCAACCTCTTCCTCTTACTCTTCTCTCCCTCCCTCTTCCCTCCACCCAACTTCTCTCCCTCCCTCAATAATTGTGTGTCTTTCCTTCTCCTTCATTCCTCCCTCTTTCTCTCTCTCTCTCTCTCCACCCACTCCACTCTCTCCCTCCACCCACTCCACTTCCAGCGTCTGATCCACCCCCTCTCTTCCACTCACCTCCCTAGATATATGAGAGAGTGAATGAGTTTATGAAAGAGAGGTGTGAGAGAAAGTGAGTGAGTTTGTGAAAGGTGTGTGAGTGAGTGAGTGAAAGGTGTGTGAGTGAGTGAGTGAGTTTGTGATAGGTGTGTGTGAGTGAGTGAGTTTGTGATAGGTGTGTGTGAGTGAGTGAGTTTGTGAGAGGTGTGTGAGTGAGTGAGTGAGTTTGTGATAGGTGTGTGTGAGTGAGTGAGTTTGTGATAGGTGTGTGAGTGAGTGAGTGAGAGGTGTGTGTGTGAGTGAGTGAGTGAGTTTGTGAGAGGTGTGTGAGTGAGTGAGTGAGTGAGTTTGTGAGAGGTGTGTGAGTGAGTGGGAGTGCAGTTTGTGAGAGGTGTGTGAAGTGAAATAAATATATATATATAAATATACTGGTAGATAAATTGAAAGCTATGAGGACAGACAGATAGATAGATAGATATATTGACAGACAGACATAAAGTTAAATAGACACAGATTAGAAGTATGAGTTGATAGACATAATATATGCAGTAGACAGACACACAGGCAGACAAACAGACACACATAGATACAAACAGGCATATAGACAGACAAACAGGTAGACACAGACAGACAGACAGACACACAGACAGGCAGATAGACAGACACACATAAGACAGACAAACAAGTAGACACAGACAGACAGACAGACACACAGGCAGGCAGATAGACAGACAGTTAAACAGAAAGACTACAAGTATGGATTGCTAGAATTATTATATGTAGACAGACAGACAGACAGACAAGTCAGGTCATGCAAGTTGGTTGGGTATTGTGTGTGACATTTGGTGACCTCGAATGTCTCTCTCTCTCTCTCTCTCTCTCTCTCTCTCTCTCTCTCTCTCTCATTTCCCATGCCTTACCCCATCTTCATTCTCACTTCTCTCTATGTTCTCTCTCTCTCTCTCTCTCTCTCTCTCTCTCTCTCTCTCTCTCTCTCTCTTTCTGTCTGTGTGTGTGTGTGTTATTTTCCCTATTTATTTTCTGTTAATTTTTTTCTCTCTGTGTTATTTTCCTATTTATTTTCTGTTACTTCTTTTCTCTCTCTCCCCCCCTTCTCTCTCTCTCTCTCTCTCTCTCTCTCTCTCTCTCTCTCTCTCCATCGACGTCTTAAGTACAGGTTGTGCAGCGGTGTGTCACGCTACCAGGTCTTCTCCTTGGGGTTATATCCGAGTTACATTGTGGCCTTGAGGTATGGAGTGCATGTGGGGAGGTGAGGGAGGGTGTGAGGGGAGAGGTGAGGGGAGTTTAAGGAGGGGAGAGAGGGTGTGAGGGAGAGGTGAAGGGAGAGGGGATGTGAAGGGTGATGGAAGGAGGGAGAAAGGGTGTGAAGGGGGATGGAAGGAGGGAGGAGAGGGTGTGAGGAAAGGGGAGAGGTAAGGTGAGTGTAAGGAGGGAGAGAGAAGGAAGAGGGAGGAGAGGGAGTATCAGGAGGAAGGGAAGGGGAGAGTAAAAAGGGGAGGGGTAGGTGTAAGAGGGGAAAGAATTGATTTGTAAAAGGGAAGGGGATGGAAAGGAGGAAGGAGTGGTTTAAGGAGAGGGAAGGGAAGGGGGAGTGGAAGGAGTGGTTTAAGGGAAGGGAAAGGGGAGTGGAAGGAGTGGTTTAAGGGAAGGGAAGAGTGGAAGGTAAGAGAAGGAGAGTGGTTTTAAGTAGAAGTGAGTGTTTTAAGGAAAGAGGAGAGTACAAGGAAAGTAGAGTACAAACAGGAATACACAGGACTTTCAAACAACAACAACAACAACAGCAAACAGATCTACAGTAGAAAGTCCCATACATACGATTACAAAGGACATACAAACAGCAACAGGCCTACTGGTCCTTACGAGGCTGTCTGAGTTTGCTATTCTATCTAACGTACATACAAGGGTAAGGAAAATTATAGTATAGAAGAATATAATATAATAATAATAACATAATAATAATAATAATAATAATAATAATAATAATAATAATAATAATAATGTGAGGGAAAGTGTAAAAAAAAAGATGATGGAAGGAAAATAATTGTAAAAAGGAAACATGAGGGAAAGAATGAAAAAAGTGTAAATGAAGGAAAGTATAGCAAAGAAAACAAGAAGGAATGAAGGAAGGAAGGGAAGAGTTAAATTAAGGAGGAGGAAGAAGAGGAGGAAAAGAATGTATAGTAAATAAAGATGGAAGGAAGGAAAGGGTGTAAAGAGAATGAGGAAAAGTATAGAAAAAAATATATAAGGAATGAAGGAAGGAAAATGTGTAAAGAGAATGAGGTGTGAAGGAAGGTGTGTGTGTGTGTGTGTGTGTGTGTGTGTGTGTGTGTGTTTGTTTGTGTAGTAACCTAGAAGGAAGAAGGTGTGTAAGAGGAGGTGTGTAAGAGTATAAGAGAAAGGGATTATGTAAGCTGGAGTAAGCTGTAGAGTAGAGTAAGCTTGGAAAAAAAGGGAGTAAGTGAGAAAGGGTATAAAAAAGGAGTGTGAATGAGAGAGTAAGCTGAAAAAAAGGGTGTAGAAAGAAAGGGAGTGTGAATGAGAGAGTGTGTGTGTGTGTAAATGAGAGAAAGAGAGTGTGTGTGTGTGTTAGAGTAAAATGTTGTTGTTGTTATTGTTATTGTTGTGTAAAGAAGTGGTGGAAGAAATAAAGAATAAAAGAGGGATATGATTTGTAAATGAGAGAGAGAGAGAGAGAGAGAGAGAGAGAGAGAGAGAGAGAGAGCGTGTGAGAGTGTGGTAAAGCAGGGTGGTGGTGGGCTTGACACTCACTATATACCTTAGCGTGTGGATATCAACACACACACACACACACACACACTCTCTCTCTCTCTCTCTCTCTCTCTCTCTCTCTTTTTCTCGTATGCTCCCAAGCCCTCCACAACCTCTATCTCTCTCTCTCTTTCTCTCCACAACCCCTAGTTCTGCCTCTCTCTCTCTCTCTCACACACAGACACACGCAGATAAACACACTCACACACACACACACACACAAAGCATACATATACAGAGAGAGAGAGAGAGAGAGAGAGAGAGAGAGAGAGAGAGAGAGAGAGAGAGAGAGAGAGAGAGGACAAATTTCGTTCCCAGGAACATACTGATTGCAAAATTTACTTCATCTGGTCAAGAGAAAGGGGAGGGGGAAGGGGGGAGGGGGAAGGGGGAAGGGGGGGAAAGAGAAGGGGGATGGGGAGGGGGAGGGGGAAAGAGGGGAAGGGGAGGATAGTGAAGCAAGCCACTGTATTGTTAATTTTTTTATTATTTTTCATTTTTGTTGGAGGGGGCGGTTTACCCCTTCCCTGCCTGCCTTTATTCATGCCCCCCTTTGCTGTCACCCACCCCAAACCCTCCCCTCAATCCCATTTATGTACCCCCTTCCAAACGCCCCCCTCCCTCCCTCCCTCCCCCTTCACTCACTCTCTCTCCCTACCTGATGCGCCTCTCTCTCTCTCTCTCTCTCTGTGTGTGTGTGTGTGTGTGTGTGTGTGTTGAGGGAGTGAGAGTCAGTAAGTTAGGGTAGAGGAGGAGGAGGAGGTTGAGGAAGAACAAGAGGAGGAAGAGGAGGCGTGAGGAGGAAGAGGAGGGTGAGGAATGGGGTGAGGGAGGAGGGAGTGAGGGTGAAGAGGGGGAAGAGGAGGGAGCGTTGGGGTGAGGGGTGAGGAAGATGAGGGACTATTGGCGTGGAGTGAGGGACCATTGGGGTGAGGAGTGAGGGAGTGAGGGAGCATTAGGGTGAGGGAGGAGGGACTATTGGCGTGAAGGGTGATGGGGTGAGGGGTGAGGGAGTAAGGGTGTCGTGTGTGGCCTCCATAGTGTGTGGCCTATTGATCAGGAAGGCGGTGGCAGTCACTATCTACTTCACCCTCGTCAACACAACACAACACTACAACACACATATCACATAACACACACTACAGCACAACACACATCACAACACTACACAACACACACTACAACACTACAACACATCACATAACTACGACACAACACACACTACAACACAACACACAACACACCCTACAACACACAACATAACACACACTACAACACACACAACACACCACACACATCACATAAACCACACCACAACACAACACAACACTATATACTTCACAACACAACACTACTTCACCCCCGTCAACACAACACAACACATAACTAGACACACAACACCACACACATCACATAACTACACAACACAACACAACACAACACTATACACAACACAACACAACACAACATAACACTACTACTACTACTACTACAGCTACACATTATAACACAACAACTACTACTACTACTACTATAATAAAAACAAATCTCATCTTATCTTAAAAACAAAAGGTATAATAATAATAATAACAATAGGCTAATAATAATAATAATAATAAAGATTAATTTCTAAGTTTCTCGAAGACCACCTAATCTGTGTCAAACAAAACAAACCCTTCATTATAATTATAAATCCCATAGACTCAACGAACCAAAGGCGATATTATTATTATTATTATTATTATTATTATTATTTACCATCGTCAGAATAACATTGAAAACCTCTGGTAGTACAGTTGGACACATGAATGGGTGGTACAGCCCAGGTGATAGATACTTGTTCCATTTGAGTAACCAGAGTCTATTATCAGGTACTTGCTTTTTATTACCATCCTCAATACTGACTTCTGCCCCTCCTATCTATCAACCTAACCTAACCTAACCTAACCTAACCTAACCATTGTCTATTATCAGGTACTTGCTTTTTATTACCATCCTCAATACTGACTTCTGCCCCTCCTATCTATCAACCTAACCTAACCTAATCTAACCAGTGTCTATTATCAGGTACTTGCTTTTTATTACCATCCTCAATACTGACTTCTGCCCCTCCTATCTATCAACCTAACCTAACCTAATCTAACCAGTGTCTATTATCAGGTACATACTTGCTTTTTATTACCATCCTCAATACTGACTTCTGCCCCTGATGTCTCCTATTTGACACTAATTAAGGAACTTGATATTGGGAGAAATGGACCATCTTTCACTTGGGCTGTACCACGAATTCCTGTGTCCAACTGTACACTAAAATAGTCACGACCACGTCTCCAAATGTTTATGTCAACTCTCTCTCTCTCTCTCTCTCTCTCTCTCTCTCTCTCTCTCTCTCTCTCTCTCTCTCTCTTTTGTCCTTTCAGTTCCAATTTACTCATTTTCTCTCATTATTGGCGGTCCATCCGAGGCCTTGGATGGTGCTCACATGCGTTACCTGATTAAGGAACCCTGTGATGTAGTCAGAAAATTGGAGGTTAGCGAGTCCTTCAATTTTTTTTTTTTTTTTTTTTTTTTCTGCTTTCACTTGTGTTCATTCCCATTTTTATCATTAGTGTTTTAGTGTAACATGTACATTTTCAGCCTCCCAGCTGCTACTATTTAATAAACCGATTATTATTATTATTATTCGTGGCATGGTCAAGAGGAACACACACACACACACACACACACACACACACACACACACACAAACACACACACACACAAACACACACACAAACACACACACACACACATACACACACACACACACACACACACACACACACACAAACACACACACACAAACACACACACACACACACAAACACACACACACACACACACACACACACAAACACACACACACACACACACATACAGACACCTATAGGAAAGGAGCTTGTTTTATTTATTTCGTGGTATAGTCAGGAGGAATCAGAAGCCTCCCATTTTCATACACGATCACAGGGTCCCTTAAGTATCCACATTAGTGTTAGGGAAATTGTGTTAACGTTCCCTAATATGTGACAGCAACACTCATACTCTGCTAGGGAACTTAGGGACCTCTCTTAAAGTTTCAGGGATTATTTGTTTACTTAACGTCCCTTAATATGTGACAGCAACACTCATACTCTGTTAGGGAACTTAGGGACGTTGATGTATGAGTAAGGGGTTCATTCTCTTAAAGTATTAGGGGTTCTCTGTGTAAGGGGTCATCATTTTCTTAAAGTTTCAGGGATTATTTGTTTACCTAACGTTCCCTAATATTATGTGACAGCAACTCTCATCTTTATGTTAGGGAATTCAGGGACTTTGATGTATAAGTAAGGGGTCGTCTGTGTAAAAGGGTCATTCTCTCAAAGTGTCAGGGATCATTTGTTTATACTTATTTCATCTATATATATATAATTCTACACATCTCATATAATTCTGCATAGGCCTACTTACATCACTCATTTACTGTACATACATACATACATACATTTCATCTATCTATTTCTATACACTTATATTACCCATCTATACAAAATTATAATACACTTATACATACCAATATAATATTATTATATACATGAAGAATATTTCACGTATCTATATATATACATACACTTATTTCAACCATCTATATATATATACTGCAATACACTTATTTCATCTATATTTATCTATACAGTATATATAATTCACCAATATATTTCACAGCAAGTGGCAGGTGCTCAAAATCTGAACCATCTAAAATGTTTGAAAATATTGAGAAGGTATTAAAAATGAATAGTAATTATCAAGCTTACTTCATATATTTTTTTTATTATTATTTTTATTTATCTATGTTTTTTTTTTTTTTGTCACCCAGAATGTCAGAGAGGATGCATGATTGACAAACATTTGGTCATTTCAAAGGTTATATATTATTATTATTATTATTATTATTATTATGTTGCAATCTATCCTTCTGCAATCTATCCTTTTATAAACTAACCAGCTACGATCTATTTTTTGCGATCTATCCAGTTTCTATCTATTTCTGTACATTCCTTCCTTTTTCTATCTATTGGTGTACATTCCTTCCTTTTTCTACACTGTATTTGTCCCCTCTATCCTGTGGTGATCTGTTTCGTCCATCATTTTCACAGGCCATCGACGACCCCCTCTCTCCTGTAACTATTTGGGTGTGATGCCACCACCACCACCAACAACAACAAACAACAACACCAACACCAACAACAACAACCCTAACCCTATCAACACGACCAACACCAACAACAACAACCCTAACCCTATCAACACCACCACCAACACCACCAACAACAACCCTAACCCTATCAACACCACCACCAACACCACCAACAACAACCCTAACCCTATCAACACCACCACCAACAACAAACAACAACAACAACACCACCAACAACAACCCTAACCCTATCAACACAACCACCAACAACACCACTAACACCACCACCAACAACAACACCACCACCAACAACAACCCTAACCCTATCAACACAACAACACAAAGACCACCAACACCAACACCACCACCACCAACACCAACACCAACAACACCAACACCAACACCATCAACACCATCATCACCTACATGCATGCACCCTCTCTCAACGAATACCAACACAGATTACACACAATTAATATAAAAAACCCTGTGACCACCATATCACACACACACACACACAACAAACAACATTCACACACACACACACACACAAAGAACAACATTCACACACACACACACAAACAACATTCACACACAAACAACAAACAACATTCACACACACACACACACACTTTACTAAACACACAACAACATACACACACACACACACAAATATTATCTCCTACTCAACACACACACACATTAAATAAACTCGTAATCATTGGTATATTCGGAACAAATGATTCCTCCAAAGTATTCTAAGCAACAACAGACCCCCATTATATTATTTCATCTGATCCTGTTTCCTGATACACTTTGGAGGAATCAGAAGGAACCCAATTAACCTAAAAGATCTTCTCCCCTTAAACATAATCAATAAAAAATATATATCAGGAGAAAAAAGCTGCCAATTTTGCTTTATAAAGACAAATGGACACACAGAGATGTATTATTATTATTATTATTATTATTAAACTAGTTAACAAAAACATATAAACTAGGAAAGACACATACACACATTAACATACACACATAAACACACTCCTTTATTACCATCACTCACTCACTTCACTTCTTCCTTGCACACCGTGGCCTAAAATGAGTGTTGAAGGACTGTGTGTGTGTGTGTGTGTGTATGTGTGTGATTAAAGAATGTCAATGTGGGTGTGAACTTGTTTTGGGCGTGAACGTAGGCTATAAGGGCGACAAAGAGGGAAGTGTGGGCGTGAAGGAGGACAGTGTGGGCGTGGTATGGGTGTGGAGGAGGACAGTGTGGGCGTGGAGGGCAGTGTGGGCGTGGTATGGGCGTGAAGGAGGGCAGTGTGGGCGTGAAGGAGGACAGTGTGGGCGTGGTATGGGCGTGAAGGAGGGCAGTGTGGGCGTGAGGGTGGCCACAGCAGCTGTCTCCACGGACTCTCCAGGGAAATCGATGGAAAGTGAGACCCTCTTCCCCCCCTCCCCCTCCCCTCACTACCTTCCCCTTCCCTCCCCCTTCCCCTCACTACCTTCCCCTACCCTCCCACTCCCCACCTTTCTCTTCCCTCTCCACCCATCCCTTCCATCTCCTTCCCTCCCCTTCCCTCTCTACCCATCCCTTCTCTTGTCATCCCCTCACTTCCCTCCCTTCCTCTTTCCTTTCCTTCCCTCCCCATCCTCTTACCTCCCCACCTTTCACATTCCTTCCCTTCTCTTCACCTTCCTTTCCTTCTCTTATCCTCTTTCCTCTCCCCCTTCCCTTCGCATCCCCTTACCTTCCTTCCCTTCCCCTTTCCTTCCCTTCTCATCTCTTCCCATCTTCTCCCACCCTGTTTTTATCCCCCCACGCCCACCACACTCTACATTTCCCACGCCCACGCCCACCACATTCTATCTTCCCCACGCCCATCACATTCTACTTTCCCCACGCCCACTACACTCTGTTTCCTCCATGCCCACGCCCACCACATTCTACCTTCCCCACGCCCACCACATTCTATCTTCCTCCCCCCACACTCTACCTTCCTCCCCCCACACGCCCACCACACTCTACTATACCACCCAAACAAACTTAAAAAACAACAACACACAAACACACACCCGTTTCCTCACGACCAGCGACCAGCCAAGCACATGGTATTGCAGGGAAATGAGAAAAGTTGACCCATACCTACAACTACAATGACCACCAACGATGTGTGTGATAAATGAATGCTACTCACACTATTTATATTATATTATATGCATGGGTTTATTCACTCACGTAGGCCTATTTGTTGTAAGCAAGATATTAATGCTGGGTTATTTTAAATGAAGGATTTATTATTGTTTTTGTTGTGAGAAATGAAGGTTTGTTATTGTTTGTTGTAAGAAATGAAGGTTTGTTATTGTTTGTTGTAAGAAATGAAGGTTTGTTATTGTTTGTTGTAAGAAATGAAGGATTTGTTATTGTTTTGGTTGTAAGAAATGAAGGTTTGTTATTGTTTGTTGTAAGAAATGAAGGTTTGTTATTGTTTTTGTTGTAAGAAATGAAGGTTTGTTATTGTTTGTTGTAAGAAATGAAGGATTTGTTATTGTTTTGGTTGTAAGAAATGAAGGTTTGTTATTGTTTTTGTTGTAAGAAATGAAGGTTTGTTATTGTTTTTGTTGTAAGAAATGAAGGCTTTGTTATTGTTTGTTGTAAGAAATGAAGGATTTGTTATTGTTTTGGTTGTAAGAAATGAAGGATTTGTTATTGTTTTTGTTGTAAGAAATGAAGGTTTGTTATTGTTTTGGTTGAAAGAAATAAAGGCTTTGTTATTGTTTGTTGTAAGAAATGAAGGATTTGTTATTGTTTTTGTTGTAAGAAATGAAGGTTTGTTATTGTTTTGGTTGAAAGAAATAAAGGCTTTGTTATTGTTTGTTGTAAGAAATAAAGGCTTTGTTATTGTTTGTTGTAAGAAATAAAGGCTTTGTTATTGTTTGTTGTAAGAAATGAAGGATTTGTTATTGTTTGTTGTAAGAAATGAAGGATTTGTTATTGTTTTTGTTGTAAGAAATGAAGGATTTGTTATTGTTTTTGTTGAAAGAAATAAAGGTTCACCAAAGTGTATCATTATATCCCAAACACCGAGTGCCTTGATTCCTCCAAAGTATGCCAGGAAACAGGACCAAGTTAATAAAAATAATGGTGTTCTGTTGCTTGGAATAGTTTGTAGGATTCAGTTGCTCCAGATTTACCAACACAGTACCTACTTCCCCCTTTAATAAGAAAATTGGAGGTAAACGAGTCCTTCAAATATTGCCACGAAACACACACACACACCTATAGGGAAGGAGCTTGTTTCGTGGCATAGTCAGGAGGAATCAGAAGCCTCCAATTTTCATACACGATCACAGGGTCGTTAACTGTATTCATGCACGTAATGTTTTCCAGACAAAGTTTACAAATATTGGTACATTACATTAAACTGTGTTGTTGGCATTTGGTGAAGTGGTTATAATGATTATGAAGGGTTTTGTGTGTGTGTGTGTGTGTGTGTGTGTGTGTCTCTCTCTCTCTCTCTCTCTTACATACACACACCACTCAATCTCTCTCACACACACACCACTTAATCTCTATCTCTCTCTCTCACACACACACCACTGAATCTCTCTCTCTCTCATACACACACCACTCAATCTCTCTCACACACACACCACTTAATCTCTCTCTCTCACACACACACACACCACTTTCACTCTCTCTCCCACACACAATTTTTCAACAGGATATACCCCTCTCGCTACTCCCATCTGTTGTCCCTAAATCAGTCCCTTATAGCCCTTAAATCCGCCCCCTCCTAGCCCCTAAATCCGCCCCCTCCTAGCCCCTAAATCATCCCTCTCCCAGTCCCTTCACTCAGCCCCTTCCCAGCCCCCAGCCCTCAGAAAGACAAAGTACCTGAGGGTGAAAAAGTCTTCCTGGCTCACTCTCCTCTCACTCACTCGTACTCCCTCTCTCTCCTCTCACTCACTCACTCACTCGTACTCTCTCTCTCTCCTCTCACTCACTCACTGGTACTCTCCCTCTCTCCTCTCACTCACTCACTAGTACTCTCTCTCTCCTCTCACTCACTATTACTCTCTCTCTCTCCTCTCACTCACTATTACTATCTCTCTCTCTCTCTCTTCTCCACACAAGTCTTATTGCAATTTTTTTTAATCTTATATAATTTATATATATATTTTTTTTTTGGGTGTAAATGCACTCAAGTGTTTATTGATTGATATTCAGAACAGCGAAGTCATATAGCGCCAGAAGAAGGTGATAGAGAGAAGACAACAAGTAGGATTGTGTTCAATTTTGATGCATTTTTTCTTGAATGGAATAAATACATTTACTAAAAAAAAAAAAAATTACATGAGGAAGTCGCTCCATTTTTACCAGATAAGAATTAAAAAAATAATAAATAATAATAAAATCATCATAATAAAATAAAACAGGGTATTAGTGGAAGAAATAATGGTGGTCTAATATAGTTAATTATAATATTGTAGAGATAATTGTAATAGAAATAATTGTAGTATTTCCATCTTTAAAAATACCACAAGGATGTTAAGTCACTTGTTGAAGTTTATTATAATTATATCCTTATTATTATTGACGACTTTATGACCTCACAATGCCTGACGTCACAGAAATAAATTATGATGATTAATGAATGTTTTTCTTGTCGTTGGTTCAGTCCTTATATTTGGCACCTTGAAATACTCCATCTGTCTGGCACTGTCTATGGCACTCTGTTTATCTCTGTCCTGCCTGGCACTCTGTTTATCTCTGTCCTGCCTGTCACTCTGTTTATATCTGTCCTGCCTGGCACTCTGTTTATCTCTGTCCTGCCTGGCACTCTGTTTATCTCTGTCCTCCCTGGCACTCTGTTTATCTCTGTCCTGCCTGGCACTCTGTTTATCTCTGTCCTCCCTGGCACTCTGTTTATCTCTGTCCTCCCTGGCACTCTGTTTATATCTGTCCTGTCTGGCACTCTGTTTATCTCTGTTCTGTCTGGCACTCTGTTTATCTCTGTCCTCCCTGGCACTCTGTTTATCTCTGTCCTCCCTGGCACTCTGTTTATCTCTGTCCTGTCTGGCACTCTGTTTATCTCTGTCCTGCCTGGCACTCTGTTTATCTCTGTCCTGTCTGGCACTCTGTTTATCTCTGTCCTGTCTGGCACTCTGTTTATCTCTGTCCTCCCTGGCACTCTGTTTATCTCTGTCCTGTCTGGCACTCTGTTTATCTCTGTCTGGCACACTATGGCACTCTGTTTGCCTGTCCTGCCTGGCACTCTATGACGCTCTGTTTATCTCTGTCCTGCCTGGCACTCTGTTTGCCTGTCCTGTCTGGCACACTATGGCACTCTGTTTGCCTGTCCTGTCTGGCACACTATGGCACTCTGTTTGCCTGTCCTGTCTGGCACTCTATGACGCTCTGTTTATCTGACCTGCCTAGCACTCAGTTTATCTCTATCCTGCCTGGCACTGTCTATCCCTGACCTGCCTGGCACTGTGCTTGGCCCCCTCCTGCCTGGCACCCCCCCCCCCCCTCTGCCGCCAGTCAGCAGCACTAATGTCAAGAGAGCCAGTCCGGGTCCAGGTTAAAGGGGCGTATACCTTCCACTACTACTGTCACTCCCTCCAGGCTAGGCTACCTTCACTACCTACCTACCTACCTACCTAGCCTACCTCTCCATGCTACCTTCACTCTCTCTCTCTCTCTAAACTCATGCTATACCTTCACTACCTACCTACCTACCTCTCTCTCTCTCTCTCTATCTATCTATCTCCATGCTACCTTCTCTCTCTCTCTTTCTCTCCATGCTACCTTCTCTCTCTCTATCTCTCTCTCCATGCTACCTTCTTTCTCTCTCTCTCTCTATCTCCATGCTACATTATCTCTCTCTATCTATCTCCATGCTACCTTCTCTCTCTCTCTCTCTATCTCCATGCTACCTTCTCTCTCTCTCTCTCTCTATCTCTCTCTCTCTCTCCATGCTACCTTCACTACCTACCTACCTCTCTCTCTCACTCTCTCTCTCTCCAATGGTTTTCCTCTTCCCTCCCTCCAGCTTTTCTCTCCACCCTCCACCCCACCCCCTCCTCCTTCTCTTTCTCTTTCTCTTCAACCAATGTCTTTCCTCCCTTCCTCTTCCACAGTTCCCTCCATCTCTCTCTCTCTCTTCCTCTCTCTCTTCCTCTCTCTCTTCCTCTCTCTCTCTCTCTCTCTCTCTCTTCCTCCTTCACTCTCCCTGATGTCTTCTCTCCTCTCTCTCTCCCTGCTCTCTTCCTCTCTCTATCTCCGTTACCTTTCCTCCCTCTTCTCTCCCTCTCACTCTCTCACTCCTCCCTTACCTTTCCCCTCTGTTCCTCTGTGTGTGTGTGTGTGTGTGTGTGTGTGTGTGTGTGTGTGTGTGTGTGTGTGTGTGTGTGTGTGTGTGTGTGTGTGAATGTTTTTTTGTTTTTTGTTTTTTTTGTGTGTGTGTGTGTTTCGTGGCAATATTTGAAGGACTCCCATAACTTCAAAATTCTATTATACTATTATAGCACACTATTGTTTTGTGTTGGTAAATCTGGAGCAAATAATTCCTCCAAACTATTCATGCAGGCAACAACAGAAAACCAATCATAAATCCCTATTTTTTTCCCTAACCACCATTTGTAATCCCTATTTATTAGTCCCATTTTTTCCTTCTCGTAATACCATTTGTAATCCCTAATTATTTTGTCCCTATTTTTTTTCCTAACCAACATTCGTAATCCTTATTTGGTAATCCTCTTATTTTCCTTTTCTTAATACCATTCGTAATCCCTATTTCTTCTCTAGTCACCATTCGTAATCCCTATTCATTTCTCTTTTCCATCCCTATCCATTTCTCTTTTCCATCCCTAACCACCATTCGTAATCCCTATCCATTTCTCTTTTCCTTCCCTAACCACCACTCGTAATCCCTATCCATTCCTCTTTTCCATCCCTAACCCTCATTCGTAATCCCTATCCATTTCTCTTTTCCATCCCTAACCACCATTCGTAATCCCTATCCATTTCTCTTTTCCATCCCTAATCCTCACTCGTAATCCCTATTCTCTCCCTAACCACCACTCGTAATCCCTATCCATTTCTCTTTTCCTTCCCTAACCACCACTCGTAATCCCTATCCATTTCTCTTTTTCTTCCCTAACCCTCATTCGTAATCCCTATCCATTTCTCTTTTCCATTCGTAATCCCTATCCCTTCTTTATCCCCTACTCGTAATCCCTATCCATTCCTCTTTTCCATCCCTAACCCTCATTCGTAATCCCTATCCATTCCTCTTTTCCATCCCTAACCACCATTCGTAATCCCTATCCATTTCTCTTTTCCATCCCTAACCCTCATTCGTAATCCCTATCCATTCCTCTTTTCCATCCCTAACCACCACTCGTAATCCCTATCCATTCCTCTTTTCCTTCCCTAACCCTCATTCGTAATCCCTAACCACTCCCTATAATAATCCCTGTTTACTCTCCTTCCTTCCTTTATCACTTCTACTCGTATACTCCTATTTTTTTTAATTATTATTATTTTTTTTTTAACATACTTTCAATTTTAGTACCAGTGTAAATCCCTTTTCTGTTTTTTTTTTTCCTTTTTATACACCATCACTTGTAGCTTCCAAAATCCCCCCCACCCCCCCCGACAAAAAAAAAAAAAAAATCCAAAATCCCCCGAAAAAAAAAAAAAATTCCCCCACCCCAATATAAAAAAAATCCCACCACCCCGACAAAAAAAAAAAAAAAAAAAAAAAAAAAAAATCGAAATCCCAACCCCCCCGACAAAAAAAAAAAAAAAAAAAAATCCCCCACCCCAATATAAAAAAAAAATCCCACCACCCCCGACAAAAAAAAAAAAAAAAAATCCAAACCCCCCCCCCCCCCGACAATAAAAAAAAACCCCTCCCCAATATAAAAAAAATCTCCCCGCCCCCGACAAAAAAAAAAAAAAAAAAAAAAAAAAAAATCCCCCCTTAAAAACTGTAGTACCCTTTCTTGGTGACGAGTGGTGAGGAGCCTTCATCTTTACTACACCTTCCCTCACCCTTATAATCTACCCTAGTAGAGATAAGATAGCTTAGGAAAATCACCACTACTGTATAAGTGTGTGTGTGTGTGTGTGTGTGTGTTGATGTTTGTAGGTCCTTTGTATTCCTTTGTATTATTTTGTATGTTGGTCTCAGTATTCACCCCCCCCTCCCCCCACCATCCCTGTAACCCCTCCCCTCCCCCCACCATCTCTGTAACCCCTCCCCTCCCCCCATCATCTCTGTAACCCCTCCCCTCCCCCCATCATCTCTGTAACCCCTCCCCTCCCCCCATCATCTCTGTAACCCACATATAGTCAGACCCCCCCCCCCTTTGCCCCCTTCATGTAGTCCCATATAACCCCTACCTAACTTTAGCCCCCCTCCCTCCCTCCCTCCCCCCTTCCTTCCCCCTCCCTCCCTCCCCCCTTCCTTCCTTCCCCCCTCCCTCCCTCCCCCCTTCCTTCCTTCCCCCTTCCTTCCTTCCCTCCCTCCCAACTCGGCCTCTGACCTTTACCAGTGCCCACCACGACCCCCAACACTTAATCCCCACCACTCTCTCAGTCCTCCTCCTCTCCCTGCTTCTCCCTCTCCCTCTCCCTCCTTCTCCCTGCTCCTCCTCTCCCTTTCCCTCCTTCTCCCTGCTCCTCCTCTCCCTCTCCCTTTCCCTGCTCCTCCTCCTCTCCCTCTCCCTCCTTCTCCCTGCTCCTCCTCTCCCTCTCCCTGCTCCTCCTCTCCCTCTCCCTGCTCCTCCTCTCCCTCTCCCTGCTTCTCCTATCACTTTCCCTCTCCCTCTCCCTCTCCCTGCTCCTCCTCTCCCTTTCCCTCTCCCTCCATCTCCCTGCTCCTCTTCTCCCTCCTCTCTCTCTCCCTCCTTCTCCCTGCTCCTCCTACTCTTTCTCCACCATCCAGTCATTCACCTCTTCCTCAACACCTAAACCACCTCCACCTACAGAGCTCGTTCTCCTCCACCTCCAAACCTCCATCACCAAGATATTTATTATTATCCTCCTCCTCCTCACCTCCTCCCCACATCCTCCTTCTCCTTCTTCTCCTTCCCACCTCCTCCTTCTTTTTCTCCTCCTTCTCCTACCCACCTCCTCCTTCTTCTTCTCCTCCCCACCTCCTCCTCCTCCTCCTCCTCCTCCTTCTTCTCCTTCTCCCCACCTCCTCCTCCTCCTTCTTCTTCTCCTCCTCACCTCCCTCCTCCTTCTCCTCCTCCCCACATCCTCCTTCTCCTTCTTCTCCTCCCCACCTCCTTCTCCTCCTCCTTCTTCTTCTCCTCCCCACCTCCTTCTCCTTCTCCTCCCCACCTTCTCCTCCTTCTTCTCCTCCACCTCCTCCTTCTCCTCCTCCTCCCATTTCTATCTTCTCCACACTTATAGTTTCTCCTCTTTCTTTTTGCAACTCAGAATGCCTTCTCCTTCTCCTTCTCCTTACTCCTCCCTCTTAAAAGACCATGGTATTCCTCTTCCTCCTCCTCCTCCCACTCCTTCAGACTCGTTCCTCCTCCTCCTCCTCCTACTCTTCTTCCTATTCCTACTCCTTTACACTCGTTTCTCCTCTTTCTCCTACTCCTCCTCCTTCTCCTCCTCCACCTCCTACTCCTCCTCCACCTCCTACTCCTTCAGACTCGTTCCTCCTCTTCTTCCTCCTCACTCTTGTAGGTTAGATAGAATAGCAAAATCAAGCAGCCTCGAAAGGACCAGTAGATCTGTTGCTGTTTGAATGTCCTTTATATTCCTTTATATTCCTCCTCCTCATATTCTTCCTCCTCCTATTATTATTCCTCCTCCTCCTCCTACTCTTCCCCTACTACTCCTCCTCCACCTCCTACTACTCCTCCTCCACCTCCTACTACTCCTCCTCCACCTCCTACTACTCCTACTCTTCCTCCTCCTCCTATACTGAACGACAAACAGCTTTCAAACACAGATAAAGAAAGATCTCCTTACATTACAATTATCCACACAATTATTAATAACAGTCAGTAATTTATCAAAGTGTTCACAAAGATAATATTGTGTTCTGTTTTAAATGTATCAAGTGTTGTGTTTAATTTACCAAGTGTTCTGTTCAATTGTGTTCTGTTCAATTTATCAAGTGTTCTGTTCAATTGTGTTCTGTTCAATTTATCAAGTGTTGTGTTTAATTTACCAAGTGTTCTGTTCAATTTATCAAGTGTTCTGTTCAATTGTGTTCTGTTCAATTTTATCAAGTGTTCTGTTCAATTGTGTTCTGTTCAATTTATCAAGTGTTCTGTTCAATTGTGTTCTGTTCAATTTTATCAAGTGTTCTGTTCAATTGTGTTCTGTTCAATTTATCAAGTGTTCTGTTCAATTGTGTTCTGTTCAATTTATCAAGTGCTGTGTTCAAATTTACAAAGTGTTCTGTTCAATTGTGTTCTGTTCAATTTATCAAGTGTTCTGTTCAAATTTACCAAGTGTTCTGTTCAAATTTACCAAGTGTTCTGTTCAATTATGTTGTGTTCAATATTGTTTTTCTCAAATAAATGGTCACTTTGCTGCACAGAAAGAACATATAATTATATAAACGAGGACAGTAATGCATAACTAAAACAAATAATATATACGTACATACTTCATAAAATAAACAAACAAACAAACAAACACTTGAAAAGATATTATATAGGTATGTACAGTTGCCAAAAAAAGTATTGCAACAAATCTTGATGGAACTTTAACCCTAGTAATATCCACAACTATTTGTAGGGACTATAAGCATGTATAAAAGAAGAAAATATACATATCCTTCTGTAATACATACTTATAAACATGTATAACAGAAGGAAATATACATATCCTTCTGTAATACATACTTATAAACATGTATAACAGAAGGAAATATACATATCCTTCTGTAATACATACTTATATATTTCCCTACAAACAAATATGGACATTACTATATTTAATGTTGTATCAATAGTTGTCGCAATACCTTTTTTGGCAACTGTACATATTTAGCCTTAACAAGGTATAAAAAAAAAAAATAATATATAGAGAAATCGTGGTTGTTGTTGTTGTTGTTGGTGGTGGTGGTGGTGATGTAGGTACTGATGATGTAAGTAGTGTTAGTAGTGGTAGTGTTAATGTTGGTGTTGTTGTTAGTAGTGGTGTTGTTGTTGTTAGTGTTGTTGTTGTTAGTAGTGGTGGTGATGTAGGTATTGTTGATGGTGTTGTTGGTGTTAGTAGTGTTGTTGTTGTTGTTAGTAGTGGTGGTGATGTAGGTATTGTTGATGGTGTTGGTGTTGTTGTTGGTGTTAGTAGTGTTGTTGGTGGTGTTGGTGGTGGTGTTGTTGGTGTTAGTGGTGGTGGTGTTGTCGGTGGGTGGAGTGGTTGTTTCTGCACCATCTGTGAGACGCAGGACGGACGGCGCCACGCATTTGTTATTGATCCCCAGACCACCACCACCCTGCGTAATTTTCCCCCAGGATGTGTACAAGAGCCTCCTCATCCTAGTCCTCCTCATCCTAGTCTTCCTCATCGTTTTACTAGTCCTCTACCTCCTCCACCTCGTCCTTCTCCTCCTCCACCTCCTACTCTAAGTCCTCCTTCTCCTCGTTCTACTCCAAGTCCTCCTCCTCCATCTCCTACTCTAAGTCCTCCTTCTCCTCGTTCTACTCCAAGTCCTCCTTCTCCTCCTCCTACTCTAAGTCCTCCTTCTCCTCGTTCTACTCTAAGTCCTCCTTCTCCTCCTCCTACTCTAAGTCCTCCTTCTCCTCGTTCTACTCCAAGTCCTCCTCCATCTCCTACTCTAAGTCCTCCTTCTCCTCGTTCTACTCCAAGTCCTCCTCCATCTCCTACTCTAAGTCCTCCTTCTCCTCGTTCTACTCTAAGTCCTCCTCCTCCTCCTCCTACTCTAAGTCCTCCTTCTCCTCGTTCTACTCTAAGTCCTCCTTCTCCTCCTCCTACTCTAAGTCCTCCTTCTCCAAGTCCTACTCCTAGTTCTCCTCGTCCTCCTTGTCAGACTTCCTTCCAGCCACTACACGCTTCGTCAAAAACTTTATCCGCGATCAATTTATTATTTTATACAAGGAGATGTATGTTGAGTTTAGAGAATATATTTCACTGTATTATTATTATTATTATTATTATTTCAACTTTTAATTATCTATAAACTTTTTTTTAAGCAAGTGTTTATTTATTTTAACAGGCGAAATATATTGTGATTCATCTTCCAAGTCGTATGGACAGGTATCAAAAACTGAAGCTATTTTTAACGTAGCTGCAAGACTATATTTACTGCTTATTACTTTGTGTGTGTGTGTGTGAGAGAGAGAGAGAGAGAGAGAGAGAGAGAGAGAGAGAGAGAGAGAGAGAGAGAGAGAGAGAGAGAGAGAGAGAGAGAGAGAGAGAGACACTGGTACGAGACATAAGGACAAATTTGAGAGAGAGAGAGAGAGAGAGAGAGAGAGAGAGAGAGAGAGAGAGAGAGAGAGAGAGAGAGAGAGAGAGAGAGAGAGAGAGAGAGAGAGAATAAGCGAGTGTTTTTAAAGTTACAATAGACCGTGAAAATTTGCAACTAGACCGCCCACCAAAGGACTGACTATATGACCGTCATAACACCTCAAACAGCACCATCACAGCCACATCAAAACACTCCTTATTATTCCTACTTGTACACTCACTTTTCTTATATATAATACACACACACATATATAGTTACTTCTCTTGTTTGCTTTATTACCAACGATTCTTGTACACACACACACACACACTGTCACTCCTCACTTCGCTACTTACACACACACGTTACTCCTTGCTCACGTCGCTTCTTACACACACACATACATACACGAACTCCTCACGTCGCTTCTTACACACACACACACACACACACACAGTTACTCCTCTTGTTCGCTTTATTACCAACACACACATACACAAACACACACAAGTTACTCCTTGCTCTCGTCTCTTTTTACACACACACACACACTCTTGTCTTTACACACACACACACACATAAAAACACATCTTGTTCTCAACCAAATCAAAGATATACGAGAATAAATAATCTAATAATTATATATTATGTACAGGTTGTGTGTGATTAATTAAAGTTAGGTTAGGTTAGGTTATAATAAACACTAATTAATATCTATACTAAACTTGATATTAGTCTTATTGGAATAACACCGACATAAATTACGAATATATTAAGTTGTGTTATTATGGTGTAAAATATTAAGTAATTGAGTTATTTACCACTATACCTATAACGAATATAACTCATACTGTATTTTATTTATTTATTGTTATGCTATATTTCACCTTATTATTATAACTTAGGTTTTATTTCACCATTTTCCAAACTTTTATTATTATTATTATTATTATTATTATTATGCTATATTTCACCTTTCTCTAAACTCTTTTTATTATATTTGTTATTATTATTATATTTATTGTTTTTATTATTTTTATTATATTTATTGTTATTATTATTATTATTATTATTATTATTATTATTATTATTATCATCATATTTCACCATTCCCCAAACTCTTATTATTATTATGCTATATTTCACCTTTATCTAAACTCTTTTTATTATATTTATTGTTATTATTATTATATTTATTATTATTATTATTATTATCATCATATTTCACCATCCCCAAAACTCTTATTATCATTTATGCTATATTTCACCTTTATCCGTGTGTTGTCGTCTCCTCTATTTCTTCTTCGCCTTCTTGATATTCTTCCCCATCCTTCTTTACCCCAAAGTTGTCGTAATTCTTGGAAATAATAGTGATTTTTGGTAATTTACACTTCAGTCAAATTTTCCACTCACTCACTCCCTATAAAAGTTGTCAACCATTTTTAATTAAAGACAAACGAGTATCTATATTATTATCTACATTTTTACACCCTCGAAATATTATAATACTGTTTCTATTATTCCTATTTGTGACTATTAATTCGTGTGTTATTAATGGTTAGGTAATAAAACATCTTGAAATATTAATCCAACCTAAAAATAATAATAAAAAAAATGGATACTCGTTTACCACCTGCTGAATATTAATTTTTGTTTTTTAATTATTCCTCTTGGTGACAATTAATTCCTATAATAATAATAATAATAATAATGAGCAGGTAATAAAACACCTGCTGGAAATATTTATTCACCCTTATAATAAAAAAGAATATGGATACTCGTTTGACTAAGTTACAATGATTTATTTCACCGTTTTCCAAAATCTTCTTCTTATTATTATTATGAATATTATTATTATCCTTGACTGTACATATTCAACAAGTTAGACAAATAGGTGTCAGAGTCAATAAAAAACATTATATATATTTGATTTAATTCATTGAGCAACATTAAATCATTTTGTACAAGTGCTTGAAGTAGAGTACATAATTTTATACACTACTTGATAATTATAATATATAGATTGAAGGGGCAAATTTTGTTGGTAAATCTGGAGCAACTAAATCCTCCAAACTATTCCAAGCAACAGAACACCATTATTTTTGTTCATCTGGTCTTGTTTCCTGACATACTTTGGAGGAATCAAGACGCTCCAATGTAACAAAAAATGAATTACCACCTTAAGGGACCCTGTGATGTAGGAGATAAATGAGTCCTTCAAACATTGCCACGAAACACCATCTCTATAAAAACGGCTTGTTTCGTGACATAGTTAGGAGGAATCAGAAGCCACCAAGTTTCAGTACAATAATAGGAACATACAAGTATATTTCACAGCATCAATATTATCAACATTATTAAGGGGGAGTGGGAGTAGGGGACAGGCTTGGGGGGGGTTTTGGGGGGTGCGGGAGTAGAGGGACAGGCTTGAGGGGGAGTTGTGGGGGAGGGGGAGTTGTGGGGGAGGGGGAGTTGTGGGGGTGGGGGAGTTGTGGGGGTGGGGGAGTTGTGGGGGTGGGGGAGTTGTGGGGGTGGGGGAGTTGTGGGGGGTGCGGGAGTGGGGAGACAGGCTTGAGGGGGAGTTGTGGGGGTGCAGGAATAGGGGACAGGCTTTCTACTCCACCCCTACCCCCGCACCCCCCCCCAAGCCTGTCCCCTACTCCCGCACACTCTTAAACACATAAACCGGACTTCAGTGATGGTGGTGTCGGTGGAAGGAAATGTGGGTTACAGGAAAACGAACCGTACTGAATATACACCATCTATGGAATGAAGGACGACTAAATTACCCTAAACAGTAAAATAATAAATGGCAAGAGAACAATACATGACCGTAAAATTACCTGAAACAATAATAATTTGACTTTGGACTATAGCACCAATCCTGGGAGGGTTATATAGCACTAAAACAGACTTGGCTTTGGTGGGGAGGAAACTCTTAAGTCGAAGGGAGGAAAGAAACAGAGGGGAAAAAGCTAAGAGGAGGAGAAAAATGGTGGGGTAGAAGAGGAGGAGATAATTTCCTTTTTAACATAGTTTTAACAATCAAAGATACAGTAGTAGTTATGGGAATGACACTTGATATCCTTTGATCAAGATACATAAAGGCACATTTGGATAAACACAGTACAGTATATGAAAAAAGGGGTTAATGTATTAAAAATATAAACCTTATATTATAAACTAAATTAAAATTAATTAGAAATGCAGTATCAAATCATCTACAAATACACCAAAATGTTTGTATGAAAACTTGTTTAAACAAAAGTTAATGTTTTTTTAATCCAATTTTTGAAACCTCATCACAACACAACTAAGTCTTCTTATAACTGATCATAGAGCTACCAGAACTATTTATAACTAATTAATTAATTCATAAAATATTCCATAATACTGAATAGGACTGATAACCAGTTTCTAAATAAACTTTTCTCTAAATCAATAATACTGAGTAAGGCAAAGTAACAGCCACAGTTTGAAGATCTATGTACAGGAATGTAACGTAAGAACAATCAACTTGGTAAATGAACTAACTATAACATCATCATCATCATCATCATCATCAATACCACATTTCCCTTTCTTCAATCTTAAAGGACGGAGTACACAGTGAAATGAGTCACACACACAATTCACTTGCTCTTTCAAGCCACGAAAATTCTCGGCTCCCACCCCTCCCCCCAACAAGGTCTTGCATCCCCAATGTAAGTCCCTTCGCTTAGCCTTCTTTACCACCTCTATTCTCCCTATTTTTAAAAGGAACAAAATAACTGCAGAATAACCATACCCACATTATCAAAACTGAAAAAAATATATGAAAAGTATCTGAATTACAGTACTTAAATTTCAGGACAAACTTGGATGCTAGAGCTCTCCACCCATTGATAAAAGGGAAAAGGGGTATGATGATGATGACGAGTTTTCAAGATAAACACCCACACACAAAAATTAAATCAGGTTTCAAGAGTCATTTTCACATGTAAAGAAACTACAGCCAAAAATATTTCATTCACATCTTCCATTGACGGATGGGAACAGCCTTCATATGCCAGTGTATGCTTGATAAACTGAACAATATTAGATGCATCCTGTGTCAGTGTAACTTTAGCAATTCTCTCCACATTAACACCATGATATACCTTGTGGCTAGACAAACCTTTCACGGTAATATAGTCCAGCAGATGATCAACCATTTCACTCCCTAACAACAGTCTGTCCTTTTCAAATCCCTCTGCATTTTCACCTACTATTTTTAGCTTCTCTGAGGCCATTGTAAGAAGCAAGGTATTGTCCTTGTCGGCAAGAATACTCTGTATCTCACTGGTATTAGAACCCAGGGCCTGAACTTTATGAAGGATAAGCCTGAGTGCATGACTAAGCAAACCAAGAGGCTGACACAAGTCTACAAGAGATGTTAAAGTGTCAGTGATGGAGCTTGGTTCAGTAAAGTCTTGACTTAAAACACCAGTATTTAGTGAAGTATCTGTCTTTGATTTATCAGGAGATTTATGGGTTTTCATTGAGGTTTCCGGTCTAGACGACTCATAACTTTGACCTTCCCTTGAACTAGCTTTGACTTGTTCCATTATCTCTTTTTCTCTAGTTGAATATTTTTCCATAGAAGAGAATCCTGGTTTCTGACTTCCTTGCTTTATCAGCTGCTCATTCATGCCTGATAAAGATCGTGACATTAACCATGATAAGGGTGCATTTTCTATGGTGCAATTTTCACCACTTATTTGTATTTTCAACCCATCATCTACACCAGCTCTCTCCTTACTAAGAATTGCGGCTTCCACAAACTGCTTCTCCATCTTCTTTCTCTGCTTCTCCCATTCCTTCTCCAGTTCTATACTCACCGCTCTCCTCCAAAATGCCTTCCATAGAGTTTTGAGGTGGGAGTGATCCTTCCTGCCAGCATAGACTTTCCTGTACTTGTTAAGAAAGAGGGTGAAGTAATCTCCATGGCGTGGGTGTGTCTCAGGAACCTCTAAGTATGTGAGGCGCTCCACTCTGTGTTCATGAGTCAAGTCCTTCATAGCAGCCTCAAACTGATGTTTTGTCTCAAGGTCAAGCTGATCCCTGAGGAGTAATGAAAGTAAATCAAGCTCAACTTACTAGACACTACTTGTTGAGACATGCACACAATATATTAATTTTTTTTACACAAGTATACAGCAGCAGTAGTTAATATTTACCAACATCAAGTACCAAAGTGTAATTTATTATGAGAGTAAATAAAGTTTCATTTAAATATCATGATTGTCTTGTATTACTGAAATTTATGGGTCATTACTAGCAAATATAAATACTGTTGTAAATGAATGAAATGTCACCCCCTGTACACTGAAGGAAACACACTGTACTGTACTGTACTGTACTATATTATGAAGGGGTATGTACAGCCACAATCAAATAACCACCAATACTTTCCTTTCATCATGCATATAAATCAGTATCATATCAAAATATAATCATACAACACTTTATGTCAACTCAACCCCCTCAAATATTATTATGAGGTGCTGCAAAATCATACACGTGTTGTTCTTTATTACCAAGTTATTTACTACGAATGAAAGAAAGTGTGGGTGGATATTTGTTGTGACTGTACAGGTGAAGTAATGCATAGAAGATAAATATATGAAGATCTCCAGTAATACATCACTACCAGTTTTAATTTTTCTTACCACACACACTCCAGTGACGAGTAGGATGGATCCCGGGAAGAACCATCTCTGACAGCCACTTCGGGAGCAGGCGAAGAGGATGAAGATGATGATGATGATGATAATGAGGAGGAGGAGGAGGAGGAGGAGGAGGAGGGCAAGGAAGAAGAAGAAGAGGAGGAAGAGGAGGATAAAGAAGAGGAGGATGAAGAAGAGGAATGCCTCCTTATTGTTTTGTGTATTGAAGACCTTTTGTCATTGGTGTCACTTATGGGTCCTCTGGATGGAGTTAAAGGTGACACTGATGTTCGTTGACGTTTCTTCATTTGACACTGAACACCATGAAAAACTTCCCTCACATGTTCCTGTTCTTCATCTGGGGAAAAGAATATTTAATTTATGAATATATTACACACAAGGTAGATTTAAAAGGTTACAGTATAACCCAACAGTTTCAGCAGACACTGTCACCAGTTTCAATGGTCCACACAGAAAGGAAAAATGACTTTTTTTCAGTATAAAGGTTCCAGTCAGGAAATAAAATCATCCAACAAGGTTAAACTTCTTATTGTGGCAGCTTACATTAGGTTTAAACCACTCTATTGTTATTTAATCATTTCAATAAAAATAAAAATATAACATATGCAATTTCAGCTTGCAAGTCATGTACAGCAAGTTGATGATTAAGTGTGAATCATACTGTACAACTAATTGTCTTATGTTTGTCATGAAATAACTACTGTACAATTATCATCTACACATTTACACATTACTTTCCTACCTTCAGACTTTTCCCAGCTTGTCCCGGCTCTGTTCCTGCTGTGTTTCCTCTTGCCATCTCCCTTCTGTGAATCATCCATTTCTGAAGAATCTGTGGCATCGTCTTTATCCGTGCGTTTCTTTCTTTTAGCCGCTCTCTTGATTTCATGACCAATCCTGCTGCTGTCTGTTTCTCGTTCCCATACAATTATTGCGTCATCGGAGATCGGCGATAATAATAATGTATCCTGAGTATCCCTCTTTCTCTTAAGCACTTTTATACCTTTGCCATTATCCCCTTTTGGTCCTTGAGGAATTAATGTGTTATTACAATGAGAGATCCTTCCGTGTGGAGTATGTGGATCTTGAGGAGAGTCTGGGTTGGCTGAGAGGGTAGATAATGAGACAAGTCGCGTCCCATCGCCTGCCAACTGGACTGACAGTGGTTCTTGATTGTTTGTTGCATTTGATGGTTGTATGTTTTGTGGTGGATCAGGATTACGGATGGTTAGTGGTGGATCAGGATTACGGATGGTTAGTGATGGGTCAGGATTACGGATGGTTGGTGATGGGTCAGGATTACGGATGGTTGGTGGTAGGTCAGGATTACGGATGGTTAGTGGTGGGTCAGGATTATGCATGGTTGGTGATGGGTCAGGATTACGGATGGTTGGTGATCTGGTATGTTTCTTGGTTGGCGAGTCAGTTAGCCACTTGACAGGCGAGTGTGTACGTTTTGTGGTTGGCGAGTCAGTTTGCTTTGTGGTTAGTGAGTCAGTTTGCTTTGTGGTTAGTGAGTCAGTTTGCTTTTTGGTTGATGAGTCAGTTTGCTTTCTGACCGGTGAGTCAATTTGCTTTTTGGTTGATGAGTCAGTTTGCTTTTTGGTTGATGAGTCAGTTTGCTTTATGGTTGATGAGTCAGTTTGCTTTGTGGTTGATGAGTCAGTTTGCTTTGTGGTTAGTGAGTCAGTTTGCTTTTTGGTTGATGAGTCAGTTTGCTTTCTGGTTGATGAGTCAGTTTGCTTTGTGGTTGATGAGTCAGTTTGCTTTCTGACCGGTGAGTCAATTTGCTTTTGGGTTGATGAGTCAGTTTGCTTTTTGGTTGATGAGTCAGTGTGCTTTTTGGTTGGTGAGTCAGTTTGCTTTGTGGTTGATGAGTCAGTTTGCTGTTTGGTTGGTGAGTCAGTTTGCTTTTTGGTTGATGAGTCAGTTTGCTTTCTGGTTGATGAGTCAGTTTGCTTTGTGGTTGATGAGTCAGTTTGCTTTCTGACCGGTGAGTCAATTTGCTTTTGGGTTGATGAGTCAGTTTGCTTTGTGGTTGATGAGTCAGTTTGCTTTTTGGTTGGTGAGTCAGTTTGCTTTTTGGTTGATGAGTCAGTGTGCTTTTTGGTTGGTGAGTCAGTTTGCTTTGTGGTTGATGAGTAAGTTTGCTGTTTGGTTGGTGAGTCAGTTTGCTTTGTGGTTGATGAGTCAGTTTGCTGTTTGGTTGGTGAGTCAGTTTGCTTCTTGACCGGTGAGTGTGTGAGTTTGTTGGTTAGAGATTCTGACTGTTTCTGGACTGTTGATACGACTGTCTTCACGTCTGTAAGTTCTCTGGTTTGCTTAGCTTGCGGTTTTGGTGTCTGCTTTACTGGTGTTGGTACTGGTGTTGGTATTGGTGGTGGTATTGGTGTCTGCTTTTCTGGTGGTGGTGGTGTCTGCTTTACTGGTGTTGGTACTGGAGTCTGCTTTACTGGTTGTGGTGTCTGCTTTACTGGTGTTGGTACTGGAGTCTGCTTTACTGGTTGTGTTGGTATTGGTGTTGGTATTGGTACTGGTGTCTGCTTTTCTGGTGGTGGTACTGGTGTCTGCTTTACTGGTTTTGGTATTGGAATCTGCTTTACTGGTGGTGGTGGTACTGGTTTTGGTATTGGTACTGGAGTCTGCTTTATTGGTGGTGTTGGTATTGGAGTCTGCTTTTCTGGTGGTGGTACTGGTGTCTGCTTTACTGGTTTTGGTATTGGAATCTGCTTTACTGGTGGTGTTGGTACTGGTTTTGGTATTGGTACTGGAGTCTGCTTTGTTGGTGGTGTCTGCTTTACTGGTGTTGGTACTGGAGTCTGCTTTACTGGTTTTGGTACTGGTGTCTGCTTTGTTGTTGGTGTTGGTGTCTGCTTTACTGTTGTTGGTACTGGTGTCTGCTTTACTGGTTTTGGTTGTACTGGTGTTGGTACTGGAGTCTCCTTTACTGGTTGTGGTGGTGGTACTGGTTTTGGTACTGGTATTGGTATTGGAGTCTGCTTTATTGGTGGTATTAGTGTTTGTACTGGTGTCCCCATTACTGGAGTCTGCTTTGGTACTGGTATTGGCTTTACTGGTGGTGGTGGTGGTATTGGTATCTGCTGTGATTGAGGTTTTACTGTTTGCTTTGGTACTGGTGGTATTGGTATTTGATTTACTGGTGGTTGTGGTTGTGGTGGTAGTAGTAGTAGTAGTGATGGTGGTAGTGGTGGTGGTGGTAGTAGTAGTGATGATGGTGGTGGTGGTGGTGGTGGTAGTGGTGGTATTGGTATCTGCTGTGCTTGAGGTTTTGCTGTTGGTTTTGGTAATGATGGTACTGGTATATGAATTACTGGTACCTCTGCCTGCTTTTTTGGTATCACAGATGTCTGCTTGTCTTGTGTTGTCACCACTGCCGTCTTTTTTATCAGCGGTGAAACTGTCTGCTTGGCTGGTGGTGGTTGTGTTGTCATCTGCTCCAACACTACTGCTCCTGTCTGCTTATATGGAGGTGGTGTTGGTACCTGCTGTACTTGTGTTACTGTCGTTTGCTTCATTGGTGTCGGTGCTGTGTGTTTCGTTATGGATGTCGTTGTCTGTTTCATTGTTGGCAGTGTTGTTTGTGTCGGTAATGGTGCCGTCGTTTGCTTCATTGGTGTCGGTGCTGTGTGTTTCGTTATGGGTTCTGTTGTCTGTTTCATTGTTGGCAGTGTTGTTTGTGTCGGTAATGGTGCCGTCGTTTGCTTCATTGGTGTTGGAGGTGCTGTGTGTTTCGTTATGGATGTCGTTGTCTGTTTCATTGTTGGCAGTGTTGTATGTTTTGTTAATGGTGCCGTCGTTTGCTTCATTGGTGTTGGAGGTGCTGTGTGTTTCGTTATGGATGTTGTTGTTTGTTTAGATGGTGGTGGTGTGTCTGTCATCTTCACCTTCTTGGCGGGTGGTTCCGTGGAATTTTCAGATGCTGGACGTATCTGTTTTGTTATGGGTGTTGTTGTCTGTTTGGATGATGGTGTGTCTGTCTTCTGCACCTTCTTGGCAGGTGGTTCTGTGGAGTTCTTGGTTGCTGGGTGTGTCTGTTTTCCGCCTGGTTTTTGTGGCATCTGTTCGGCCGGTGGTTTTGCAGGTTTCTCGGTTGATGGTCCTGGTGTTGGTTTGCTTGATGGGTCTACTTGCTTCTTGTCGGTCAGTTTTACCGTCTGTTTGGAAGCCTTCAGCTCTGCAAAATATAACTTGTCTCAGTAAAAAAGATAAAATCACATAAACTGAGCAATTTCACTTATAATACAGGCAATTTACTTACAGTCTACAGTAAAATTACTTTAATGAGCAATTGTCCACAAAAGTTCCTTCCCTTTTCATCTTCTTATGCAACTCATCCACTTATAACTGTTAATCTATATTATCATCGAGTACCTGAAATCAATTACACTTACAAAAGGACCTGACCCTATTTCTGCTCTGAAAATCTTGACTATGTAATAATACTGTACTACTTGGTACTAAAATTCTCAACATACCTGAGATACCTTCACAAGACTGTTGTTTTTCATGTGTATTATTGGAGAAGATCTCTAGTAAATCTCTGACAGTGTTGATCCAGAGTGTTTGAGCATCAGTCCAGCATTTATTACTTGGAGAGTTTGAGGATATGAGAGTGAAGTTTTCCGGACATGAACTGTAGTAATTCTTCACAATACTGTCTAATGGAAAACATCCTTCTAAGGTACCGACAATCATTTCCTCCCATTTCTTGTAAAGGATTGAACTGCAGTGCTTCCAGTATTTAATGTCACCAGTAATAATGCCCAAACTCTTATTTACTCTGGTCATTCTGTGTACATCACTGTGAGAGGTGAGAGAGTTATTGTCCTCCTTTACAGCCACAACAGGAGACACTGGGGCCAAAAATACAGCCGAGTCAACTCCCAAGTGTTCCTGCAGATGCTTCACAAACTCCCTAGCACGAGTTACAGCTTCATCTACGACCGATTCCATCATACAATGCATTGGTTGGCAGTCCTTCATGTGTTCATCCTTCAGACCATGAATCTCTACAGGATAATTGCAGAACAACTTTGTACAATTTGTAGAACATTTGGGCGTTACCATAATCTGATACAAGTTAGACAGGATTAACCACAGTGTACGCTCAGGCCATTTTTTCTGCAATTTCAACAGAGAGTTTACCCCAGACTTGTCCAAGCTTATTTTCTCATAACTGATATGAATACATGAAAATTTCTCCTGTATCTGCTTCAGATTTCCAATGGCAGTATTGTGAGCCAAAACAACAATATTTTTGAAGCCTGGTAGTTCAAATTTATCCTTTACTTTTGGACTGCACTGCTCAGATGATAATACTTGGTTTTTGTAATCATTGATAACACAGTTACTAATCTCTTTCATCATTTGTAACCAGGGCTGCATCACAGTTGTAGTATTTGTGTCTTTAGTTATGCCAGCTATTGATCTTTGTTGATTCATGATAAACTTATTCATCAAAGATACCAGATCACTATTCTGAGAGTCTGCTATGACTTGGGACCAATAATTACACAAATCACTATAATATTTATCAAGGAGAGCCTTATTTTCTTTAGTGATGGAGTAAATTCCTTCTTGTGTGAAAGCTTTATGGACTTCAGCATGAGACCTATTGTTTTCCTGCACTAACATTGGGGGTATGAGCGGCACCAAGAGAGCCTGACCCTTCTGCCCAAGCTGTGCCTGAACCATCTGCCTCAGCTTCCTGGCATATGTTTGTACTTCTGACACCTTGTTGTTATCCCTGAGACTGACAGTAATCCAGAGGAGTGGATTAGTACAGCCCTTCAGTATACAGGTAGTGTGGGACTGGAAGCTCACAAGGCTGTACATCCCCAAAGGCAATAACCATAGTGCGTCTTTGTTCCTTACATCTTGACTACACTCACGCCTCACAATGTCTGGTATCTTGCATAGACTGTCCATCTGTTCCGTTACCAGCATTATCTGGGGACAAGGAAAATAATATTAAACCAATAAATACATTAACACTGTAAATGTATTATGTTAGGACTGAAAAAATAAATAAATAAATAAAAATACTCACTGTTCAGTAACCTTTAAACTCTATCCGTTTCTGTTCCTGGCATTTTTACCAGAGAATATTTTTTACTAATAATAATAATAATAATAATAATGTGGAAATGGCTCTAAAATCATCAACAAAGACACTTACCCCAGGAGAAACCAATGGGCTTAGTTGTTTCCTATACAGGTTACTGGCAAGGATGATCACTGCTGGTTTCTCCACTATGTTCTCTCTGTCATATCCATGCAAAAATAACAATTGATAAATAGCCTATTGTATCATTATAATTATTTTACTATAAATCTTGTTTCATTCATATTATTTCTTGGATGATAGTACAGTAACTGATCACATCCCTTATAATAAATGCTTGTAGTGAGTAGACAAAGCATATTACCCAAGATTAGAAGACATCCATTCACAATCAGATGCAAATTAAATGTACAGTATCAATATTATCAGCTGTGGACACTTATCTTAAAACTATAACCATATAAATACAGGATATTGTATTATAAATTCAATCTCTGCCAGAAAAGATAATTACATCAAGCAATGGATGGGACTAAGAAAGTACTGTATGTCAAAAATAGTTAAATAAAACCATGTGTAACTAATATATTATGGTAAATCGACCAACCTCTTCACAGGAGATGAGTCACCATGTTCTTGCTTTACAGATTCCTTTGGTTTTGGTGCAGATGAATTCAACTGTAAAAAGATCAAATTAAAATATAAACTTTCATTATACTGTACAATAAAGTAATGGTTGTATTATATATATATGACAACATCTGTGTACGTACCATATTACACCACTCAGGAGTGTAACGGCCTCATATTGTAATTGTTATGACCCTGGTGGGAAATTATTCCCCCTTGTGGTCTAACTTCTCTTTTAACTAAGTCTCCCATGCATCAGGACATCATCCTCTCATTATATATAATTTAATAGTCCACTCAGTGTAATTCATCATTCTGTTTCATTCCACAACTCAACAGTTTAACTATAATCCAGTTTTACTAGTTTCGTTATAATCCTCTTATCCCTTGCTATAGTAAAATTATTCTTCAATGATAGGAACATCTAATTCCATTATATCCATATTATCCACTGCCAATCATCCAATCTTCAGTGTGTCCTTATACTCCCAGATACAGACCAATAAACATAACATCACTGTTTTTGTCACCATGTCATACACTCCACCTTTACACTGCTGACCAACAACACATATTCATTTGTCATCACTTCTTCAGGCATTCAGCTATTATCAACCCTCTGTCCTCCTGATGGAAGGGTACACAGGTTTCCATCTTCTCTTGTTCTCTCTCTTATTTTCGTCTGTCTCTTTTATTCATTACTGAAGGAATAACAGTATTAATTTCTTGGTTTAATTTTAGTTTAGATCGTTTGTATCATTCATGCTTACTATCTGCACTTAGGCTAATTCCATGATGATAATGTTTGGTTTGCTTTATTTATTTCTGTTATATAACTATCTAATAAACAGACAAGGCTAAATGGCGGTCGGTCGGCAGCAATTTCATGACAATCGGAGCATTCTCACCGTAATAATTAAAATATTATTCAGAATACTTCCTAGTTTGTCGCACCAAAAAAATTACAATTACTCTTTCAACACTCATTTTTTCACAGTCAGTTTGATAACGAGTAACTAACCCCTTATGTAGTACAAATGTACATTGCACACAGATATCAGATATGTACACATACATATATGTATAATTTATGAGAAGGTCCAATTAGACAATTGGTCCTTCACAGTATTAACTACAGTATAAAGAATACGGCAGATAATTATTGAAGTGGCAATTTGATACAAAATATTAAATTATGGAACTTACATGTTGTTAACAAGATGCAATACAGTACTGTAATACTATTTACCTGGTATGTAAATGTTGTGGTGTTTGGTGTTTGGCTGCCACTTCCTGTACTGACTGCTGACTTCCTCTTGTTACTGTTTATTGCAGTGACTGTTGGTTTATTTGTTGGAGTGACTGTTGGTTTGTTAGTGTTTGTTGGAGTGACTGTTGGTTTGTTAGTGTTTGTTGGAGTGACTGGTGGTTTGTTAGTGTTTGTTGGAGTGACTGTTGGTTTGTTAGTGTTTGTTGGAGTGACTGTTGGTTTGTTAGTGTTTGTTGGAGTGACTGTTGGTTTGTTAGTGTTTGTTGGAGTGACTGTTGGTTTGATGGGGTTTGTTGGAGTGACTGTTGGTTTGTTAGTGTTTGTTGGAGTGACTGTTGGTTTGTTAGTGTTTGTTGGAGTGACTGGTGGTTTGTTAGTGTTTGTTGGAGTGACTGTTGGTTTGTTAGTGTTTGTTGGAGTGACTGTTGGTTTGTTAGTGTTTGTTGGAGTGACTGTTGGTTTGTTAGTGTTTGTTGGTTTGTTAGTGTTTGTTGGAGTGACTGTTGGTTTGTTAGTGTTTGTTGGAGTGACTGTTGGTTTGTTAGTGTTTGTTGGAGTGACTGTTGGTTTGTTAGTGTTTGTTGGTTTGTTAGTGTTTGTTGGAGTGACTGTTGGTTTGTTAGTGTTTGTTGGAGTGACTGTTGGTTTGTTAGTGTTTGTTGGAGTGACTGTTGGTTTGTTAGTGTTTGTTGGAGTGACTGTTGGTTTGTTAGTGTTTGTTGGAGTGACTGGTGGTTTGTTAGTGTTTGTTGGAGTGACTGTTGGTTTGTTAGTGTTTGTTGGAGTGACTGTTGGTTTGTTAGTGTTTGTTGGAGTGACTGTTGGTTTGTTAGTGTTTGTTGGAGTGACTGTTGGTTTGTTAGTGTTTGTTGGAGTGACTGGTGGTTTGTTAGTGTTTGTTGGAGTGACTGTTGGTTTGTTAGTGTTTGTTGGAGTGACTGTTGGTTTGTTAGTGTTTGTTGGAGTGACTGTTGGTTTGTTAGTGTTTGTTGGAGTGACTGTTGGTTTGTTAGTGTTTGTTGGAGTGACTGTTGGTTTGTTAGTGTTTGTTGGAGTGACTGTTGGTTTGTTAGTGTTTGTTGGAGTGACTGTTGGTTTGTTAGTGTTTGTTGGAGTGACTGTTGGTTTGTTAGTGTTTGTTGGAGTGACTGGTGGTTTGTTAGTGTTTGTTGGAGTGACTGGTGGTTTGTTAGTGTTTGTTGGAGTGACTGTTGGTTTGTTAGTGTTTGTTGGAGTGACTGTTGGTTTGTTAGTGTTTGTTGGAGTGACTGTTGGTTTGTTACTGTTTGTTGGAGTGACTGGTGGTTTATTTGTTGGAGTGACTGGTGGTTTGTTAGTGTTTGTTGGAGTGACTGTTGGTTTGTTAGTGTTTGTTGGAGTGACTGTTGGTTTGTTAGTGTTTGTTGGAGTGACTGTTGGTTTGTTAGTGTTTGTTGGAGTGACTGTTGGTTTGTTAGTGTTTGTTGGAGTGACTGTTGGTTTGTTAGTGTTTGTTGGAGTGACTGGTGGTTTGTTAGTGTTTGTTGGAGTGACTGTTGGTTTGTTAGTGTTTGTTGGAGTGACTGTTGGTTTGTTAGTGTTTGTTGGAGTGACTGTTGGTTTGTTAGTGTTTGTTGGAGTGACTGTTGGTTTGTTAGTGTTTGTTGGAGTGACTGTTGGTTTGTTAGTGTTTGTTGGAGTGACTGGTGGTTTGTTAGTGTTTGTTGGAGTGACTGTTGGTTTGTTAGTGTTTGTTGGAGTGACTGGTGGTTTGTTAGTGTTTGTTGGAGTGACTGGTGGTTTGTTAGTGTTTGTTGGAGTGACTGTTGGTTTGTTAGTGTTTGTTGGAGTGACTGGTGGTTTGTTAGTGTTTGTTGGAGTGACTGTTGGTTTGTTAGTGTTTGTTGGAGTGACTGTTGGTTTGTTAGTGTTTGTTGGAGTGACTGTTGGTTTGTTAGTGTTTGTTGGAGTGACTGTTGGTTTGTTAGTGTTTGTTGGAGTGACTGGTGGTTTGTTAGTGTTTGTTGGAGTGACTGGTGGTTTGTTAGTGTTTGTTGGAGTGACTGGTGGTTTGTTAGTGTTTGTTGGAGTGACTGGTGGTTTGTTTGTTGGTTTGTTTGTGTTTGTTGGAGTGACTGTTGGTTTGTTAGTATTTGTTGGAGTGACTGGTGGTTTGTTTGTTGGTTTGTTTGTTGGAGTGACTGGTGGTTTGTTTGTTGGTTTGTTAGTGTTTGTTGGAGTGACTGTTATTTTCTTTCCTGGAGTTACTGTTGTTTTCTTTCCGTGTGGAGTGACTGTTGTCATGTTCTTGTTTCCAGGAGTGACTGTTGTCGTGTTCTTGTTTCCAGGAGTGACTGTTGTCGTGTTCTTGTTTCCAGGAGTGACTGTTGTCGTGTTCTTGTTTCCAGGAGTGACTGTTGTCGTGTTCTTGTTTATAGGAGTGACTGTAGTCGTGTTCTTGTTTCCAGGAGTGACTGTTGTCGTATTCTTGTTTCCAGGAGTGACTGTTGTCGTGTTCTTGTTTCCAGGAGTGACTGTAGTCGTGTTTTTGTTTCCAGGAGTGACTGTTGTCGTGTTCTTGTTTCCAGGAGTGACTGTTGGTTTGTCATTGTTTGTCTGAGTGTTGGGTGATTTGCCATCCTTCTTTGGCTTGACTACCGAACTCTTGTCAACTACTGGAGTGAAGGATGGCATTTTGTGTTTTGAAGTACAGGTATCTGATTTTAGCTTGTAATATCTATCTATTTTACCTGGAGACACATTTATGCTTGAATCATTTGCTTTCACATTGTTGTTTGTTGTTGTTGTTGTTGGTGTCAATGGTGTAACAAGAAGTGGGTGATTTGGGTTGCAAACTGGAGCATCAATAATCTCAGCACAATCTACTAAACATTTTGCTGGTTTGTTTCTTGGAGAGTCATCACTGCCTGTCAAAATAATGGTTGTCTTGTCAGTTTTGGCTTCACAATCTTCAGCTGGAGCATCTTTGGACTTATCATTGCTTGCTTGGGTTTTGTTTAGTCTGTCACTGCTAACTGAAGAATCTTTTGTCTTGTCACTGACTATTGAAGTGTCTTTTATATTGTCACTGACTATTGAAGTGTCTTTTAGCTTGCCACTGACTATTGAAGTGTCTTTTATATTGTCACTGACTATTGAAGTGTCTTTTAGCTTGTCACTGACTATTGAAGTGTCTTTTATATTGTCACTGACTATTGAAGTGTCTTTTATATTGTCACTGACTATTGAAGTGTCTTTTATATTGTCACTGACTATTGAAGTGTCTTTTATATTGTCACTGACTATTGAAGTGTCTTTTATATTGTCACTGACTATTGAAGTGTCTTTTAGCTTGTCACTGACTATTGAAGTGTCTTTTATATTGTCACTGACTATTGAAGTGTCTTTTATATTGTCACTGACTATTGAAGTGTCTTTTAGCTTGTCACTGACTACTGAAGTGTCTTTTATATTGTCACTGACTACTGAAGTGTCTTTTATATTGTCACTGACTATTGAAGTGTCTTTTATATTGTCACTGACTATTGAAGTGTCTTTTATATTGTCACTGACTATTGAAGTGTCTTTTATATTGTCACTGACTATTGAAGTGTCTTTTATATTGTCACTGACTATTGAAGTGTCTTTTAGCTTGTCACTGACTACTGAAGTGTCTTTTATATTGTCACTGACTACTGAAGTGTCTTTTATATTGTCACTGACTACTGAAGTGTCTTTTATATTGTCACTGACTATTGAAGTGTCTTTTAGCTTGTCACTGACTACTGAAGTGTCTTTTATATTGTCACTGACTGATGAAGTGTCTTTTAGCTTTACACTAACTGCTGTAGTATTTGTAGACTTATTATTCCTTGTTGGTGTAATGGATTGCTTCTCACTCCTAGCAGAAGATTCACTTTTCTGGATAATGGTTGAAACATCTGCTGATAATATGCTCCGGTTAACTTGACTGCTTGCTGGTTTGTCCTTTCTTGATGGAGTACCTGTTGAGGTGTCAATGATTAATGCAATATCACTCCCATTCTCACTGCCTCTTGAAGTGACCCCTGATATGTTCCTAAGAGATGTTATTGTGGAGGTGTTAAAGTTACCTGGAATGACTGTTTTGGTGTTAATGTTAGTTGAAGTGACTGTGGTGCTAGAACTGTTGGCTGGAGTGACTGTTTTGGTGTTAATGTTAGTTGAAGTGACTGTTCTTGCATTAGTGTTTGACTGAGTGAATACTGTGGTGCTACCAAGACCAGAAATGACTTCAGTGACAGTGGTTGGTACAATGACACCAGATTCATTACTTCTACGAGTTTGTTCTGAACCAATTCCTGCAATGTGAATGTCTGATGAAACAGCTGAAGTGATAGACTGCTTGCTGCCACCAATTAAAGAGAGTGAAGAAGGCCTATTATGGGATGCTGAAGTAGCTATGACACTATCACTGTCTTCTACTGATGGTATTAAACTGCTGGATGAGGTTACAGTTACCATATTACTATTACTTGCTACTGTAATGCCTGGATGAAGTGTACTATTACCCTTTGATACAGCATATGTGATACTGCCTGCTGGAATGCCTACTTCATAATAACCACTACTTTCTGGAATACCTATTGGCTTGTTACTACCTACTGCAGTACCTGCTATGTGACAACTTGGTGCTGGAGTGACTAAATCGTTACACCTCATACTGGTAGTGTGTGTTGGTGTGACTGATGTGTTGGTATTTATTTTAGGAATGCTGGTAAAGGTGGGAATGTCATCTGGTGGAACTGCTTTGTTGCTAATATTATCTACAGAAAGGACTGTAATTGTGTTGACGTCTGCCGAAGAAATCATTGTGGACAGACCATGTGTTGAAGTGAATGTTGATGCAGTTGTGTCCTTAGTGCTTGCAACAGTCCCTCCAGAGGTTATAGTTTTTGAAGGAGACAGTGGTGTAGTGTTCCTTCTTGTTACTGGAGTTTGGGCATTTGTCATGTTATATTTTATTGGTGTTGTCAGTGTTGTAGTGTCACTTTTTGGTGTTGTTGTTGTAGTGTTACTTGTTGTTGTTGTAGTGTCACTTTTTGTTGTCAGTGTTGTAGTTTCACTTTTTGGTGTTGTTGTTGTAGGGTTAATTTTTGGTGTTGTTGTTATAGTGTCACTTTTTATTGTTGTAGTGTTACTTTGTGGTGTTGCAGTGTTACTTTTTATTGTTGTGGTGTTATTTTGTGTTGTGGTGTCACTTTTTATTGTTGTAGAGTTATTTTGTGGTGTTCTAGTGTCCCTTTTTGTTGTTGGTGTTGTGGTGTCCCTTTTTGTTGGTACTCCTGTGTCAACTTTTGTTGGTGTTGTCATTGATGTAGTGTCACTTATTACTGGTGTTATGGTGTCACTACTAAATAATGAAACACTCATATTTAAATCTGAATCACTATTATTTACTCCTGAACCACCACCTCTTCCCACTGAATTACTATAACTTGTTACTGGCATGTCTTCTGTTTTACAAATGAATTTTGCTGGTGTGACATTCCTATTTCTTAGATTTTGGCTTCCAGTAATAGTAGTAATATCACTCATTGGTTTAAGATTCCATGTGACCGTGCTTGTAGAAACAAACTCTGTCTTTTTACTGATTATTGATGTAACTGTCCATGTGTCAGTGTTTGTTGAAAAGAATTCTGTTTTATTCCAGCTTGTTGGTGTGACGGTCCAGCTTCTTGAACCAACAGATGTACGTCGTTTCTTACTTTTGAAACCCTTGGTCTTAGATTTTTTGGGTGACCATTGCATTTGAGTGCTTGGTCTCAACTTGCAGCCGACAGAAGTGTTCAATACACTTAAAATTGGCATGTCCATATTTTTCTTTTTCTCTGTGTCTCCCTCTGTCTTTATTTCACAGGAGTGTAACTTGTGCACCACTGAACTCTCCTCAGAATATTCTTTTGTTTTAGGTGACTTAACTTTGTGTTTCATAGAATGCACCTTTGTACCTGACTCCTGTGTAGAATATTCTTTTGTTTTAGGGGATTTTACTTTGTGTTTCATAGAATGTACCTTTGTACCTGACTCCTGTGTATCTCTAGTTCCTTTGGCTTCATGGGACCTTAGGATTCGTTTCATTGAACCTTCCTTTGGGTCTGCATTTTTCTTAGTTTTATTAGACCTTAAAGAACTCTTGACTAAACTCTCCTTTGTTGCTGACTCCTGGGTGCATATATATTTCCTTCTACCAGACCTCAAAATGGGCTTCAATGGACTTTCCTCTATGTTTCTCTTTTTCTTGTTATCAGTTAATCTCCCTGAACTTTTACTTGAATCCAAGTTGTGTGTGTCCTTACTTCCTATTGTTACACAGCTTCTTGTACTGGACTTCCCTGGATAATCAGGATTTATATTTGAGTGTAGTGTATCCCCCTTTTTCTTCCTTTCAGTGGCTCTCAATGTATGCTTAACTAAACACTCCTCTTTGGCCAATTCCTGTGTACTTTTAAGACCTTGGGTTTTATGAGACGTTAATGTGTGCTTCACTGAATGGAAATCAGGATCTGTTTTCCTATCACTGGATCTTAGTGTGCGCTTCATGAAAATAAGCTCATGTGAATTTTTACATAAACTAGTCTCCACTCTATCTGCACTTCCCATTATTTTATTTTTACACTCTGAAGAATATTTCTGTGTGCTTTTGTCCCCATCAGTAACCTGTGTGTCAGTTCTTTTCCTTTTACCTTGCACACTTGCCGAGTATTGCTGTTCATGCTGCCTCTTCTTCTTTCCTGGTACACTGTCACACTGCCTTGTTGTCTGAATGCCAATAGTCTGGGATCTGTTTTTGTCTTCCTTAATATTCATGTCTTCCTGTGATATATTACTTCTCCTTGGTCTGGAAACAGCAACACTCAAACTTTTACAGGAGCTTCTAAGGTTTCTTTGCACAACAGAATTATCAAAAGTGTCCTCAGAAGTTTCTTGAACTCTTTTCAATTTCTTGTTTCCTTCAGATGATGGTAGGCTGCTGGGAGAGGAAGGAACCCTTCTAGGAAGGATATTTTCACCTGAACATCCTTGACCAACAGTTGATGCCTTTCTTTTTGTCAATGAGGGACTGCTACACTTTCCAGTGGTCTTGAGTTTTCCACACCTGTCCAGACCTTTACTCAGCTGTGGAACCTTTTCATTTTGATGCTGACTCAAGTTAGTGCAGTTATCAGATTTCTCAGGGTCAGTGAGCCGACGTGAGGATCGCCTCGGGGTCTCTTGTTTGTGGTGGTGACCAACCATGGATGAAGTGTCCTGCATCAGAGATGAGCCACAAGACGGTTCCTGTTGTTGTATGAGTCTGTGCCGAGCACTGCGTGAAGATCTTGTGGCTCTTTTACCATTTTCCAAAGAGTGTTCATCCTCAGGATTCATGATGGCATTAATGTCAAGCCATACACTGAAAATATAAGGAACTGAACTAGTGTCAGTTTCATAATCTCCAAACACTCTCAGACTCAGTTGACAAATGGAATGGCTATTGTATAATTGCCTGGCATTTCATACTTGCTGAGACAGTACTCAGACAGCATGGAATTCAGTCACATTAATCAGTGAGAATCATTCAGAGCGAAGGGCAATAATTATCTGAGCCTGAGAATGTTCAACATTCTATTAACTGTATACAGTTTACTGTATACAGTATAAAAAAATTGTATTGTGTCTGTGTGATGTCAGTGTGTTATGCCTCCACCTCCTCTTCCCTCCTTCCTATTATCAGTCCCACCATCAAGATAACTATTCAAATTATGATGTTCGACTGTGCATTTATTATTCTTATCAAATTGCTTCTCTGAAATCTCTACCTTTACCATTCATGGGATATCAATTTGACAAAATGTACATCAATAAAAATACAGCAAATTATATGAAAGCCAAAGGCAACTGAAGACATTATCAGTATCTGTTTTTTTCTTACCTATTTGTATCTTTACAAAATTGAGTCAAGATTGCAATAAATCTCAATTATCATATTTTTCTTTAAAGTTACTGTATGAATGCCTTTGGAACACATCACTTCTGGTAATGCGTTCCATTGATCTAGTACTCTGTTTGGAAAGCTGTATTTTTGTACAGTATATCTTTGTCTCATCTTCTTTTAATTAATTTCTTACTGTAGGTATTCCTTGTTGACACAAGTTTTCTATATCAATATTTTATGTGTGTGTGTATTTTGTAAAAGCACCAAACACAATAACCAGGCCAGCATCATTCTACAATATGTAAGCCATCCAAAATCAGAAAGCTATATTAATACCGTACCATATCCTGCATCACAAGAAAATAAACAAGATTTGTGGAAAAGGCTTCAACTATAATAATTCACTGCTGATTTTTTATTTACAGTACAAAGAAGTTAATATTCTGAATCTGTACTAAAAACATCATAATTATATAGTGTAATTCATTATGACCTAACGTACTTTAATCCCACAGTGCAATTTGACCACAACTCTGGCTGGTAACTAACAAACCTAAACTAACCTGACCCAACCTATACTAACCCAATCCAAGTTAAGTATCTTAAAATTATCCATGTTAGATTATGATATGGAAATAATGGTACAGTACAAGGCAGCAATGAACTAAATAATTACCGAAGGAAATATCTCGCAAACCATAAATTTAAGGATCCTGTGATGGTGTGTGAGAAATGGAGGCTTCTGATTCCTCCTCACTATGTCACGAAACAACAAACTCCTTCCATATAGTTGTGTGTGTGTTTCATGGCAATATTTGAAGGACTCGTATACCTCTAAATTCTCTGACTAAATCACAGGATCCCTTAATATAGTTTATTTAATTTTTATTATTATTATTTATATTTTATTATAGTTTACTTTATTTTTATTATTATTATTTATATTTTATTATGGTACACATCTAAAGGTATATAATTATATGTCCAACAGTATATCAAATACCGAGGCATATTCAAGAACATTGATGGCGTATACGATGGTGTGGTGTCGGTACGATGACTCCATAGGAAAACAATAGAGCCATCGTACTGTTACCACACCATCGTATGATAAATTTTTACAAGTTGCCACAACAGGATTTCACTGGAAAAAAAAATATATTTCCTAGAAGGATTTAGTATGACACCCTTATTTAATCCTTATTTAATCCTTATTTCTATTTATTATTTACTAGTTAACTATATATAAATAAAGCACAATACTCACCAATACTATTCCAAAGGTTTAAATTGTCTATCAACCTCGTGGGAACTTATTTTTTGGCTAATAATGAAGACAACAAGACAACACATGGGTTTGTTTTGGTGGTCAGTGGTTTTGTTGTTGTCGTCGTCGTTGTTGGTTACTTGTTGTTGTTGTTGATGTTGATTTGTTGTTGTCGTCGTTCAGTGCTGTTGTTGTTGACTTGTTGTTGTTGTTGATAGCTTATTTAGAAAGAAAAAAACATGAATTTAAAGTGATGAAAAGGTGATAATATAAAAGGAGTGATTCAGAATCTAGCTAAAGGAAAAGGGGTTGGTTGGTAGGTGGTCGTGAATGGTACATGTTCAAGGTCAATCAAGTAACAAAAAAAAGAAAAAAAAGTACATTGAAGGAGCTTGTTTCTTGGCTTATTTATTTAGTCAGGACAAAGGAGGAATCAGAGAAGTCATACACGATCACAACAGGGTCGACTCCTAAATTAATTTGTGTGTTAGTCAGCTGAAAATCCGTCAGCATTGTTGTTCTCAGTCTTTCGATAACCTTGCATTTGTTTTTTAGGTTCATCAAGCCGCGCCGTGTCTTATTAGTAAATTTTGGAGGTAATGAGTCCTTCAAAATTAACCTATCAAACAGAACTGGTAATATCAAATATACATTTTATCATAATTCTTTATCACTCTGTTATTAGTATCATCTAAATTTAGTATCCACTCGATCAATATCTCGGTTTTAGTCACCTTACTTATTTATTTACTACTAGTTTAGGCTTTGTTACTTACGTATTCCGGGTTGTGTAATATATCTCAGTCTGTCCCATGCACACTGGTCACACTTCCAACACCTACCAAGGCATCTCCCTCACTGTCCGAGTAGCCTGATGAGACTGCCTAGTGCCTATAGTACCTCAAGGCTCAGTGTGCCTGTCCTGTGGTGTGGCGGTGAGGTGATAAGGCGTCCCTCTATAGCCTTGTCTATACACACAATCTCGTATGGCTTAAATCACTGTCATAAGTGTGTAAACATCTGCTGGTCAGACCCTCGGTTCAGCCCCATAGTAGAGCCCCAGGGCTATGTCAGAGTGCCTCAACCCCTTTTTAGTTCAAGTGCTGGTGGTGTAGTGGAGTTACGTGTTGGATGGATGGATGGATTAAGTGCTGTGTGGAGTTGGGGTGTATAAGAAACTATAGAGTATTATGAAAGCCTATACTCTGTTCAAAATTTGTGTTCCACTGGCCTCTATCTATTTATATATTTCTATCTATCTATCTATCTATCTAAGCATAAGAGGCCTGTGGAATACAAATTTTGAACAGAGTATATAGCTACCATATCACTACCATGGAGGAGGAGTGTTTTATTTTCAATCCACTAGCTGTTAAATGTACAAAAAAGAAGCAGCAGACACAGACAGAGAGAGAGAGAGAGAGAGAGAGAGAGAGAGAGAGAGAGAGAGAGGCAAGACAACAAACACCAACAAAGAGGATATAATATATTAATCAAAGGATGCACAGTAAGTTGATAAAGTGAAGGGATGTGACCGGGGCCGAAGGGACGCTCAGATTCATGTGTCAGAGAGAGAGAGAGAGAGAGAGAGAGAGATGAAGGTACTGTATATTGTGTGGTGACTGGTGAGAGAGAGAGATAGAGGTATTATATTGTGTGTGTATGTGGAGAGAGAGAGAGAGAGAGAGAGAGGTGAAGGTACTGTATATTGTGTGGTGACTGGTGAGAGAGAGAGATAGAGGTATTATAATTGTGTGTGTATGTGGAGAGAGAGAGAGAGAGAGAGAGAGAAATCCACTATGATATTAAACGTGGGAGAACCGATTGGAAAACTATATATTGGAGACAGCTTGGGGTGAGAAGAGGAACAATATGAAAAAGTTACCGAGAAAGTAAAAGTGGTCTGTATTGATAAAAATAACCTGTAATTTTTGAATAATAATAATAATAATAATAATAAAAAAATAAAAAAAAGAAAAAAAAAGTTAATTATTACAAAAAAAAAAAAAAAAAATATATATATATATATATATATATATATAAAAAAAAAAAACTAATTATTAAAAAACGACGGTGGCGGCAGCGGTAGCGGCGGCGACGGCGGCGACGGCGGGGTGGCGGCGGTGACGACGAAAAAAAAAAAAAAAAAAAAAAAAAAAAAAAAATAATAATAATAATAATAATGGCGGCAGGGCGGCGGCAGGGCGGCGGCGGCGGTGATGACGACGACGAAAAAAAAAATAATAATATAAAAAATAATAATAAAATGATTCTATAGTTTTACCAAGCAAGAACTGATTTACAATGAAGTACAAGACTTCCCTTGAATCCCTTCACATTAATAATATTACATAATTATCAAGAATAGATCACACAACACCTAAGCAATCCACATTATCTCATATAAGTTAAATTAGATACGAGAACATAAAATAATAATTAATAATGTATATAATTAACAACTACTATTTTAGTAGAAATGGTAGACTACTAGGAACTCTACACCTGCTCTAATCTGTCATTGCTATACTTAAAGCCTTATTTGTGTTGTTATTGCTCTATTTTACAGCCTGTTGCACCTACAATTCATGTATTATTATACTATTAACTTACTTGTCATATCTTTAATGGCCGCCATATTTACTGTTATGTCCCACTATCCTTTTATGCAAGCTACCGAATCGGTGGTCTGAGGCGAGGTTGGATGGATACGTTGTTGGTCTTGGTTTCAGTGGCTGGCAGCAGGGTCCAGCAAGGTGGATCGACGAATCCTTTTGTCCGACCAGAACAGTTCCGCTTGCTTTAGCTTGGTTTCACCCAAGCGAACTTCGTATCCGATTGACGACCAGATGACGTCTTAAGTTTATTAGTGATCGTGACTGTACACTAGGCTATATAGACTTTCATAATAACCTTTGCTTTCATCTTTCCCGGCAAAACAATACACAATCCCACTTCCTTCAGCATCGCACAACACTCCCTCCCCACCCCACCCAAAAAAAAGTGTTTTTATTAGATTACTCCATTCCGGTTCCCAACATTGCCAACAACAACAACTACACCTTCTCAAACTTCTTTCTCACAGCCACTGACCACTGGAGACTGTGTGTGTGTGTGTGTGTGTGTGTGTGGTAAACGAGACTGTGTGTGTGTGTGTGTGTGATAAACGAGACTGTGTATGTATGTGTGTGTGTGCTTGGTAAACGAGACTGTGTGTGTGTGTGTGTGTGATAAACGAGACTGTGTATGTATGTGTGTGTGTGCTTGGTAAACGAGACTGTGTGTGTGTGTGTGTGTGATAAACGAGACTGTGTATGTATGTGTGTGTGTGGGTGGAAAACGAGACTGATGAGTGTGTGTGTGTGGTAAACGAGACTGTGGGTCGATTCCACAGTGGTTTGTTTTGGTTTGTAAGCTCGCAAACGAAAGAATGTTTGTCGTGTAAATGCCTTATGGGTGAATTATTTAATGAATTTGTTGAGTAATCTATACAGTGATTATTATTAGCTAACTGTTGGATAGATATTGTGAATGTGGATACTCACCTTTTGGAAAATAATGACGCATTAAAATTTTGGTTGGTTGGGGAGCTAACAAACCAATACCACTGTGTGGAATCGACCCACTGTGTGTGTGAGGTAAACGAGACTGTGTGTGTGTGTGTGTGTGTGTAGTAAACGAGACTGTGTGTGTGTGTGCATGTGTGTGTGTAGGGACGAAGGAGGGCTGAGTTTGTATGTGTGTGTGTGTGTGTGTGTGCATGTGTGTGTGTAGGGACGAAGGAGGGCTGAGTTTGTATGTGTATGTGTGTGTGTGTGTGCATGTGTGTGTGTAGGGACGAGGGAGGGCTGAGTTTACCCCGGGAGCCATGATAGTACATAATAGTGAAAGTGTTGTTGTGGTATAAAGCCAAGGTGGAGGTGGAGGGATGATCAGTGTTAGAACAAGTAGTGATAAACAAACATGAAGGAGACGGCCACGTTTCAGATTCTATATTTTATGGTACGTAAGAGTACATTTTTTTTATGGTTTATAATTTGTTGCCATGCTTCGAATTCTATGTAGGATGCTAGAGTCATTTTTTCTTTTTCTTATTTCCAATTTGTTGCCACGCTTCCATTTTTATATATGGTAGGCCCACGTACGAGTAAATTTTCTTGTATTTTTTTTGTTTTCAATTTGTTGCCATGCTTCTAATTTTATATATGGTAGGCCCACGTACGAGTAAATTTTCTTGTATGTTTCTTGTTTTCAATTTGCTGCCACGCTTCCAATTCTATATCATATGGTATGCAAGAGTATTTTTTTCTTTTTCTTATTTCCAATTTGTTGCCATGCTTCTGGTTTTAGTATTAGGCTATGTAGTCTGCTCCACTCTCGCTTTCACCAGTTCCGACTCTCGCATTCGAAACACCTGCCAGTAAGAGTAAGGGTTGATGGCAGGTGTTTCGGATGTGAGAGTCGGAACTGGTAGCTCACACGATGCCTGGTGTATACGATGACAACTCTGAACTGGTGAAAGTGGGAGTGGAGGATCGAGACTGTACGTATAGGATGCTACAGTAATTTTTCTTGTTTTTAATTTGTCGCTTTATTTAATTATTTATTTATTTATATTATATTTCCTTCTGGCTTGCTGTCACACCTCTCTATCACCTTTTTCTGACGCTATATGACCTCGCTGCTGCGGCGCCGAATATCAATCAATCAATCAATCAATCAATTTATTTATTTATTTATCTCGTGTATAGAAACAAAAGTGTGTGTGTGTGTGTATGTGTGTATTACAGTGATCATCAGACAAACACACACACACACACACACACACACACACACTAATAGATAATAGCCTAAAAAACATCTCTTGGTAACTCGTGGGAATTTTAGACAAGCTTTTGTTTCTTGTTAGCCACATATGTGCGTCATTATGCGATGGAAAAACTATATATTATAATGTTGTGTAACTCAGAGAGAGAGAGAGAGAGAGAGAGAGAGAGAGAGAGAGAGGCTATATAGGTACACAAATACCTATAGACATGCATATAATATACAGTATATACACAAGAGTTTAAACAGAGAGAGATATAAAGAAGCAAAAATACACTCTTTTCGTGATGCAAATTTGACTCTTAAAATAAAAGAGTTAGCAAAAAGTGATTGAATATTTACGCTACAATTTGGAGATGAGATGGTATATTAGCCTACAGTACTTTCATATATTATTATTATTATGATTCTAGCTGTTATTAGTCTTGTATCAGTTGTTGACTATAGCTATGGCTCACTTCCTTGTTCACCTCTATGCTGTCTTTCAATTTCTGATCACTTCCATTCTCTCTCTCTCTCTCTCTCTCTCTCTCTCTCTCTCTCTCTACGTATTGCTTCGTTCGCGTTTTCCTTCCTCCCCCCTCCTCTCTCTCTCTCTCTCTCTCTCTCTCTCTCTCTCTCTCTCTCTCTCATTGTTTCGCTCGTCTCTTTCTCAGTATTGTTTCGCTCGCATTCCCCCCCCCCCTCTCTCTCTCTCTCTCTCTCTCTCTCTCTCTCTCTCTCTCTCTCAATGAATTCGTGTGATGTTGGAATATAAACAAATACCTTACATTTCTCTATCTGGCTTCTTTAGGGCTATGGTTTAATTCATTCCTCCCCGTTATTTACATCCCTCATAAAATATATATATACCCCTTTCACACACACACACAGAGAGAGAGAGAGAGAGAGAGAGAGAGAGAGAGAGAGAGAGAGAGAGAGAAACATAAACATAAGCATTCTAGGGTCAACTATTCCACTACCACCACCACCACTACCACCTCGTCACCACTACCACCTCGTCACTACCACCACCTCATCACCACCACCACTAAGCCACTTCCACCACCCCCACCACCATCACTTTCACTATATTGAATACCCACACACATACACACACACATACACACACACACACACACACACACATCTCCAACGCCTATGGGTATTACTGTATACGAGTTACAAGTATTTACTGTGTGTACTCTGAGTTAACTTTTCCCACCCTGCCACGTCTCTCTCTCTTTCTCTCTCTCTCTCCCTTTCTCTCTTTCTCCCTCCCTCACCCTCTCTTTTTCTCTCTTTCTCCCTCCCTCACCCTCTCTTTTTCTCTCTCCTTCTCTCCCTTTCTCTTTCTCCCTCCCTCACACTTTCTTTTTCTCTCTCCTTCTCTCCCTTTCTCTCTTTCTCCCTCCCTCACCCTCTCTTTTTCTCTCTCCTTCTCTCCCTTTCTCTTTCTCCCTCCCTCACTCTCTCCCTTTCTCTCTTTCTCCCTCACCCACACTCTCATTTCTCTCTTCCTCACCCTCTCTCTCTTTCTCTCTCTCGTCCATAGGTTAATTAAATGATTATATTATCTCTAAAGCAGCCTCATCAAAATAATAATTAAATAAAATAATAAACAAAAAAAATGACGATGAAAACAATGACGACAACGAACCCAAAACCAAAATTTATGTTGACAAAAACTTAAACAAAATATTAATAACTAAACACACATGACGTAAGTAAGATATTAATTGATAATAAGATGTTAAAATTGATGATATATGATGTAAATTGATGATCACCAACATAAAGCTAATATTTTCCACGTGTATGTATGTGTGTGTGTGTGTGTCTCTGCAGTTCAAGGTATTAAAATGTTAAAATGTCAGCTAATGTGTGTAAGCTAGATTCCTGTGTTTAATGATAGATAGATAGATAGATAGACAGATAAGAGATAAATAGAAATAGAGACAGATAGATATAGATAGAAATAGATATAAAGATATAGATAGAAATAGAGACAGATAGATAGAGGAAAATGGAACACAAGTTTTGAACAGAGTATAGCTAGGGTCGAGGAAGTCAGAAAAAATGAGGGATTGATGGATAGAGATAGGATAGAGTGCTATACATATACTGTATATGGGAATGGACTGTAAATGTATATGTGGTGTGAGTGAAAGTGGGAGAGGAGCTAGAGAGATAGGCATTTTAATTATAAGGGTTAGAGAAAGGTGAAAATCAATATCTTTATCATTATCATCATTATTATCATCAATTAACATCATCATCAGTTTATTATTCTATTCACCATCTGGCTTCTAAGGGTTGGGTAATATAATAATAAATAATTTGAATATATATAATAATGGAATATCAATCAGGTTGTAGAAGGAAGTGCAAGAGTGAGAAAAGTGAGTGTGTTGAAAGTTGTTCCACCGCGGGGGTATAGAGAAGAGGAGGAGGAAGAGGAGGAGGAGGAAGAGGAAGAGGGGGAGGGGGGGTAGAAGATGGAAGAGGAAGATATATATAAGAGGAAGGGGTGAAAGTAAGTATAAGAGGAGTAAGAGTAAGAGGTGAAAGTAGGTATAAGAGGAATATGAAGGAGGGTAGAGTAGGTATAAGAAGAGAAGGGAGGAGTAAGAGGAAGAAATATATTAGGAAGAGAAGAAAATGGAGGAGAAAGTAGGTATAAGAGGAGGGGAAGAAGAGGGAGGAGTAGGAAGAGGTGACAGTAGGTATAAGAGGAAGAAAAGAAAATGGAGGAGGGAAAAGTAAATATAAGAGAAGGAGGATCGAGGGGAAAGCAGGTATAAAAGGAGGAGGAAGGGAAGAAGGAGGAGGAGGAGGAAGAGGAGTAGTAAGAATTAAGAGGGAGGAGGAGGATGAATATATTAATAGAAGTAGCCTAAGAAGGAGGAGGGAAAAGTAGGTATAAGAGAAAGGAGGAGGAAGAGGAGGAGAAAGAAAAAGAGGGACGAGGAAGAGGAGGAGAAAGAAAAAGAGGAGCTAGGATGAGAAAGAGGAAAAACAAAAGAAGAGAAAGGGACATGAAGTTGAGTCGGAGAAAAGGCAGAGAAACTAATTAATTAAGGAAAATGAGGAAGAAGAAAGAATAGCTATAGGAGGATCAAAAGACAGACAAGAAGACAAAAAGATGAAAAAAAAAATAGATGCATAAACTAGTAGAATTAGAGCGTGTGTCTTATAGTTTAATATTACCGTCAGATGAAGAGAAAGTGAATTTGAAAGTAAACATATGAGGAAAAAAATGTGAAGGAAAGGAAGGAAGATATAGATAAGAGCTAGGAAGAGGTGAAAAAAGTAGTTAGTATAAGAGGAAGAATGAGGGGATATAGTAGGTATAATAGAAGAGGGAGAAGTAGGAATTATAAGTGAAAGTTAGGGACGAGAAATGATTAAATAAGACACATGCAGATTGGAGAGGGAAAGTAAATAATAATAATAATAAAGAAGGAAGATAAGGAAAAAGGGGAGATAAGGAAAGAAGGAAAATAAGGAAAGAAGGAAGATAAGGAAAAAAGGAAAATAGGAAGATAAGGAAAGAAGGAAGATAAGGAAAGAAGGAAGATAAGGAAAGAAGGAAAATAAGGAAAAAATGAAAGAAGGAAGATAAGGAAAAATAAGGAAAAAGGGGAGATAAGGAAAAAAGGAAGGTTAATTTATAAGGACAGAATTAATGTAGATATATATAGGGGAAGTATTTATTCAATTAATTATCCTAGCTAGCTATTATCGTGTATGCAAATTGGTGGCTTAATTAATAATTATTCTGATTCCTCCTGACTATGACATGAAATAATTTAAGCTCCTTCCATAATTATATAGGTGTGTGTGTGTGTGTGTTTCGTGGCAATATTTGAAGGACTCATTAACCTCCAATTATCAGCCTACATCACCCTTTGATTAATTTAAGGAGACGAATATATATTAAAATAAGAGATGAAGGCAGAAGGAAAATCAAGAATGAAGTAAATGAATAAAGAAAATTAACGAACAAGCCTTATGGGAACAAACAATACGTGATGAAAATAAACTGTTGGCCAAAATGACAAACTGTTTATAACACTACTAGCTACTGAGAAAATCTACGTGAAATTCTCCCATCGTATGTAATGTCCAATGGTAACTCGATCTAAACTTATTATGACGCCACCCCAACACACACATTGCCCAATTGTTGTATTCCCAGGCCCACACCAATATATCTATCTATCTATACTACACACCCACCCACCCACTCACTCACTACACACTCACTACTCACCCACTCACTCACTACTCACACACTCACCCACCCACCCACTCACTCACTCACTACACACTCACACCCCCACTCACTCACTCACTCACTCACTCACTCACCCTTCCTTCTGACTATGCCATGAAACAATTATATATATGTATACTCAACAATCTCAACCTATAAAAGTGTTCTGTAAATATATACTAAATAATAAATATATACTAAACCTATAAGTGTTCCATAAATTTAGATAATACTGTAAAATCATTGAGTTTAACTTATTCTTGAGAAATAATTTAATGTACGGTACGTGTAATCACTCGACTACTGTACTATGATAAAATTATAATGACCAAGTGACAGACAGTATTCATTTATTTATTTTATGTTTTTATTTTATTTTTATTTTTTGTCCACGTGAACAGATAAAATTATAATGACTAAGTGACAGTATTCATTTATTTATTTTATGTTTTTATTTATTTTTATTTTTTTTTACACGTGAACAGATGGTGGCGGCGGCGGCGGTGGCGGCGACAGAAGCTGAAGTCCCAAGCCAGAAAAGCGATGACGCAATCGAGATGTCCGATATCAAGTCCATGCCCCGGGACCTGCTAACCCAAGACCCCTATGCCCCTCTATCTAAACAATCCCCATCTTCCAACCTCATACTCAACCCACAACAACAACAACATCATCATCAACAACAACACCAACAATCCTTACACCCCAACTTCCCAGCAGTGACCAGTATACATCCACCACCATCTCCTCATTTATTAGGAGGACATTTTAACCACGATCCAAACTTTCCTCCACAATTTGACAACTTAGGTCCACATCCCACACCACCAGATTTCCACATTCTTCCACACACACCTCATGATTTCCACAATCTTAATAGTCCACATCATCTTCCTCATGACTTCCGTAAACCTAATGGTCCTCATCTTTTTTCTCATGACTTCCGTAAGCCTAATAGTCCACATCATCTTCCTCATGACTTCCATAAGCCTAACGGTCCACTGCGTCCACATGCTGACTTCCACCTTGACCCCCGGCCACCTCATCCACCTTCCTCTGACTTCCCGGGACCTCTGAATCCACCCCATAGTTTTCCCAAGTTTACGCAAGGTTTCGCCGACTTCCCCAAAAATGCCCATTCCTCTCTTGCCAAACCGACCCCTCTCCATGACTTCACCAAACCAACACATCCCTCCATTACCAACCCCAAGATCACACACTCATCCCATACACAGCCACACAGCTCTCACGACACACACACACAAAAGCACCCACAGTCCTCCTCACTCGGCTTCTCCAAACCTACACACACCTCCTCCCATGATACCCCAAAAAATGCATTCTCTTCCACTATTGTTGATTTCCCAAAGAATTCATTTTCTTCGGCCTTCCATGATGCACCCAAAAGTTCACATTCCTCAATCTTCCATGATGTTCCTAAAAGTTCACACTCTTCGACCTTCCATGACACACCCAAAAGTTCACATTTTTCAACCTTCCATGATATCCCTAAAAGTTCATTCTCTTCGTCCTTCCACGACACACCCAAAAGTTCACATTCCACAAGCCATGACATTCCCAAACGTTCACATTCCTCTTCCTTTGACTCACATAAGAATCCATTCACTTCTCATGGCATTTCCAAGCCAAGCCATCAGTCTCCAAAAGTTTCCTCTTCCAAGGTCCCACACTCACACCAACAAGAGTTTCCAAAACCTGTACATCAATCACAGGCTTTCCCAACCCTCGTTCGTCCCTTCCATGACTTCCGGCCACCCTTCCCTCCTCATGGACCAATCCGTCACCCTGGTCCTTTTTCTAAGCTCCCTCACGTACATGAAAACCTGCTGGGCGATCCTCACCATCCTCATGCTAACTTATTGGATGCACCTCCCCATACCCCTCAAGCCCTTCCACCCGTCCTACACCACACGGAGCTTTCCCATCTCGGTCCCCTTCCACCTCATTTGGGGCACAGGTAAGTTGACACAGACACAGGTACAGTACAGTACAATACTTCTAAATACTTCTTAGTGTTGTGATAAGTCTAACTTTATGGCAACAGTACTGTACTGTACCGTATATGATAAGATGTGTTAGCTTTATTGGTAATGTTATGTATTTCAAAAATAAAATATAAACTTTCCTATCCTATCAACTAATCTGACAAGTGTATAATATTATTAGGGTGACATACAGGTATAGTCTTTATTGGCTGTCACTTCACCTTCATTTCTTCAACAGTGGTGCAGGGAAACTACATTCTGGCCTTCGCCCTGTGAGGAGTCATCACTTCCCATTCTACGGCTATGACCTCGACCCTTACTTTGTGGACTTTCCATCATTCGGCTTCTTTGACTACGATCACATCGATAGCGTAGAGAAGAAGGGGCCCCTCCCCCACCCCCACCCCCATCCCCACCCCCATCCCCCACCTGTTGCCCCACACGGAGGCATCCTATTCCGTCACCCTCTGTTGCTCCATCAGGTAATTATTAAATAACACTGAATAGCAAATTTATTAAGGGGGTACTGTAATTCACTTTTGGCACATTGGAGTGCTTTGATATCTATGTTAAGTACTGTAGTGAAGTGGGAAAGGGTAATGTGAGTAATTTTTGGTGGCAAGACTACAGTATTTATGCATAACACAATTGTTGGCAGAGTACAGCATGAGATGGAATTTGAAAGGCTTGTTGTGAGAGGAAGATCACCAGTCAGATTGATGAACAGAATGAAGGAATACATTAGGGAAATAAATGTAAGTGGGGAGAGGAGAGTTTGATCCTTCAAGGAGAGAGTGATGGTAATGGGAAAACTGAAGGTTCTCCTGTTATGACCATCACCTTAAAGGGAATATTACAAGTAAACAAGACCTCAGAGAACTAGTTAGACATGCGTGGTACAGTACAGAGTAGGACACAATTTATTTTGCGGTCAGCGGTTTTGACTCCTTTGGGAATAACAATAAAAAAATAAATAAAACTTCCCCTACAGGGCCGTAGCCTCAGTGAGAAACAAGCAGCCAGTAAGGAAGTTGATGCTAGACCCAAGAGCAGTCTGGACTTCACAACCATGGACAGACCCAAGAGCAGTCTGGACTTCACAACCATCGACAGACCCAAGAGCAGTCTGGACTTCACAACCATCGACAGACCCAAGAGCAGTCTGGACTTCACAACCATGGACAGACCCAAGAGCAGTCTGGACTTCACAACCATGGATGTTAGACCCAAAAGCAGTCTAGACTTCACAACCATGGACAGACCCAAGAGCAGTCTGGACTTTATCATTGACTCTATGGAAGCTATGAAAACAAAAGAGAAGATGGATGCAACAATGGAGAAGAAATCATCTAGTGAGAGTCCCGGCCTTCAGGATTCTCCAGAAACTAAAACAAGGGAGATAAAAAAAGCATTGAGTCGAATTCCAAGGAGTGGTAAGAAGAATTTACATCAACCTCTCATGCCGTCCCTTCCCCATATTAGATACCTGGGAGCTCCAAGTTACTAGACCAAATGTAAAGCATTAATGGTAGTACAGTTGTATCAAGAAGATTCTACATCCTATATGCCACCTTCTTTTAAAATGTGTCAGTATTGCAGTATTAGAGTACAGTACAGTACTACTATACTGATGGATGAATACATGAATGAAAATGTAATACAGTACAGTACCTGTAGTGCTGTATTCATTTATTCACAGATACAGAACACACTGCAAAACTGTGATTCTGCTTTATTTTGATAGAAGGTGGTAGAGGAAGCTACGTCTGCACACAAAGGGAGAATGGTCCGTCTTCCCTGTGGTTAGTTCTGAACAAAATAATAACAACATCCTTGTGTCAAACAACTGAGGCCATATGACACACTACTGTACATTCCTAAGTTGGCAAGTGTACAGTACAGTACAGTACAGTACAGTATTATCTCTCCTTGCCATAACAACTGAGGTATGACTGGAGTACATTCTAGTTCACTGAAACAGAAACCAACACAACTACAATAATATTTAAGCACTGGTATTATTACACTTAAACTATTCTCACCTTGAAGCAGCTTGTTGGTGTACAACTTCTTTCTTGTCTGCCATTTTCTTAGCCAATATAAAACACAGTCACCTTCACCTGTCTGGCACTCTATGCTTATAACTAATGTATGTTTATGTAATATACTGTATTTTTATACGAAAATAAATACATTATACATGAAATTTGTTTATATGTACAGTACTCAAATTGCCTTAGATGATAATAATTATAATGATATCCTGTACTTGCATCTGAGTCAAGCTGTAAGGAAAATTATGCAAGTTTAATTACCAACAAATAAAGGGGCTGCTTGGCCAGATAGCTTGAGGAACTTCAACAACAACAACAACAACAACCCACAAATAAGCTTTCATGTGAAGCAGCCTTGAAGATTGTGTTTTTTTTACAGTACTGGTGGTGGAGAGTGTTAGAGTATTAAACAGAAATGAATCACACCTTTGACAATCACTATCAATACTTGGCACTGCTCAGCCAGACAATGTGGGGAACTACAACAACAACTACCAGTACTTTATACCAATTAAGGATTCTAGTGACACCCACTGTGTATGTGTAGTGACTGAGGTAATGTTTCCCCTTCATCTGTACTAACTAAACACATCATTGGTCTACTATTGGCTAGAAACTTCAAACCCCTTACCTGTAGTTGGCTAAAATGTTGCCCACTACAAAACAACCTTTCCGACTATAAAACCCGTTGAAGTGTTTAGGTGCAATGAGAACACACAGTGATGGTTGTCGTCCACATAGACGTAGCAATTTTAATGTTCCAAAAAAGATATCGTGAACATCAGAAATTTAGACTGTACATTATGTACAATCTCTCATTACTGAACCACCTCACACACACACAATAACAAAGTATTGTACTGTACTTTATTGTACTGTCAATAGATCCACAATATATGTGTGATCTGGACCTCAACATAGGTATGAAGCCTATGTCCAATGTTACAAATACCATGTATAAAATATACTGCTATCTCTGGCAACTATTCCCTTCCTCAACAAGAAACCAATTTTACCATTTGTGAATTTCATAATTTTTATAAAGTTTTAACTTTGGTAAACTGCTAATTAACATACCTGTAGCTAGAAGGCACTAAAACAATAACCATACTATCTAAAAATTACCGTGCTTACAACCGACTATCTTTAGTTTTAACTTCTTCTATTACGGTCGACAACCACCGGCCAATGAAGGAGGAGGCTGCATTTGGTGTGTCCTTGTTGTTGATGGGACAAGTTGACTCCCTTCCTGAGCAGCTTCTGTATCCTGGTACTGCTGGAGGCGGATCAGAGGAACATCTCCACGACTCAACGATCTCTTCTCTTCCCTTCAGTCTTGAACACACAACCCTCACCTCTTCTAAGCCTGAGGAAAAAAAAATAGAAACAGCTGTACAAGAAATCAATCTAACCCTTGAATGACGGATTTTCCTCCAACATGTTGATGAGAAGAAACAGTCCTGTGCCAATCTTCACCAAATACACACACATACTCAGACTTACCCATACCACATGTGACAGAACAGGGTGATGCCGTCACCACACGCCACCCAAACTCCCCCACCACTGTCACTTCCACATCAAAGTCAGGCTGGGAGGAGAAGGTATTGTTATTGTTGTGTGAGCTGTTGGGGTTAAAGGGACGGATAATGATTTTGTGTTCCCCATCATTATCATCGCCAGACGTGGGAGGAAGGTGGCTCACAAACAATGGATTCTTGAAGTCAATGGTTGAAGCTGTGGGTTCCTGAGTCTCCATCCCCCTTGCTGTTACTGTGTAGAGGGAGAGAGTGAAAATGACATCCATGATTATCAATTACAGAGCAATCATAATGTGTTCTTAAAATAGAAGCAATATTCAGACCTAGATGGTACAGTAAGGGTATGTAATGACTGAAGGCCAGACAATATCATTATACTGTATTGCAAGTTATGACAGAAGTATCTTGGTACCTTACAGTATAATATAGTGCATGATTATTATATTGTACTTTTGTTACTACAATATTTATACCATGGATAGGATTGCTAAAATTTATCTTGGCAACTATTTATGATACTGTACAAAATATTGTTTTCCACTATGTTAGTGTGACAACCCCTTACATGTATGGTTGATCTGGTCGACAAGTGCAAGGAGGAGCTGGTCAGTGAGGGTGCTGGAAATAGGGTGTGAAGCTGAGGTCACATCTCGGTGAACTCTCTTCAACCACACACTCTCCTCCACTGTCATTGTATCCAGGGAACAAGTAATGGTGTGGTTAGTCTCACTATGTACCGGTATGTTAACAAGAGAAAGCAACAGAACAATCACAGTGATTATATTTTGTATCAGAGAAATAGTAACTTTGCATATGAATTACATATTAGCCTTATTTTTTTTTATACCAGGCCTTCATCTCCACATTGGAAGTAACCCTTTGCCAGGGAATCTTCTACAGGAAGGGTTCCTCGTGCCCCTCACTCCGTGGTTATTGCACCCAACAGTATAGAAACACAACAGATGTAAATTTTAGTCTTACATATAACAGAAGGCTCATTAGAAAATTTGATATACAGTACAATACCAAAATTAATATAATTACACTTCATCAATTTCAACACTGTAGCAACAATTCATCCCATAACCCGTGTGTGCAATGATGATTTATTATGTTGCCATCCATACTGAACAACACTGTGTTAGACTTACAATTGTCATCAAACATGTGGGTGAAAGAGGAAGGTGCGTGTACATCCCTACGACCTCGACCTCTCCAAGAACGCCATGATGGTGAGGTGAGGGGTGAGGGGGCACCAAGTTGGAGCTCCTGGGGGACTCCTCGCTCAATGGGCTCCAGGTCAAGGGAGCGGGCTCGGCTGCTCTCGTACTCGGTATAGATGGTATTGCGGAGTGGTGTGCCCTCATCTGAAAAGTCCTGCACCAACAAGTAATCCAGGTTTAATGTTTGCATGAAGGAGATTTTACTGTGTCATTTTTTAATCATCTAATGTTAGTTCAAGGATATTTTCAAAGATGTAAGTTTAAGATAAAGGTTTCTTCTAATACATCTTTGGATATTAACAGTGCATACTTTCAACAATAAAAACCAACTTGTCATACTCTGAGAAAACTGACTGACCAGACATTTGCCATTGAGGCAGTAGGAGTGATGGTCGCCACGGTTTCTGGAACAGTCGGTGCCAAACGGGAACCAACCCTCACGGCCGTTGACTCGGTAGAAGCGATAGTCAAGCAGTACGTCTTGGCAGGCCACCGTACAGGACCGGTCAGGGTCATCTACAACAGCACACGGAGGAGCAATGATGAAAAACAGGATAGTAAAATGCATGACAAATACTATACCTAAATGTTAAAAAAAAGTCCTCAAATAGAAATAGGCATTGGTGTACTCAATTATTGTATGATTTTAGAGCATTTAAAATAAATCAATTCAGATACTGTACTCCCAAAACTTCTCAACTACAATGCATTTTCACCACGGTATAAAAATATCATTATTATCTTCCATGGAGGTTAAAACAATTAAATTTATCAACATGTCCAGCCCCTACACTGACCCCGAGTGCTGGCCAACTGCATCCCCACACCGGAAAGTTTGTCCACATTGCTCTTGAATCGTCCACACACCTCACCGGCGTACTCAAAGGGCGTCCTCAGTTTATCACATTCCAGCTGGGACCAAATTAAGTTAAGGCTTAAATATTTCTAAATAATTATTGTATGACAAGGTGTACTGTATAGTCAGTCAAAATACCAAAATATCATAACTTTCTCTGATTATCTAAGATGAAAATAATAGATATCAATCAATATTTATTACTAATACTGTAACATAAATTTAATAAGATAATGTCCATCTCTGCACATCATATCAAGAACTTCCAATATATTCAATAAATACAATGCAGTACTGTACTGTACATAAGAGGAGTGTACTGGGGGTGTAGTGTAGTGTACTGTACATAAGAGGAGTGTACTGGGGGTGTAGTGTAGTGTAGTGTACTGTACATAAGAGGAGTGTACTGGGGGTGTAGTGTAGTGTAGTGTAGTGTACATAAGAGGAGTGTACTGGGGGTGTAGTGTAGTGTAGTGTACTGTACATAAGAGGAGTGTACTGGGGGTGTAGTGTAGTGTAGTGTAGTGTACATAAGAGGAGTGTACTGGGGGTGTAGTGTAGTGTACTGTACATAAGAGGAGTGTACTGGGGGTGTAGTGTAGTGTAGTGTACTGTACATAAGAGGAGTGTACTGGGGGTGTAGTGTAGTGTAGTGTACTGTACATAAGAGGAGTGTACTGGGGGTGTAGTGTAGTGTAGTGTAGTGTACATAAGAGGAGTGTACTGGGGGTGTAGTGTAGTGTACTGTACATAAGAGGAGTGTACTGGGGGTGTAGTGTAGTGTAGTGTAGTGTACATAAGAGGAGTGTACTGGGGGTGTAGTGTAGTGTACTGTACATAAGAGGAGTGTACTGGGGGTGTAGTGTAGTGTAGTGTACTGTACATAAGAGGAGTGTACTGGGGGTGTAGTGTAGTGTAGTGTACTGTACATAAGAGGAGTGTACTGTACCGGGTTGGGTGGAGTACAGATCTGGATGTTCTTGCTGACTCCTAAACAACCTCGTCCCACACATTCCCGACTCACTAACTGGATTCCTTTGGCCGGCTGTAGACAACTGGTTACAGGGAACAGGTAAAGAACAGCAATGCTTAATTTGAAGGACTGTATTTTCCATATTTCTATGCAGATGGAAGGTAGTATGGAAGGTTAAGGAAGTAATGTATCAGTAATAAAGGCAGTACAGTACAGGTATGTGTGTCATGTTTAAACAACATCATCATTATACCAGTCATCTTTATTACCATCATTCCGTTTTTAAAAGCTAAAAAATAAAGTGTCAGGAAACATATTTATGGAATACAGAAGTAATATTTGTAGACAATATCTGCAAATAGTGCAACATCTATACTGTCAATTACAGAATTTTTTAATATGTAAAACTAAATTAAATAAAATCTAAGACTTCATCATCCACCAATACCTGAATCTGCAGGTGGATGCAGCCTTCCAGGGACTCCACTCTGGATGTCTGGTGAGCTGATGGGTGGAGGGGGTGGTGGGACGTATGGGACCGAGGGGGCGGTGGGGGTCAGGGGCTCCCATGTCAGGTCGGCAGGTGAGGGGGTCGGCCCCGTACAGAGCGTCAGGCTCACACCGGAACTCCTTGGAATGGTAACTTGATTAGGGAACCATGATGAGTGAGAGTGGAGTTAAGGGGGAAGTTTTGTGTTGGTAATTCTGTAGCAACTGAAGCATCCAAACTATTCCAAGCAACAGAACACCATAATTTTAGCTCTTCTGGTCCTGTTTCCTAGCATACCTTGGAGGAATTAAGGCACTCCAATGTACCAAAAAATAACTACCACCTTAAGGAAGTAAATGGATGAGACGATCATTAACAAAGAGACAGGAGGTTCCAACAATCAGTGAATAGAAGAATTATCAATGCAACACACAAGTCAAAATAATATTACTACCAAGAAAATAAAGCAATAAAGTTTGTACCGTGCACGCCCCAGCCACACAGAAGGCAGGGAAGGAGGAGGACGACTGGCAGACAGTACCATCAGGAAAACTCTTCTCTGTAGCCTGAATACCACGACCCTTTAGTTCACAGTCCACCTTACAGTGTGTGATCAGTCCTGCAATGGAGACCACAACACAATAGAGGGAGATATGATGCTAAACTTTGGAACAAGAAATACTGTACCATGTTATTTGCTTCAGGTTGAGTGACAAGAGATTTATACTGTACACTTTTTCCTAATTAGTAAATGTGGGAGGGACTCAATCCTCAAAACCTTATAAAGTACTGTAGTTAAGAAGCAAAAGCACCGCCACTACATCAACTTATGTCTCTATACAAGAAAGAAACAATTGAGAACATTAATTTTCACTGTTGGAAGTGGTAGAGCATGCAATATAGGAACCTAATTTAAGTAACACCGTGCTATCATCAGAAAATTGGAGGTTATTGAGTCCTTCAAACATTACTACAAAACACCACCTATATGGAAGGAGCTTGTTTCGTGGCATAGTGAGGGGGAATCAAAAGCCTCCAATATTCATACACAATCATAGGATCCTTAATTAATAGTGTATTGCAGAAGTGACCTCTTTGTTTCTGCTCTATATCATACCTTTGTCTGGGACCCTGACAGCAGTACCAATGAGGAGGAGAGATGTCCTGGCCAGAGTTCTACAGGTGTCATGAGCATAGTCTTGTACCGTGAGTCTCCTGCCTGAACTACACTCCTCCACGGCTGAACACAGACGGTATCGGTATTCTCCACGACACATCCTGTACACCGACAACACAATTCTTACTTATACTCTAACAAACTCAAATCCAGCAGATCCTCAATATAATACATGTACTGTACTGTACTGTACTGTACTGTATATCCAACACTTTTCTTTCAACACAAGATCTTATCAATTTGTAAAATAAATACAGTACAGTATAGCACAAGATAAGTTAATTGTATAGTGCTGCATGTTGATGGTTTCTCATTATTGGGTCTAGACACGTGTTATTATCCTTCCATTGATTAGCTGTACAGTAGTTGTAGATTTTGCTGTAGCCTATCCTCCAATGCCTTGAGTGTAAACAGTGACAATGTGACAAAACAATAGAGGAAGAAGGAAATAGTTGATTATATGATAGACTTGGTGACCTTTACCTGCACCGGCGCTCAGACAATGCCAGACCAGAACTCCCTGATGATAAGATGCCATCCACACCATACAGACACTCTGACTGACACTCAGACCATGGACCCCACTCCCCTCCAACCCCCTGACTCCCTGCAGCACCAAGAGGTGAAGTGGAGGAAGAGGACGAGTAGAATGAAGAAGATGGAGTTGATGAGGATGGAAGAGGAGGAGCATTATTGTCTTCCACACAGAGTCCTCGTTGGCACCACTGGTAACACGGAGAATACCAACATTAAATTAATATTCAGTATCATAACATTATATATGATAATTATGTGCATACACAACAATGAATAAAATCATAGACAAAAACAAGTGTTAACTGTTCTTTTCCACTCATTGAAACATTTAAGTATCATAAAAAAAAAAAAATTACACACTCTCTTTTTAAAACATTAACATAATCTTTCCTTCAAAACATACAAACAACTTTCTGACATTTTTATACATAAGATGTGGTGCCTTTCAACAATAATATTCCCTGGTATTGGTTGAAACAATGTCTCTTTGTTTATGAACCTTATGGTGTCCACATGTAGTGCCCTCAAGTGCCGGGTGTGAAGTCCAGGTGTAGTGATCACGACGACAATGTAAGTCCTGACAAATATCCTCCAACTCTTGACTTGGGGCGTGATGACTCCCAACTCCATGCTTCAGTAGACCTGCAATGGGATAATTATGGTATATACTGTATTTGGTGTGATGAGTAGGACTAACAGAGAAAAGTTTGGTATGTTTCATTATACAGTATTTGCTAAATACAGTAACCTAACCTAACCTAACCTAACCTAACCTAACCTAACCTAACCTAACCTAACCTAACCTAACCTAACCTAACCTAACCTAACCTAACCTAACCTAACCTAACCTAACCTAACCTAACCTAACCTAACCTAACCTAACCTAACCTAACCTAACCTAACCTAACCTAACCTAACCTACTACAGTACTACATGGTGGATTCAAGTAGTTGTGTCATTGGTTTTGTATAATACATCACACAAAAACTACAGGTCTACTTTGCTATGCTCAATATTATTTTATTAACTAGATATACTGTACTATAAACTTAATTATCCATTAAAGTATCAGACTAATGAAAAAATAAGAAGCATGAAAGAGCTTTAAGAGAGAGAGTAATGGCTGACAATGAAGGAATGTGTGAGTGTATAAAATGTGTGAGTGTATAATTATAATGAGTTACTGAAGATTAAATGGTCTATAATTATAATGAGTTACTGAAGATTAAATGGTCTATAATTATAATGAGTTACTAAAGATTAAATGGTCTATAATTATAATGAGTTACTGAAGATTAAACGGTCTATAATTATAATGAGTTACTGAAGATTAAAAGGTCTATGATTATAATGGGTTACTGAAGATTAAACGGTCTATAATTATAATGAGTTACTAAGGATTAAACGGTCTATAATTATAATAAAAATAATGAGTTACTGAAGATTAAACGGTCTATAATTATAATGAGTTACTGAAGATTAAACGGTCTATAATTATAATGAGTTACTGAGAATTAAACGGTCTATAATTATAATGAGTTACTAAGGATTAAACGGTCTATAATTATAATAAAAATAATGAGTTACTGAAGATTAAACGGTCTATAATTATAATGAGTTACTGAAGATTAAACGGTCGGTCTATGATTATATAGTGAGGCAGAGGAAATATTTACACTGTTGTCCTGCAGGGAAGCGTTGGCCGGGGAGGGAGTGTGCCTTGTGGTCGAGGTGTGGACGGGCCGGGGACGCGTGGTCACCGAGACACCACGACTGGGGCGACCTGCGGGGACAAGCGTCATTTAGGGGGTGCGGGAATAGGGGGACAGGCTTGGGGGGGGGATTTGGGGGGTGCGGGAATAGGGGGACAGGCTTGGGGGGGGGGATTTGGGGGGTGTGGGACTAGGGGGACAGGCTTGGGGGGGATTTGGGGGGGTGGGACTAGGGGGACAGGCTTGGGGGGGATTTGGGGTGTGTGGGACTAGGGGGACAGGCTTGGGGGGGATTTGGGGGGGGTGGGACTAGGGGGACAGGCTTGAGGGGGGTAGAAAGCCTGTCCTCGGCCAGACAGCTTGAGGAACTTCAACAACAACAAAACAAAGATGAACAAACAGATGAATAAACAAACAGATGAATAAACAAACAGATGAATAAATAAACAGATGAATAAACAAAGATGAATAAACAAACAGATGAATAAACAAACAGATGAATAAACAAACAGATGAATAAATAAACAGATGAATAAACAAAGATGAATAAACAAACAGATGAATAAACAAACAGATGAATAAACAAACAGATGAATAAACAAACAGATGAATAAACAAAGATGAATAAACAAACAGATAAATAAACAAAGATGAATAAACAAACAGATGAATAAACAAACAGATAAATAAACAAACAGATGAATAAACAAACAGATGAATAAACAAACAGATGAATAAACAAACAGATAAATAAATAAACAGATGAATAAACAAACAGATGAATAAACAAACAGATAAATAAACAAACAGATGAATAAACAAACAGATGAATAAACAAACAGATAAATAAACAAAGATGAATAAACAAAGATGAATAAACAAACAGATAAATAAACAAAGATGAATAAACAAACAGATAAATAAACAAACAGATGAATAAACAAAGATGAATAAACAGATGAATAAACAAACAGATGAATAAACAAAGATGAATAAACAAAGATGAATAAACAAAGATGAATAAACAGATGAATAAACAAACAGATGAATAAACAAAGATGAATAAACAAAGATGAATAAACAAACAGATAAATAAACAAAGATGAATAAACAAAGATGAATAAACAAAGATTAATAAACAAACAGATAAATAAACAAAAATGAATAAATTAATAAACCCCATACCTAAGGAAGGAGTGGAGGTAGCGTCGTGAACAAGGTGACCAGGTGATCTTGCCGGAACCCAACGTTGGAGACATGATGTATCGCCCGGGGTCACAGTTGTTACCAGCCTGTAGTCCATCATGTCTCATTCCAAGGCTGATATACAACACAAGGTAAGATGATACACTCACTCACATAATACAGTACGTATGATCAAAACAAATGACTCTACTTCATTCTCTATTCTCTTATTATTTCACTGAACTAAAATCAGATTACTCTACTTCATTCTCTATCCTTTTATTACTTCATTGAACTAAAGGCCTATGTAACATTTTTACAGTATTATGTAAGGTGAGAACTAAACACTAATAGGTGGTTGATTGAAGTCTTGAGTGAGCTCAACACAGATGGTACTCACTTGTGTCCAATCTCATGAGCCATTACATAAACAGACTCAAAGTGACGCCCTTCATTAACAGTACAGGAGCTGGCACGGGTACACATCCCTGCTACGGGGGCAAGGCCTGGGGGGGGGAGTGGGTGAGGTGAGGTGAGGTGAGGGGCAGTGTGGGACAGCATTGGGGGTGAGGGAGGGACAGGGTAGGGCATAAAAGATGGACTTGTGAGGATTTATCATACTGTATATAACTATACTGTATTTCATTTTCTTAAGTGATGAAAATGTATTTACTGGCTCTCGTTTAGTGAATTTCTTGGCTTTTTTGGAAAATGTAATGCAATTCAGGATAAGTAGGCTAATGCCAAAACTCTGAAAACTAGATACTTATTTGCAACTTATAAACACTGGAATATTATGCCAAACATATAAATTTATTATACAATATAAGCTCAATTTTCTTAGAAGGGAAACAGTGCATCTTCACCAGGATTAAAATAAAATAACTACACAAATGGCAAGTACAGTACTGATTACAGGATAACAAATTGTGTTTACATACCAACTACCTGAGAGTTGACCCTGCCCTTGTCAGTGATGGTGAAGACATCTAGGCCGGTGAGGATGAGTGCGTGGTCCCAGTGCAGTGGATCCGTGTCCTGAGCCGGGTTCTGTTCACGTTGCCATGTGCAGAAGTTGGTCAGGAAGTGGTCAATGTCATGGGACCGCTGGAGACCTGATGGATCCTGGTACAAAATCTCCAGCCGCTTGAGGACAAACTTGACTTGGTGGCCCAGAGATGCATCATTGTACAGCAACTGCATCTGTGGGTTGGGGAGGAAACATGGGCACGTAAAATGTTACTAATTATTAGGTGAGATACATATAGGGGTAATCTGTAGGTGGTATGTGTCAATGTAAGCACAAACAAACAGACTGCACTGCAATACTACAGTACTCCTTATCTAATATCCAAATATGATTCAATAACTTGCTATTTTAATTATAAATACACTAATCTCCAGTTTTTTAAAGCTAACATTTACATTTCTTGACAAAAATCTCGCCAATAATCTTCCACGAAAACTTTACAACAAAACTCTCACCACCAGAACTCCACCAACAAATCCTCTTTCCGTCACTCACCGCATTCACCATCGCCAGGACAACCTTAAGCACTTGATCCTTAGTGTCTGTAGGAAAGTTACCGAGCATGTGGCGGTAGAGATCTTGGTCCACAAACACTGAGGTCTCGATGTAGAGGGTCTGGCTATCCTCGTCAATCCCCCCCTCGTGTCTGTCGTCTCGGATCTTGCTCTCCTCCGTCTCCTCCCTGTTGGTACAGTATCGATCAACTTTGTTTCAATTTCTCTACTTTTCCAATTCATATTCTTTGCTCGTCTCCTGTATTCCAGTCTTCTCTCTCCTTTCCTTCTTTATTAATCCTGTTTTCCCTTTTTTCTCTCATTTTACAGCACCCTATTCCTCCCCCTATTCTTCTTTTCTCTTCCTTTTCAGCTCTCCATATTTTTCATTTTATGTCTCTCCTCACATCTCTCTACTTCTACCGTTCTTCTCTATCTCTCAACTTAAAGGTCTTCAATACTCAACATAATTCCCTTCACTGTCTTTAAAGCTTTCTATCCCTTTTTTTATTTCTTTACCCCACTCTTTATTCCTGTTACTGTTTCCCATTCTAATCTCCATCTTCCTTCCCACCTCCTGCTTCCCTACAACCCAACTCACCTGCCATGAGTGGTGCCAGCGAAGTATCCTGAGTTTCCACCCCACTCCGACCTCAGGCTGGAATCCACAACATGCTCGTAGCTGTCGTAGTACGAGCGCCTCTGAGAGCGAGCCCCAAGCTGGCCCCGCGGTCTCAACCCTGCATGAGTTGGTTCCATCTCTCCTCGTTCTGTCAGATATTCATACGGTCCTGAATGATGATGATGATGGCGTTGATCTTCACTTTTTCCACTCCACACTCCTCCATGAGCAGACAAGGATCGCCGCCTTCTAGATGCTGTGTGGATGAAAATAATTGCTATGGTAAGAGCAGCATGGTATAAAAGTGGCCCCTCATTACCTCACTCAAAGGTGTCGGAGTCTGAGGTTGGCTTCCTGTACTGTACTTAGAAATATTCTTTATCCATACTAACTTGTGCTGGAAACTTTCAACCACATGTTTCCTATATCAAACTTGACCTTCCTAACTTACATCAACCTGGCATCACATCTCAACAAAAAACACTCACAGTCATCAATAGTATGGGCGATATTGTTGGTCCTGGCATAGATGATGTGTGTCGGTGTTGACGTGGGGGAGTGTAAGGTGCGTCGTTTCCTGCCGCTACTGACCACTTGGCTGGGTAGAGGCTCGATAATATACTCCTGTGTTGGACTGGCCATCACCCCACGCTGAGGAACCATAAGGGGAAAACGGGGGTCACTAATTTTGGGCCACAACTCAGGTTACAATTACAATAAATGGAACTAAAACAAAATGACACACTTGACCTACAACTTGTCCACATATTATAGGCCATTATAATACTGTACATATTATTACATATACAGTACTGTTCTTCAAATATCAATACAGTACAGCACCTACAACTTGACCACATAATACACATACTGTTCTTCAAATACACAATACCACATAATAATTTTTACACAATGTCATATCACATACTGTTTTTCAAATACCAACACTAACAACTTGACCACATAATAATTTTTAACACATAGGCCTACACATTGTACAGTTCTTCAAATACCCAATAGGAACCACATAATGATTTTAACACATATTTTTAACACATATCACATACTGATTTTAACACATATCACATACTGTTCTTCAAATACCAATACTTACAACTTGACCACACAGTTCGACAGCGATGAGAGTGACATTGTCTTGGTTGGAGCGTCCACCGTCCGTGTCCAGATCGGAGCCCTGGAAGTAACAGTCCTCCAGTTGTCCCTCCCTGGACTCCTCTACGGTCACCTGTTCACCATCGCGTCCCAGGAACACAAAACTCGGAGACAGTAAATCATGGTTCGGCTTTAACCTGCAATTAATAAAGGATAAAGTTGATAAGATAAAGGATAAATAAAGGATAAAGTTAATAAGATAAAGGATAAAGTTAATTAGATAAAGGGTTAATAAAGGATAAAGTTAATTAGATAAAGGGTTAAAGAGTTCATATATTGCCATGAAACACACACAACTCACCTAAAATTAACACACACACACACACACAGAACTCACCCAAAATTAACACACACACACACACACACACACAGAACTCACCCAAAATTAACACACACACACACACAGAACTCACCCAAAATTAACACACACACAACACACACACTCAATATTAACACACACACACACACACAGAACTCACCCAAAATTAACACACACACACACACACAACTCATTCACCCAAAATTAACACACACACACATACACACAACTCATTCACCCAAAATTAACACACAGACACACACACACACACACACACACACAGAACTCACCTAAAATTAAATGTTCTTCCAAGTGCATTAAATTGTAGTGTTGGTAATGGTGTACTGCGTGTGTATCTGTTATGTTGTTGTTGTTGTTGTTGTTGTTGGGTGACCTGACCTCCATGACCTCGCCACACAACACGTGGTGGCTCCAACACGTCGTATACCGGTACTGTTGGTGTGGTTGTTTGTTTGTTGTTGTTGTTGTTGTTGTTGTTGGCAGGCAGGCAGGGAGAGATAGCAACACATAATTATAAACATTAGTAAATATTAAAACCATATTAGTTAAAAATTATAACAGTAACATAAATTAAAGCAATAATATAAATTAAAACCATATCATGAATGAAAATTAATATAAATCAAAATAGTAATATAAATAAAAACAGTAACAAAATGAAAACAAAAAAACAAATTCTAGCTCAGTGGGTGGGGGAGGGGGGGATACAGACAACTCAGTGGGTGGGGGAGGGGGGGGATACAGACAACTCAGTGGGGGGGGGGAGGGGGGGGATACAGACAACTCAGTGGGTCGTTGGGTTGGGGCTTTTAGGGGTAGTGGGGTGGTGGGGGACAGACAGACGACTCTCAGTAGGTCAGTCATTGATCGGTTCACTTCTCTTTAAGGGTGTAGTACCGTACGATGATGATGGTGGTGGTGATGGTGGTAGTGGTGGTAGTAGTGTTGGTGGTGGTGGTGGTAGTGGTGATGATGTTGATAGTAAAGAGAGAGAGAGAGAGAGAGAGAGAGAGAGAGAGAGAGAGAGAGAGAGAGAAAGTGTGTGTTACGCTGGTGTGTGTGTGTGTGTAAAAGAGAGAGAGAGAGGGGAGTAGGAGTACGAATAGAGAGAGAGAGAGAGAGAGAGAGAGAGAGAGAGAGAGAGAGAGAGAGGAGGGGGGGGGGTCACGTAGGGGTGGTGTGGTGGAGATTGGGATGGGTGGAGTAGACCGTGTGTGTGGGGGGGGGAGATGCAACTTGAAGATAAGATGGAGATGGAGGGAGTGATGGAAAAAGTGATGGTGGAAAGAGTGATGGAGAAAGTGATGGTGAAATTGTGTGTGTGTGTGTGTGTGAAGGAGGAGGAGAAGGAATGGGATGGGAGTGGAGGAAGTGGTGGAGAAATTAATGGTGGAGAAAGTGATGGTGAAATTGTGTGTGTGTGTGTGTGTGAAGGGGGAGGAGGAGGAGGAGAAGGAATGGGATGGGAGTGAAGGAAGTGGTGGAGAAATTAATGGTGGAGAAAGTGATGGTGAAATTGTGTGTGTGTATGTGTGTGTGTGGAGAGAGTGAAGGTGTAGGGAGGTGGAGGAAGGGGAGGAGGAGAAGGAATGAGATGGGAACAGACAGAGAGAGAAAAAGATAGAAGGATTGAATGAATAGATTGGCAAGAAAACAACAACAACAACAACAACAACAACAACAACAACAACAACAGCAACAACAACAACAAAGGAACATGTAGGGTAGTTTGCCGCCAGAGGAAGAAAAGACAAAAAAGAATATATTATAAAGAATTGAAGACAAAATATAAAAGAATGAAAAAATCTATAGACTAATTAAAATTCTAAGAGTGTTTGACTATAGAAAAAATATAGAAGGCCAAAGGAAGTACAGTACGTGAGAGAGAGAGAGAGAGAGAGAGAGAGAGAGAGAGAGAGAGAGAGAGAGAGAGAGAGAGAGAGGAAGTAGAATGATGGTAATGAGGGAGGAGAAGAAAGAGGAGGAGAGGAAGAGGAGGAGGGGAAAAATTAGAAAGATGGAAAGGAGGAGGAGGAGAAAAGGAAGAAGAAGTGAAAGAAGAAGGAGGAAGGAAGAGGTGAGAAGGAATAAGGAGGAAGAAGAAGAAAAATAAAAATAAAAAGAAGAAGAAAAAGAAAAAGAAGAAGAAGAAGAAGAAGAAGAAGGAGAAGGAGGAGATAATACATACATACATACATACATACATACAGTACATAAATTAGATGATGTTGGCCTTGAGGTGGGGGGTGGGGGTGGGGAGGGGGTGGGGGGAAGGAAAAAGTCATACAGAGAGGAAATAGAAATGAGTTTATTATGACAACTGTGTATAATAATTAACTAACTAACTAACTAACAAACAAATAATATAAGGATTAACTAACTTCCCAACTAACTAACTAATAAATAAACTAACAAATTAACTAACTAATGAACTAACTAACTAACAAACAAACTAACTAACTAACCAACTAACTAACTAACCAACTAACTAACCAACTAACTAACTAACCAACTAACTAACTAACTACCTAACTACCCAACTAACCAACTACCTAACTAACTAACCAACTAACCAACTAACTAACCAGCTAACTAACAATAACTCACCTTCATAATATTAATCACTTTCAAAATTCACCTCCACCTGACCTAACTCATTTTAACATGACCTGACCTGACCTACTTCTGACCTGACCTGACCTGACCTGACCTGACCTGACTTGACCTGACTCACCTTCACTACGGTCACCAAACACGACCTTGACCTCCTCTGGTGAAAGTTGACCCAAGCACTGTAGAGGGAAAGGAAATTTATGTTGAATAAATAATAATAATAAAAATAATAATAATAATAATAATAATAATAATAATAATAATAATAATAATAATAATAATAATAATAATAATAATAATAATAATAATCATCATCATCATTTTAATAATAATACACACACACACACAGAATCGGACGAGGTGAGCGGAAACAGACATGTAAAAGTGAGAGGAGGGAGAGGAGGGAGAGAGAAGGAAAGTGAGAGAGGAGAAAGGCAAGGGAGGGAAGGGAGAGAAGGGAGGGAGAGGAGGGAGAGAAGAGAAGAGAGAGGGAAGGGAGAGAGGAGGGAGAGAAGGGAGGGAGAGGAGGAAGGGAGAGGAGAGGAGGGAATGGAGAGAAGACACCAAAGTTCACTACAAGAATAATTACACTTTAACAAAAACGAAAGGAGGGGTTGGTGAAGGAAGATTGTACAGTTAAGGTCACAAACTATGGTCCCACAGTCACGCAGTTAGTTAGTTAGTTAGTTAGTTAGTTAGTTAGTTAGTTGGTTAGTTAGTTAGTTAGTTAGTCAGTTAGTTAGTTAGTTAGTTAGTCAGTTAGTTAGTTAGTTAGAGATACAGACGGACAAAGAGAAAGACAGACATTTCCACGGGCGAATTATCCCTGCCACCGTCACGCCCCCCCCCCCCCCCCCAACACGAGAGGAGAGAGTAGTAGTAGTAGTAGTAGTAGTAGTAGTAGTAGAAGTAGTAGTAGTAACAATAGTAGTAGTAGTAGTAACAATAGTAGTAGTAGTAGTAGTAGTAGTAGTAGTAGTAGTAGTAGTAGTAGTAGTAGTAGTAATAGTAGTAGTAGTAGTAGTAACAATAGTAGTAGTAGTAGTAGTAGTAGTAGTAGTAGTAGTAGTAACAGTAGTAGTAGTAGTAGTAGTAGTAGTAGTAGTAGTAGTAGTAGTAGTAGTAGTAGTAGTAGTAGTAGTAGTAGTAATAGTAGTAGTAGTAGTAGTAGTAGTAGTAGTAGTAGTAACAGTAGTATTAGTAGTAATAGTAGTAGTAGTAGTAGTAGTAGTAGTAGTAGTAGTAGTAGTAGTAGTAGTAGTAGTAATAGTAGTAGTAGTA
>JAWZYT010000396.1:20000-52500 GCA_034508575.1 Petrolisthes manimaculis | reverse complement strand
ATATTTCTCTGTGTATTTCCATCTGTATATTTCTCTGTGTATTTCCATCTGTATATTTCTCTGTATATTTCCATCTGTATATTTCTCTGTATATTTCCATCTGTATATTTCTCTGTGTATTTCCATCTGTATATTTCTCTGTGTATTTCCATCTGTATATATCTCTGTGTATTTCCATCTGTATATTTCTCTGTGTATTTCCATCTGTATATTTATTTCTCTGTGTATTTCCATCTGTATATTATATCTCTGTGTATTTCCATCTGTATATTTCTCTGTGTATTTCCAAGCCTACCTGATTACCTATTAGTATTCGTGACTGTACACCATAACTCCCTATTTTCCCTTTTTATAATTGTGTGTCATTAAGTATAGCATAGCATGAGTTTAATTTGGCATGACACCTTTCCACCATTCCTTTCTTTGGTTGATGGCTAAGCAAAGTAAATCGAGAAAGTTGCACTCTATTCTGTACATTAATTTTACGAGACATGAATAACTATACAGGTGTTTTTGTTGAAGTAGGGAATCATGTGATATACCAGTTACATACGAATGAATGACTCTGGCCCGGGTTCGAGTCCACGAGATACATCTGTTTTTTTTTCAGAGGTGATTTGATGGGTCGAGAAAATGCCCCCTACATTGTCGTCAACTCACAACATAGAAGATGCCAGACTCACAACCGTAGTTTAAACAAAATTGAGGGCCCTTACTGGAGCTCTATGAATTCTCCAAACTACTCCAGGCAACAGATTTCCTATTCGAAACACTGAAGCGTTTTGTGGCCTGGATTATTTGGAGGGTTCATAGAGCTCCAGTAAGGGCCCTCAAATTTTTTTAAGCTACGGGCCTATATTCCAAGATGGTGTGAGTGAGGGTGTATCTGCTCTCCCCTGATAGTGATGTGTATAAATAAGGTATGGGTCATCTAGTGGGACAGAAGAGAGGCTACAGTACCAACATTACCACCATGAAGCCCCACTGTTTCATCTGGTCATCTCGGGGCCTCGCAAGAGTCACGGGCGATTGACACCCTACTGTTCCGAGACTGAGGTATATAAATAATAATAATAATGATAACCTTCCCTGATATATATCTCCGTTTACTACTACTACTACTACTACTACTACTACTACTACTACTACTACTACTACTACTACTACTACTACTACTACTACTACTACTACTACTACTACTTCTACTTCTACTACTACTACTACTACTAATAATAATAATAATAATGATAATAATAATAATAATACACTTGTGACATGTGTTATGTGAATAATAATAATGATAGTAATATGTCAGCTGATGTAATAATAATAATAATAATAATAATAATAACAGAGCATTAATTTTGTCCTTCGGTGGCTTGTCCAAAACCTGAAAGAGGAGTATTATTATTGTTGTTGTTGTTGTTGTTTGTTGTTGTTGTTGTGTTGTGGGTGAAAACGGTGTACAGTACCGGAAGTGGATCTGTACATATGCGTGAAACTCTCATTGTTATGCATATGTTATTTGTGTTGTCGGGTGGTGTTGGTGTTGTTGTTGTTATTGTTGTTAGTGTTAGTGTTGGTGGTGGGCAGTATTGAGTGAAAGTTCGATGACATTACCCTCTCCTTCCCTTACCACCACACACACACACACACACATATACACACACACACACACACACATACACACACACACACACACACACACACACACACACACACACACGACCAGATCTAGAGTACTGTATTTATATTGGGCATTACTGAATTATTTATTAAGGGGTGTTGTTGGTTTGTGTTGTGGTGGTGGTAGTGGTGGTGGTGGAGGAAGAGACTTATTTTTATTGTAAACTAGAATACCACTGAATACTCGAATTAAACTACCGGTATGCCAGGAAACATGACCTTAATATTACTAATAATGGGATTGTTTTGTGATATGGTTTTGTGATTATCTCGTTTTTGAGTTTTCAGTGTCCCTCCAATCTTGGGGGGTGCGGGAGTAGGGAGACAGGCTTGGGGGTTTTTTTGGGGGTGAGGGGGTAGGGGGACAGGCTTGGGGAGGTTAGGGGGGGTGAGGGGGTAGGGAGACAGGCTTGGGGAGGTTAGGGGGGGTGAGGGGGTAGGGAGACAGGCTTTTCTTAAATGCATTATATCTAAGAGCTGAAATTTGAATTAACCCGTAGGTCTATAATTTACTTTAAGTATTTAGAAAAATAAATCAATATCATAATCCTACAACACAATAATTAATAAGATGACACTTGCCAAAGGTAAAAAAAAAATCATTACCATAATCCTACAACACAATAAATTAAGAAAACACTTGCAAAAGGTAAACAAAAAAAATAAATCAATATCATAATCCTACAACACAATAAATTAAGAAGACACTTGCAAAAGGTAAACAAACTTGGGTGATGTTAAAGGAGTGGTTGTTGTTGTGGTTGTGGGTGTTGTGTGAGACGGGATGATGGGACAGTTACTCACACTACCACTCACACCAGTCAGTACACACACACTGACTGACTGAGCTCCTCCCATCATCATAGTCATCCCCATTCCCCACCCCGGGCCACCCAACACATTATTATTATTATATACTATGGCACGGCACTCCACCTGTTACACTCCACCAACACTTCCACTCCAATTTACTGTCTGAATCTCGTTGAAAGTAGATCATAATTCTTAATGTTATATCAACTTATAAGCCTTCAACGTATTTCAGTTACTGTGGATATATATTTGAGACATATATTATTAAAAAAAAAAAAAAAATACTAATTATTAAAAAACGACGGCGGCGGCGGCGGGGCGGCGGCGGGGCGGCGGCAGTTGTGGGGCGGCGGCAGTTGCGGGGCGTTGGCGGCGGCGGCGGCAGCGGGGTTGCGGCGGCGACGAAAAAAATAATAAATCAAATAAAAAAAAAAAATAAAAAAATAATAATAATAATAATTATTTCAACAAAAAAATAATAATAAAAATATATATATATATATTAAAAAATATATTTATATTATTAAAAAAAATAATAAAAAAAAACTAATTATTAAAAAACGACGGCGGCGGCGGGGCAGCGGGGCGGCGGCGGCGGGGCAGCGGTGGCGGCAGCGACGACGACGACGACGACGAAAAAAAATTAATTATAAAAAAAAAATATTAAAAAAAAATAATAATAATAATAATAATAATAAAAAAGGTAATTATTACAACAACAAAAAATTAATAAAGAAAACATATGTATAAATATATATATATATATTATTAAAAAAAAAAATATATATATATATTAAAAAACGACGGCGGCGGCGGCGGGTCGGCGGGGCTGCGGCGGCGACGGCGTCGGCGGCGGGGCGGCGGGGAGGCGGCGGCGGGGCGGCGGCGGTTCCGCTTGCTTTGGCTTGGTTTCACCCAAGCGAACTTCGTATCCGATTGACGACCAGATGACGTCTTATGACTATTTAGCTTCCATGAAATACCTGTCACTTAAAATAAAGGAATTTGGCATCCACTTATAATAATTGTGGGAGTTATATTCATTTATTTTATCGCAGTTACACGTTAAATACTGTAGTTGGTTTGTGAACAAGATACCATAGTACAGTTGGACACATGAATGAGTGGCACAGCCCAGGTGGTGAAAGATACTTGTCCCATTTGAGTAACCAGTGTCTATTATCAGGTACTTGCTTTTTATTACCATCCTCAATACTGACTTCTGCCCCTGATGTCTACTATTTGGCACTAAGGAACACACACACACACCATCCTCAATACTGACTTCTGCCCCTGATGTCTCCTATTTGACACTAATTAAGGAACTTGATATTGGGAGAAATTAACTATCTTTCACTTGGGCTGTACCACCCATTCCTGTGTCCTACTATACCCGACGAAAGGATGGTGGTCGATTTTTTCAGGACTGGAAATTGTGAAGACTAGAAGAGATTAAATTTTATCAGTCCAAGTCTGATACCAAATTATTCTTTTTTTCTTGTATACGCTGAATTTTGTACCTCACTTTCCCTCTACCTTATTATACAAGTGATTCCCCCTCCCTTCACTTCTTCAACCGTCCCTAATCTGCTTAAATCTACCATATGCAGTTTTGCTTCATTTATTACCTCACTACTTGTTTTTTTATATTATACCATCGCTCTACAATGTGTCTTCAGTTTGGAACACTGGATTTCTAATAGATCTCACACTACTGGAATCGTGCAACACAGATGGACAAAGCAAAGTTCTAAATCATTCAAATCTCACCTACCATGAATGTCTGATTAGCTTAACACTGTTTTCAATAAAGGGAAGACTTCTGAGAACTGACCTGATCCAGTGTTACAACATCTTCCATGATCTCTCACCCATCAATCCACAAGATCTCTTCACCATGTCTGCTCATCACGGAACAAGAGGTCACAGATTTAAGAGTTTCAACCCCCACTCTACAACGTAAGCAAGAAATATCCTTTTCTTGTATAATCCGTCAGTGGAACTCCCTCCACAACACGCTTCTTAGCCCATAAGCTCCCCTCCCTCTCCCTCCAATCTAATCTCAAATTTTGTAAAACCCCTACAAATAGTGTCAGACACATTCAATCAGTCAAAGATTTAGTTAAATTACTATGAACATCAGATCTATTGTTTTATCAGACTGGCATGTCGTTTTTGCAATCTGGGCTGCTTGATCCGTGGTGTCATGCGCTACCGATTGGCGGCCCTATCAGGTGAGTAAACCAGGGGAGTAAGCCCACTTCACTTCCAAACCTGGTTTCATGTGTAAAATATATGCAGGTGGTGTGGAAGAGAACATGGAATTCGCCTTGGAGGAAAGGGGAATGTGATACCTAGGCCAAGAAAGGAAAGAAGTTTTTCAACTTAATACAGTAAGTATATTTTTTCCCTCATGGACCATTTTCACTACACACAATAATTCAAGATATTCAATAATTCAATATATTTGTAGTGTTCATCTTGAAAACAGAACACTATTATAGGATAATAACAGCATTTTCTGCCTGATAAATTTTTAATGTTTCCACATAGTAGGAGTGGATAGTAAGCTTTTATTATAATTACTGCTGCATATACAAGTACGACCTTCGAGCAGGCGGCGGTGTGGCAGCCGCTCGTCACCGAGGAGGTGTTGACCAAGGGTAGGGCAGGCAGCGGGCGCTGAGGGGAAGGGATGGGGAGGGAGGAAGAAGGGCAAGGAGTTGCTCAACTCAAGACAATATGTTGCCTTCTAGTGATTTCACTTGCATACAATAAGGGAAACACAAGACTGCAAACGTGAGTGTATGAAGCCCGGGTGCGGGGTGAACCAGTGACAAGCCGACTACAAGCAGTCATGAAGAGCTGCGGGCTTGGGTGAGCATGAGGGGCCACTCAGTCCACCCAAGCCAGCAGCTGTGGAGTGGGCAGGCGCAGCAGGTGCCCGTGTGCACTACACGGCGGCCTGCACACACCGCCGCCCCCGGGCAGCCTGGAAGGGGGTGGGGCCAGCCGGTGGGGGGAGGGGCGGCAGGCGCAGCCACACTGGGACAGTGTCCCCTTCTGTCAAAAGGTGGTGGGCTCTGGCCACCACCAAGTATCCTACCAAGTTTATGAGGCCACCTTCAAGTTGTGTCATTAAACACTACCAATAATCCTTACATGGGCAAGCAACAAAACATCATAACCATGTCAACACGAGTGACACCACAGCAATTGCATATGAGGTTGCCTTTAAATCTTTGAAAACATTAACAGTTATCATACATCACTCAATTTTAAAGTGGCACTTTAAAATATTTTTCATGACCTAAAATATGGGTACATAATTCATACAGGTACCATCAATTTACTGTAATTCATTATATTGTATCTTGAATTAAGCAAATTTCACTGAGTTTAAATGTTACCCAAACCACAAGGACTACAATTAAAAGCATGTAATCTGATACTCTTTTGTTTAGAGGCAAGCAGATCTGTGAAGGATGAAAAAAGAAGTGAGCATCAAGAGGCAGCCCACTGCTGCTGCCACCGCTGCTGCTACTTCACACAGGGGCCAGTACAGTACGCTCCAGCTATCTCTGTATGTCTGGCTCCAACTATCAACTGCCTGACATCTATCATGCTCTTGCTTCTGCTGCCGCTCATCCATATTTGTTGCAGACAATTACATCTGCTGGTTCATGTCAGCCCACCACAGCTGCAAGATGCAAGATAATGACCAAATACTCCATGGAACTTTTTGTAAAACCTAAACTGAAGTGGTTCAGGCACATTATTTTATATCATATTATATGCCACTCTGCAAATAAGCAAGATACTGTATTTTCAAAGAATGACAGCTAACCTGACAAGGTATTATCAGGTATGACATGTCCTACTTCATAAAGAAAATAATAAAAAATAAAGAAATAAAAAATCCCGAAGTACATGATTATTAATACAGGAAACATGACAAAGAAAATAATACAAATACTCAAATAATTTTCCAAACATAATGCCCATGTATAGCAGCAGTACCTAAATGTAACTAGGAATAAATTAACATATTAAAAACATACAAGATTTCAATATATAAGAAATTAACATTCATTATGTATGGTTTATAATTACAATACAAAGCATGATTTCCAATTTTATCAGGCCAATTAAAGATCTACAATATATTTATGCATACTTGATCTTCAAGTAGCATAATGTTTAGAGAATCAGCCATTCTCTTATTACTGTCAGCAGTAATTCTAAGAAGCAGTAATCAGAGCAAAGTTTCAAAACAAGCTGCTGCTACTACTTACTTGTCCATACTGATTCATATCCAAATCGCTATAGTTGGCTGAAAGATAGTTGGCTTGGTTGGCTGGGAGTGTGTGATCAAGAGGTGGTGCTGCCATGATATCTGGTAGTTGCATGGTGGACCACAACATGTCAGTATTGTTAACCACACCAGCTCCCAGACCTCCTACCACACCACCAACCACTCCACCTCCAACACCCCCACGTTCAGACCTCTTCTGGGCTCGTTCAGTTCCTATTGGCTGTAACTTGACGTGACGTTCTTCGGGGAGCTGAGCTAAACCACCCGTGTTGGCGGCTGATGCTGACTGAGTGGGTGAGGCTGGGTTGGAGGAGTGGGGAGATGCAAGAGGGGATGAGCCATCCTGCGAGGCACCACTGTTTCTGAAAGCCATTCCCCCTCCAACTGTGCTGGGGATGGTAGCCATGTGTGGTGGGTTGCGAGACATCAGGCCACTCATCATTTCGTTAAATCCACTTGGAAATGATAGAGATCCATCCAAACCAGCAGGGAACTGTCCAATCCCACCAAACCCTGACCCTAATGATGGTGTGACTGTTGGTGCACCATTCTGAAATGCTGCCAACTGTGATCTAGGTGGAAATGTGGGTGGCACAAAAGCCCCAGACCGACTAGTGAAGTCAGGTGCATTTGGGTTAAGGTTACTCTGTATTTGAGGAGCAGCAGAAATAGGCAAGTTGTTACTAAAAACTGGATGAGGGTTAGTCTGTGGTGTGGTAAACCTGGGACCATTCATCATCCCAGCAGCTATAGCAAGTGATGACAGTTGCTGCTGCTGCTGCTGTTGCTGTTGTTGTTGTTGCTGTTGCTGTTGTTGCTGCTGCTGCTGTTGTTGTTGTTGCTGCTGCTGCTGTTGTTGCTGCTGCTGCTGTTGTTGTTGTTGTTGTTGCTGTTGTTGTTGCTGATGATGATGGTGCTGTTGTTGCTGATGCTGTTGTTGTTGTTTCTGCTGATGATAAGTACCCATGGAAATCTCAAGGGGTTGTGGTGGTGGCTTGCGGTAAGGTTGACCTGGTGCCAAGTTGACAAGATCAGAATGGTCAGGAGGAGGTGGAAGGGCACCTCGGTGAATGGATGACACTGGACCTCCAGGAGCCAAACTAGCAATAGAATAAGGTTGTTGACCCATGTTCATTCCTGGTTGTGAAAGAGGACCACGAGTAGGTGGGAGAGGACCTCCTGGTCCAAGTGATGCAGCAGGTGGAGGCAATCTTACCAGAGGTGAGATCACAGGAGGAGGAGTACGTGCAGGAGCAGGGAGAAGGGCAAATGGAGCTACAGTAGCACCAATTTCCAGTGATGCTCGGGGCATGGGTGGTGGGGTTGCAGTCTGGCGTGTTAGTGGTGGAGCAATGGGTCTCATTGATGGTGAAGCGACAGGAGTTCCCGGTGCACTGCGAGCCATATTTGTAGCACCTGCTGGCTGGTGAGGTCCAGACAAGGACATAACCATAGGAACACTGCCTGGTGGGCTTCCTGTAGCAACAGAGGCAATATGGCTACTGACTGTTACAGTGGAGGTTGTTCCTCTGTAACCAGGGGCACGAGTGGCATCCACCATTGGTGGCTGATCTAAAGGTTCTATGAAATTGTTTGACGAATTGTGAGGCAACTGTTGCTGCTGATTTGCTGCATGACACTGAGGTGGCATTTTCCCAGTTCCATTGGGTACAAGTCCTGCAGCAGCAACAGCTGCAAAGTTGACTTGTTTTTCCTTTGCACCCCACATGGCTTCATGAGTCACCTGACTAAGCCGATTATTGAAGATGGAATATTGCTGGCTCACCATACCATTGTTGTTGGCCTCAGGAACATTCTTTGTTTCTGCCACATTATCTGATTTGTTCATTACATTACTTGGTAATCCTTGATGAGCTGCTGGTTTAGGTGATGCAACTGAAGGTGGTGTTGAGCTCTTGGCTGTATTTTTGGGGTCAGCAAGCTTGGCAGCAAATGTTTGTGGGGGTTCTGATCCCACTGAAGATGGTCCAATAGTGTGAGAAGCATTCAATGGTTTGCCAATACTTGATGGAGGTGGTACAAGTTTCTTTTCCCCTGGGAACAGCTGTCTAACTGCAGGACTTTTGGCAATAGCAGAAGAGTTTGGTAACCCAACACTAGATATAGGCCTCCCCTGAGCTGGGGTTCTCTTGGGTGAGCACACTGCATTTGACCAGGCTGTTGTGGTGCTGCCGGACTTTGCAATCGAGATACTGAGGGTGGATGAGGTCACAGTTGTCAAGCCAATTCCAATGGTGCTGGCTGGCCTGAGACCTTTGCTGGCTGCCTGAGTTGATTCAAGGCTAATCTTAGAAGGCTTAGGGGCAACCTTAGTGACAGATTTTGGGAGCAATTCTGACAGATCCTTATCTGGATCCTTTACAAGAGCAGATATAAGGTTCTGGGCCTGTCGGGTAGCCTCAGTTGAGCCTTTGATACTAATCATTCTGTCCCCCTGACTTTTCCCCTGCTTTTCAACCTCAATGTGAGCACCAGAGACTTCACGAATGGTGTTGATGTTACAACCACCTCGACCGATGACCCTACTTATTGCACTGTTGGGAACAGCAACTTTCTTTGCCTTTCGGCTTACTTCTTTCCACCCTTCTTCTCTTCTGGTACCCTTCTTTGGACTTGTTCCCAAACCTGGAGCTGATTTGGCATTAGGACTAAGGGACGGTGCACTGAGAGTGGTTGAAGCACTGCCAACAAGGCCTGGTATTGGGGTGACATAGTGATCAACTTCTCCAAATGTATCCAAGGCATTCACTCGAGAGGAATCGTTTGCTGCTGCCGAGCCCTTCTTATTGTTGTGGATGGGTTTCACATTGTCCAAGTGGAAAATGTCTAGTTCATTCATAACTCCACTGGCCTTGTTCTCTTCTTCCTTCTTCCTTTTTGTCTTGGTTGACAGGTTATTTGAGGCACTGGACTGTGGCTGGGAGGTTGAAGCGACACTGGATGTAGATTTTTTGGTGTCACTGCTACTGATGCTCTCACTAACTGGAGGTGATGGTTTGCTACCAGTCTGTTGGGGTTGTTTATTAACGGTAGAGGAATTTGTTTCTTTGGCAGATGCTTCCTTCCTCTTCTTCTTTGTTTTCTTTCCTTGTTTATCTTTTTCTTCAGTTACTTTAGTTTCAGAAGTGGCACTGGTTTGACTATTTGAGTCTATGCCACTGTCTCCATCCTTCTCCTCTGGTGCAATGTGATCTACGGCTCTCTGTAAAGCATTAGTCTCATTTTTCTCCCTCTTGGTATGTTCCTTGCGAGCTTGGTGATCATCTTTGCTTCTCTTTTCCTCAAATTCTTCATCATCATCGCTAGCATCACCAGTTCTCTTGGATTCCTCCATGCGTCTTTTCTCTTCCCTTTTCTCAAGCTTTTTTGCCTTTTTCTTCTGCCTCCGTCGATTCGCTGCTGCCTTCTTTGACTCCTCTCGACAGCGTTCCATCTCCAGTTCCTCTAACAAAATGGAGGCATTTTTGTTGGCTTCTAATGCCTGCTTGTCCTTGGCAGCTCTGATCACCTCCAAACAATTGCTACATTTGGTGATGAGCTCTTTATCAGGCAGGGTAGATATATACCTCTGCAGTTCTTGGTCTGAGGGGAACTGACTGACATTGCGCACCATATACTTAACGACCTTGTAATGGCCACGCTTGAAGGCAGCCATCAGACAAGACACTCGACGGTTGTCTTCAGAGTCTATGTCAGCACTGGCACTGTAAAGTAGCTGTACCACCTCCAGGTGACCTCCATTGGCAGCTAACCATAAGGGAGAGTTGCCCTTCTTATTTTTAACTTCAACTTGAGCACCTCTGTGGAAAATCAAGATTATCAGTACTATATGAAGAAACTTTAATTATGTTTATTAGACATTTTTTTCTACTTTCAATGCTTATCATTTTAATTATTTATACTTTTCCATTCCAGAACAGTTTCTAGAATTTCACTCACTTTCTGACATGGTATTTTACCAAATTCATCCTATACTTTCTCGGTTTATATTCGACCAACTATTGGTTACTCATTACATAATTTTTTAAATGGCTTCTACATTTTTTTTTTTTTTTACAAGGCAATAGTACGTACAGGCAAAGTAGCCCACTTTACACCTTTTTACAATATTCCCACCATCCAATTTGTATCTTGGAACAAGGCAAAATATAAATTCCTTAATTATCCAATATATTAAAGAAATCAATTACCTCTGTATAAGAAGTTCAACAAATTTATAGTGTCCCTTGTCTGCTGCAATGGTGAGAGCAGTGTCTCTGGAGGAAGGAACAGGAGGGGCGTTGACATCAGCCCCTTTATCCAGCAGCACCCGACCCACTTCTACATACCCTCCACTGGCTGCTTCCATAAGTGGGGTCAAGCCAGTCTAAACCAAAGAAAATTTATATATATAATTATCAGTTTCAACAAAGATCATTAGCCCCTAAAATACAGGCATCAGTTTCTTGTGACATAAACCCATATTTTTAGCAGCAAAACTGGACAGACTAGAATTGTGAAAAACTAAAATGTGATTACCTTGTGCCTATAAATTGACCTTAAAAGGTTAAATGCAAAGTTGGTCAATTTTTTGCTTGCAAGTAATTTGAAAATATTTACATCCACACACACATGTATACATGTATTCAACTTACCTTTTAATTTCTCATGTATTAAAATGCCTGGTACAACATAAGAACACCAAGGTAATTATATATATATATATTGATGTTTCTTTTTATTACCAACCTTTGCTCGGTGTTCCACATTAGCTTTACGGTCTAGGAGGAGTGACACAACTTCATGACGTCCCTGGAAACAGGCAAGAGTAAGGGCGGTGTTACGGTTGGTTTCAATCTGAGCGTTGATGTCTGAGCCCATATCCAAGAGAAGCTTCACAGCAGCAACATGACCATTCATAGCCGCCAGCATGAGGGGCGAGATGCCAAGCTTGGAGCCAGTACGAGAGTTGATCTCGGCCCCATTGTCCAGCAGTAGCTTTATGATGTTGACAAAGCCACCTGATGCAGCAAGGGAGAGTGGGGTGTAGTCGGACACATTTCTGTGCTCTTTGTTGGCACCACGCTGGAGTAAGATTTCTACCACCTGCAAATCAACAACAGTATTTCGTTAAAAGCTTGAAACATAATCATACAGTATACACTATGATACCTCAATGACTTGGCATTTATGGCACTGTGCTATAACAAAATTTCTGCCACCTGTTTCCTAAATATGATGCAATAGTTAAAAATGTTAATGCCATCCAGTAAACTTATCTATAACCTGAAACAATAATAAAAAAAATATATATATACATATTTTAGAGGAAATATAAAAGCACAGACACATACACATTTTTGTAAGATTTCTATCATCTGCAAATTCTTACAAAATAAGGTTAATCAAGAAGCCATTAAAATTACAATGAAAGATGACACTGATTTTATAAATTAAATATTCAACCCTTCAAATTTATTATACTCACTCATTACTATCATGACATTACAAATCCAGACCTTTGAAATTTAGTTTAAACTTTTTAAAATAAATCTGACAATTATGCATATTCCTTTTTATATCTGATGACCTTATCATGCTGACAGTCCTTCATGATATATATTGATGTAAATACCATTACCAACACATACCTATTAATGGAAAATACAAAATAATGCATATAAAAACATACATACTAGACAGCTTCTAATATCTCACCTCATATCTTCCCCCCGAGCACGCCAAGGAAAGAGGAGTGTCCTTGGTGCGTTCTGACTGAGCCTCAATGTGTGCACCAGGGTTGAGCAGTGTTTCCACAACTTTGGCATGGCCTGCAGTAGCTGCTAGGATGAGAGGGGTGAAGCCTTTCTTGTCTCGGTGTTCTGTGGGAAGTTAATGACAATACAATAATGGTTACAAGACTTTCAACATTTATCCATTTTACTCATCATGCTTAATATTCGTAATCAATACTACACATACCCGGTACTATAACTTACGGAAAATACTACACTTAGATTTACACACACAAAAAATAAATATAGAAATAACATGTCAAAACCAATGATAAGTTAAGTAGCATTCAGAGACAATGAATGATAAGTTAAGTAGCATTCAGAGACAATGAATGATAAGTTAAGTAGCATTCAGAGACAATGTAAATTTTAAAGTGTCAGACTAACCAATATTAGCTCCGCGGGTCAGGAGGAGCTGAACCAACTCCTCATGCCCGCCAGCACAGGCCAAAGTGAGAGCAGTGTCGTGATTTGAGTCTGTCTCAATGTCTACATCAACCAAGTGTGAGGGTATTGCAGTAGGGTAGTGGCACACTCCAGTTGGTCCAATGCCCGCAGAACCATTATATGGAACACTAACATCATTGCCCATATAAGGGACTCCCACAGACACAGGTACTCCTAGTGGACCGCCTCCCACCTAAATTAGGGAATAAAGAAGTTAAGCATATTAAAGATCTGTGACAATTCCTTCATGCAATACTATCCTACTAAAATATTTTGAAATTTGTAAATTCCTCAGTTAGTTGACTTTCATAAAGTTTCTCCTGTTAAAATATCCTTTTATATCATCACACTAGACAACTTTAAATTCATGTACTACACATTATTATATCAAATTTAGCAGAATGCCATGGGACCAGGAGGGTTAAAAAACATTGTATCCATTTTACAAGTACTTTAACTCAGTCTCGACTGCAACCATACTTTGCTGATGCCTTTTATAACATAAGATCCAAGTTGAAATTGATGTCATAATACGATAGTTTCTAATATGAACCACATGCTGAAAAGTATGAGTCAAAATATAGTAGTTCATATACCTGAGCAGCTGGGGTTGTTATCATGTCAGGTAATTGGTCATTGAGTATCTTGGCTGGAGCTGCTGGAGAGGCTACCATTAGCCCTGACTCATTCACATGCAAGGCCTGACCAAAGGTTGTCACAGGTCCGTTGGTGAGTGGTAGAGTCCCAGAGGGTGCTGCCATGGTAGAATTAAAGTGGGACATGGTGTGGGTATTGGCATAAACCACACCCTGGGCCGAGGGATCCAAATTTAGTCCAGCACCACCAGCCTGATGGTGAGAACCACTAGCATCCTGGACAGCTACAACATCTCCACTTATAGGATGGCCCACATGACCCTCTCTCTCTGGTTTGCCAACAGCTCCCCGTACTTGCTTCTTCTTATTCTTAGATGACTGAACGAGCGCGTTTGGATGGGTGACTTGCTGGCCCGCAGGGGTGGAGTGTAGTAAGGTTCCCAGAGATGACCCCCGCTGCTGGCCTCCTCCATCTGCAGTAACTCCAATCTGGGGTGGATTGAGTAAAAACTTCTTCACCTGGGACTTGGAGTGAGTGGCCCCTACACCAGTGGTAGTACCTGCAGTGGTGTTGCTTGTTTTGCTGCTGCTACTAGATGATACTCCAGAGGAACCAACAACTTGCAACTGCTGTGCTGCCACTGTTGTAGTTTGACTGCTGACTGGTTGACTAGCCACTGCCTGCCCCAAAGCAGACAAGTGACTATATTGCAAAGTGCCTTGGAAAGGAGCAAATTGTAGGTGAGGAGAAGAGACAAGAGTGGTGGGCACAAACTGTAAACCTGTCCCAGAGGCTGGCCCTAACCCTGTTGACAGTTGAAGTGGTGCCCCAAGTGATGTTAATGGAACAACTTCAGCTCCATTATCATCACGAACTACACTCTCGGCCTCTCCTTTGCTTAATCCTCCCCCATTATGAATTTCTTCATTTGGCAAAAGACCAGGACAATCACATTCTGAAGGAACACTTCTCTTCTTATCCATCTTTCCTCTTGATACATTGGGTTCAACCTTGTTCTTATTCTGGTAATTCTGATCATGAGAAGCTTCCCCAAGCAGAGGTGGTGGAAGTGGGGGAGGAGGAGGGGGGAGGCATTGTGATGTTCCACTTGAAGGATGCACCACACCAGGTGGAGGAGGAGGGGGAAGGGATGCTACACTCCCTGGTACAAGCAATTGCTGAGAGGTCAGACCACTAGCAGGACAACTATATGATCCATCTACCCCATGGCTTAGCTGCACAGTTTGCAGTTGAAGTTGTTGCACTGCCTGGTTTCGCTGCACCATCATTTGTTGCTGCGCACTATGTTGCTGAGAAACAGGCTGCTGTTTCTGTTGTTGGAGTTGAAGTTTCTTTTTATCAGCTTTTTTAGAGGGTATCATTTTAGGTCTTTCAGAGACAGGAACATTTCCAGTGGCTGGTCCAGAGGATGAAATACTGTGTGTAGGGAGGGAAGGGGGTGAGGCTGGTGTAAGGTAGACAGATGAAGCAGAATAAGCAGCAGCTGCTTCTTGAGTGCAAGATCCACCAGGAAACATTGAAGATGGTACCTGGGCTCCTTCTGCTGGAAGGGAGATAGGAAGTGGTGTAGCTGATGCACCTCCACCGTACAGAGACCCTACTGAGGGCAACTCTGACATGACTACACCTGAAGGCAAACTTGCCCATCCAGTAGCGGGAAGAAATCCTGTCTGAGTTTCAACAGTGTGAGTGGCAATGGGTACATGGCTATGTAATGAGGCAGGAGGGTAAACAAGGGGAGCTGCCAGGGAGGTACTTCCAGCATTGATGCCACTACTGGTGGTATTGTTGGCACTACTGCTGGCTAAGGTTGTGATGGAGGCACCACTGTTGCTACAGATATTACCAGCCACAGAACTGCCTCCACTTGTGTTAATCCCAGCATTGCTGCTACAATTTACACTGTATGGAATAACTTTTCCTTGTAGTTCTCTCTCCACCCTCTGCAGCTCTTCTAAAATCTGTTGCTTTTGCAAAATCTGCTCCTCGCGATTTTGATGAGGCTGCTCAGCCTTTCTAACTAAATTATCGACATACTGGTCTAGGCGGTCACATGGTCGCAGCTTGGCACTGGCTTCATCATGGTTATTGCCAGGTGGTGGTGAGGTTGGGGAGGTTGGAGTCAATAGAGGGAATTCTCCACTTAACACACTGCTACTCAGGGATGCTTTAGCCTGCAAACACAATATATAAAACCATTATTAGATAAAATTACAGCACAGTTAAACCGAATATGATATATGATGATGACAGTACTAAACTTGGTATTATGAGGATTAATGGCCTCACTGACTAGCCAAGAGCTAAAATAACTCAAATAACCTCACAACTAGATAATCAATTCAAAACATTTTAATTCCAAGATTTTGTTGGAACGAGAAAATTAAGTACCAGTACAGTAATCCAAGAGTTCCAATAAATGTTAAATGGTAAGTGGAAAATTCTGTCCTGAGTTGATGGTTCAAAGATGCTTCATGAACTTTTTCTAGTGGCAACTGACCTTGAAAGATTTTGAAATAGGTACAAAAAAGTTTATCAAGAGTCAGGGAAATCATGGGAGGGAATGAGACATCAATACTATATATATATACTGTATATATTTAGAAAAAACTTACAGTTTGAGCTTCGCTTGAAGTGGTCTTGTCTCCAGCATTGGTGGGGGCAGGAAAGGCTAGGCCAGGGGTTGCTGTGGTGGGAACACTGGCAGCAGCAGCGGCGGCAGCAGCAGCAGTGGTGGCTGTAGCAGGTTTGCGGTTGGCCTTACCACGGTTGATCTTGGTTACTGCAGCCTGATTACTGTTAGCCACTACATTTGCCCCTCCTGCCAGCCCACCCTCGCCAAGACGAGCTGGAAAATAATATATAGGGTTTATAATTTCCTCACCATTATGACTAAGAAAAATCTTGCAGCTTATAAAAAGCTGTCTGACACCACACAATAGTAATTATGAATTTTTCATGTAAACGCAAGTACATCAGTAAGAAATAAAAAAAAAATCCCATGTGCTGACTGCAGTACATTCTTCTTGGAAACTTCCTTATAATGGTGACAAAATACTGTACCTCAAACAGTTCTACAACTCTGAATTTTTTTTAAGTTCAACCAGGCCAGCCACTTGTATGAAAAGAGAAATTTAAAGTGATGTTGGACGAAACTCAATTCCAACACTCCCCAGTTATCTCTCTAATCTCCTGTACCAGTATCTGTCTACCCTAGCTTTTCCTTCCATCTCTGGGTGGCCATTCTTTTTTTTTTTTTTAATATGATCCGACACTGGACATAGGCTTAAACAAGCCCGTTATTGTGGCCCAGGTCAACTGATGCTCACACATACACACGTCACGACTTCCGACGATTCTGCTACTGTTTATCTATTGCAGTTCCACACACAACATGGTCTGTCCAATTCATTTCTTTATCATTAAGGTGGTCAGGATATCCTCAACTTTGGTCTGCTCCTTAATCCACAATGCTTTCTCCTGTCTCTGTGTTAAACAAACCTGTTCCTGTCCATTCCTCTTTGAGCACTCGTAAATAATCATTTTATGAGTTTTGTAATAGCTCAGGGATTCTGCAACCCTAAGCAGCCTCAAATTCACCTTTAAAACTATACACATTTTTACCAAATTACTGATATTTTCCTCTTCATAATCAGTATAGCTCAAACTTCATGCACTACAACTTCTTCCCCTGTAAACATACAGTATATATTGACAACAAAATATATAAAATACTTTCCACTACTACTCATTACCATTATGTCATCCAAGCTGCTCTGGGTGTAAGGTGGTTAAATCTGAAGAACTACCGATGTCTGAGGGGTTAGAAATTTGGGTGTGTCAGCGTATTTCTCCTTGTAAATGTTGTACAATATGTGCTGTAGTCACTAAAGATTTGGTGTGGAAAAATAATCATACAATAATCTTTCAATAACAGGATCAATGCCTGCATAACTCACGGTAAACACGCCCAAAATGTTAAAAACTTCAGCACCGAGACCACTTCAGTAAAGTTAGAAATGTCATTTTGCTTTCCTAGATTTTCAGTGTCATACAAATTAAATGCAATTCAAATATAATTCTTCACTTTTCTGGTCTGTTTCATGTGTTCATTTGAGACTACTGTAGAGGGCAAAGTACCATATGACTTGGTAGCAATAAATATCTATAGTAAACAGACATTCAATAAAATTAACACCAAACACAACTCAATCATTCAGAGATATTACTGTTTTCAATAAACGAAGTAAAAGTAAAAACTTACCAATATCATTAAATATGGGTTGGTTAGCATTGAGCACTAAAGGAGCCTGGGGATCTGACCCAGGGACCACTTGCAAACCCATGGAGAGGTGGTGTGGGTCCCCCTCCAACAGTGGTCCCGTAGCGGTCAGCTCCCCAGCGGCCCCAGAGCTGCTTCCGGCCACACTGGGGTGAGTCTGGGCCACTACAGGCAACAGGTGTGAGATGGAGCTTGGGAAGTCTATCAGCAGCTGCACCACCTTGGTATGTCCACCTCTGCTGGCTTCCATCAGCATGGTGGAGTTGTCCTGCAATAAACCACAAACATTACAGCCAAAAGATTCAGTTGACATTAGGAGATACATTATATCTATAGCTCTAAGTTTGGAGTGGTTATTGTCACTTGCTATCCATGTATTGTTTCCATGTTAGGGTGCTAGAAGCAGTACAGTATACTGTTCCTCAATGACTATATCACTTTCTGACTAATCATTCTTCCCTTCAGGATATAATCAAATTCTCTAATTACCTGTCTTCCTTGCATTTTTTATATTTCACTCCATTTTACCATACCTGCTATGACCACAGTGAACAATTGGTACCCTATATTTATACATACCTTGAGCTTGTGGTGAGGATCAGCTCCATTCACCAACAAGAGCTCCACCACAGGGACATGGCCACCAGCACAAGCCAGGGAGAGAGGGGTGTGGTCGTTGTTAGTGGTGGTCTTATTCACATCCCCGCCCTTCACTATCAGGAACTGTACCGTACAGAGGTGGCCTGCCCTGCAAGCCTTCATCAAGGGGGTGCGGCCTCCTTCACTCTCATGCTCCTGTAATCAGAGAACAACATTTCATTATTGCTTTTATTCTTTCTCTTGGCTGTGTGGTTCACATTTGGTTACCTGGAATGGTTCGAAGGGATAAATGTTACGCTATCTAAACAAAGCAAACAAATAAATTAAAAGTAAACTTACAGCAACCCAATAATCACCACAGTAGCCTCTCTAATGCCCAGAAAGGGAAAAATCAACAGTGAACATATACCCCACTTTTGACAACGGCTTGTAAGTAATGTTGTAATTCTATATGTGTCTTTTGTTCAATCTTTCTTTTCTTTCACTTCTTTTGCTATGATCTCATTATCCCCTGAAAGGTGGCAGTAGTGTTAGTGTTTGATAATCTTCATTATTTACACAGAATGCTACACTCACCAAATTTGCTCCAGCTTGTAATAGAAGATCAGCAACATCAGTATGGCCATTTTCACAGGCATAGGTAAGGGCAGTGTCCCCTGTGGAGGTCTGGGCGTTGACATTGGCACCAGCATCAATAAGGTACCTGACGAGATGATGAAAACACAATTATATAATTATATAGATTACGTCACTTCACAAATGCATAAAATCCTAAGACATGCAAGACATCCTTGCAGCCTACTGGGTACACCCATACATCTCATGACCTCATTAGTAGCATTGTACATAATATTGATTTAAAACCAATCCCACATGTATCTACACTAGTAAAGATTAAAAAGAAAAATATAGACTTTTGTTATAAAGTAATTTCAGCAGTGCTAAATCCTTTACACTGGACTACAAAGAAAAAAACTCTAATTTTGTTGGTGGCCTTACTTCCTTTATGACTTCAAATTCTTAATTTTTCTTTTCCCTTTCACAATAACCAAGAAACAAGTGTGTTGTTAGCCTTACTCGACCAAGTCCCTGTGTCCCTCTTGAGCAGCTTCCATGAGAGGGGTGGAGGCACCCAGCTCCAAATCAGCCCCTGCCTTGATGAGGAGGTCAGCAACATCACGGAAGCCACCACAACAGGCCAGGGTCAGAGCTGTCTCTTGGGTTTCCTCTGTCTGAGCATTGATGTCCGCTCCTGTAAGTAGTGAGGAAAAACTTAGACTTGTTAACCTCATATAACTACAGTATTGCAATCTGAATTCTTTAGTCTAGTACAGTACAATATCTCTTATTCAGACTATATGGAAGGGAAAGCTGTCAAAAGTCTTTCAGATATCCAAGTTATAGCAAATAAATGTATACAGCCTCATATACAATAGAGTGATTATCTCACCATGAGCCAGTAGGAGTGTGACCATTTCCTCATGGCCCTCCCTGGCAGCCTCCATAAGGGGAGTATAGCCCTCATCATTGACCTCCTCAATGTTTGCCCCTCTCTCCAGCAGCAGCAGTGCCAGGTCTGTGTGGCCCCCACATGCCGCAAGGGTCAGAGGAGACTCGAAGCTGTCAGCAGGCATGTTCACCTGGAAAAAAAAGATACATGCTATTAACTGCCGTCTATCTAAAGAAAAGTTCAAAACTGTTAGGGGCACTTTCTCTTGGATACACACATTGAATTGCTGCATCAACCAAAAAAGAATAAATTCCATGCCATCACTATCATCATAAATACCCCATTTCCCTTTTTTCAATGGGTAAGGGGTGCAGAGATAGGGATATAATCTTACTACCTTATAACACTTTTAAAACAATAAATAACTGCACACAAATAAATTGAACTAATCCAGAACTGAGGACCAAGTTGGTAATACCTGTGCACCGGAGTCGAGCAACAAGCGTGCCACTTCAACATGCCCGTCCATACTGGCTTCCATCAGGGCTGTGTGCATCTCATCTGTCTTATGCTCCTGATCAGCTCCAGCATCCAGAAGGAACTTCACCATCTCCAGGTGACCCTTGTAACAGGCTAGGGTCAATGCAGACTCCTTGAACTCATTGCTATGGGTGTTTATTCCTGCACCTTTCTCAAGCAATATCTGAAAATGAAATATCATAATAGTTTATTACTTCACCAATTGTATTTGTATGCTTCATTTTTAGTACACTAATATCTTTAAGTTTGTGAAAACAAAAACTCTTTAAGATGAGTCTAAAGGTTGTGCAGTAAAGTGTGAAATATCTAACCTTAGCAACTTCTACATGGCCAGCTGAAGCAGCCTCCATCAGAGGAGTGTGACCATTTTCATTGTGGTCTTCAACATTTGCTCCATGAAGTAGCAGCACCTGAAGAGGAAAGAGAGAGGTCAGATAAAGTTATGTTATTGAGGTATACGGATAGAACAGTAATTCCACACATTTCACAGTACAGAATACCAAATGTTGATCTTTAGGAGTTTAAATTAAATCAGGGAGATCCAGGAGCTGACTACAACCTCAAAGTACAATATATCTGCAGTTAATCTTCTTTCTTTAACAAATTAACCATCCGCATTGACCAGTCTGATGACCAAGGGTAAATTAATTAACTCTAAAAGAACAGCAAAACAATGTGCCAAATATTCCAAGTGTTTAACACTTAAAAGACAACAATAATTTTACTAACTACCACCAAAATATTTGAACCTAACACTGAGAACAGACTACTGAGAGAGTAAGAGAGATACTTTACCCTGACAACATCAGTATGTCCCCCAGCACAAGCATACATAAGGGGAGTGTTGCCAGATGACGACTGGGCATTGACGTCAGCATTGTGGGCAATTAAGAGTTTGACTATCTCCACATGGCCAGCTGAGGCACCTTCCATCAGAGGGGTACAGTCCCCTTTGATGCCTCGGTCTTCTACGTTTGCACGCATGGCAAGGAGGACCTGTACAACCAAACATTGCTTTAATTCTGCCCTAAAATATAAATACACTTTATAAAATTCCTATTGTACAGTAAAATCATAATCTACTGAAATACTGTTTCTCTAAAACAATTTCCCTTTCAGTTAAGTGGAGATTACCCAGCTTAGAAACTTCCTAAATACATGGGCCACACCCTTGGCCATCAATTACTATACAAACAATGAATAGTGTGCAACAATATTTTAGTCTATGATTTACAACAATAACAAAATCATTAAAGCAGTGGTGGTGCAAACTGCTTATTCTACTATCTATTCAATTATATACACCCAATTTATAATGAAAATTTATAATTTAAGGTGCTTACACTTGGAGACCAGTAGATTTGTCTGAAATATATAGGGTGACTGGATATACTAAAAATCCAAAAAATACTGTAATAAAAACATATTGCTTTGATTTGACGAATGTGGTGAAGGATCCACTTTGTTTCATCAAGTGTGAACTTACTTGTGCCAATTCGTAGTATCCAGCAGAGCAGGCCAGAGAGAGCAAACTCTCCCCTTCTTCAGTGGTCTCGTGGACAGACCTGCCCTCGTCCAGCAGCCGCCGCACTGTGGGTACGTCTCCGTCAGTGCACGCCTCCACCAGAGTCCGTTGTCCGTCTCCTGGAGTGCTACTGCTGCTGCTGCTGCTACTACTGCTGCTGCTGCTGCTACTGCTACTACTACTGCTGCTTCCCCCCACTGTGGCTGCTGCTGCTGCCGCCGCCGCTGCTGCCGCTGCTGCTGCTCCTCCTACAGTTTCTGAGCGCATGCGCGTCAGGGCTGCTGCAGCTTCGTCCAGTGCACACGATACACTGGATGTCAGGCGGCGTAACACCTCAGGGTCTGAGGATGAAGAAACTACATACAGTATTCTGCATTAGTAACTAAGACTGATATACATATCTCAGTTAATACCAGAAATTTCTACAATCACCACACCATAAGTATAAAAATTACAATAGAGAAGCATACACTATCACCAGGACAAACCATTCAACCTCGTCTACCCCATACTGTACCATACTATGGTCCCAGCCAAATTCCAGTACTGGCAACTAATCACAAACCAACCAACTGATAAAAATACTTATATGGATAAATATACTACATACTGTACATCACTCCTTATATTTGTGTATGCCAACCACAAGAGGTAGCATCATGCACCCATAACACACCTTCTCTTGGTCCATAAACAATACAGTATTTGCATGCATGCTCAACCACAAGAACAATGTATCAAATGAACACCTGATGCTATAAAGACAACAAACTGTTTTCTGTAGCCGTGTGTGTCAATTATCACACATTGTATCATACAAGGTAACTGTGACTATTTGAAACTAGCCACCCAAGTATACAAGTCAGATGTCAGCCAATAAGGTGCAGAGTAATAATTTCAGCTGTGGACAAATAGTATGTATATTCATACATCAAGCTAATAAGTCTAATAAGTTTGTGAAATCATAACATATCAGCTGCAGCACTCACTATCAGCTGCTAATGAGGCAGCTTTAACAAGGTCTTAAATTAGCAACTACTAACATAGTGATGGGTCTGATTATTCTCATTTGAATACAATATATCTATTGAGGCAGATGTTACAAATGTTTTCATCTATTTTGTTGCATACCATGTCTTAAAATAATTAGAATGTGGATTTGAAAGACACAATGTAATTGGCTTGGTTGCAAGTTTCATAGCCTGTGGATCACATGGTTCGATGATAATAATCAGACTATATTAATTAAATGAAGCTTACCCAGTATTTGGAGTAAAACAGTCTGAACTGGTACATAATCATATATAACTGTAATTGGAATCGCTTTGTTGAGTAACAGCATTCTAAAAGCACTGTTTATATTACAAGGTCAAGGGCTCTGAGTGAGGTGCTTAGAATCTATGGTGTAGGTGAGGACTTGCTGGAGGGGACAGAGGCAATTTACAGAGGGTCAGGAGCATGTGTATTGGTGGAGGATGATCAACATGAGAATGCTAGTATCAGTGTGGGGCTGAGGCATGGAGGTGTCATGTTCAACATGTACAGTCGGCCTCAGGAATTCGTAGACAGAGCATTGGTTATAAGAGGTCTTTATTCTGCACATACTGTTAGCATTGTTTTGATGACTGATTTGGGTGTTAGCCAAATAACATTGCTAGAAAAATTTGGGGTTATAAAATTAATCAATTAAATTTTCTAGTTACGAGCCATTGATGTCAGTGATGTATAAGAATTCCTAAGGCCGACTGTACAGTCAGCAGCAGAAGTCCTGTCGCCTCACCTGCTTCACCGTGACAGTGTTCCCGGACTTGAGAAATATACACTTTTCTACACCTAATAGTCTTGAGTCTATGAACATTGCGTGCCTCGGTGAAGCAAGTGACGTGACAGGACTTTTTTCACCGACTGTACATGGATGACTGTATGAAGGAGATAAAGGTAGGATTGTGAGGCCTGGATGCAAGACTGAAGGTGGATGGAGTAGAATGATCTCTGGTAGCAAACATATTTAAAGATGACACCATGTTGCTGGCGGAGAGTGAAAGGGAGTTGCAGAGGGTAATGGATGAGTTCCACTGCGAATGTAAAAGAAGAAAAATAATGGTTTTGTCAGTAGGAGCAAGATGCTGGTTAATATCACCGGTATACACAGATGAGATCACCTAAAACACTGGAAATAGACTATCCAGTATGTTAATCACTTTGGCAGGAAATTTAAAGTACACATAGGTAAGGTTCACGAGGTGGGGTCAGGGTTGGTGGGAAGTAAGTGGTGTGCTGAAGCATGACACAATCAATATATGGATGGATGTAGCTACCTTATTAGGCTACAAGCTACAGCTCTGTTTTCACCCAGAGCAATGTTTAATAGATATAACAGCATACAGCAGCATCCATTATTACCCTTTTTATTACCTACAGTCCACATGTTAAAAAAAAACTTCAGTGAACTCTAACATCTGACATCGTACACTACACATTTGGAAGAGTATTAGCTTACCGTATCTAAAATGTTAGAGGTGGATGAAATAAAACTTTATAAAAACAATAAAACCGAATTACTGTGTCCTCCCAGAAGTCATCATCATCATCAGCATCACAACCAGTTCAAAGCAGTGTTGTCTTTTAACCTACCATGTTATGTCACTAATTCTGGATAACTTTATTCCAGTAATGGGAAACCACAATTGTCAAAGTATTACAAACATCCACTTGAGGTTTTTCTTTTATAATATCAAACGCATTTTGAGGGAGCTGAACCTTCTCTTTCCAGGTACAATTACGGTAGCTAAGAAAATATTAGACCCATAACAGCCTGGCCACGTAGAAACTGACCTGCTGCTTCGAGGAGAGCCACTAGACGCGAGTGTGTGTCGGGATCAAAGTGTGGCTGAGTGTGGTGTTGTGAGGCAGTTCCCAGGTCAGGTGTGGTGGCTGTAGCATGGGCTGCGGCTGACAACAGGAACTTGTTGCGTACGCACCCACCAGCTCCGCCCACCTCCTCCTCCTCCCCCTCCCCCTCACCCAAGGCAAACGGCTCCACCTGAGGAAGAAGGGAGTAATGTAAGTACAAATACAGACTATCTTAACTTCAGTTAGCTTTGCCTAAAAAATAACAGCACTTTGCTGCAAATTATAATAATCAAGCATAACAGAATCACTCTGAAAATTTCAAGTGTCAATCTGCCATGACTAACACATCAGTACAGTAGGTTTATTAAAGCCATTGTCAAGTCTTGATGTTTCTCCCATCTGATGGTGATCTTGGAGACGGTCATATTAGTGAAAAAGATGTAAATACCTCTTCTGTCAATGAACATATGTCTCTGTAACTCAAGAATTTTGTTCACCATACAACAAATATGACACACCACATTGTGTATAAAACATCAGGATAACAGTAATTATTGTGGCAGTATTTACAAAACCAACCAGAAAATAGTTCATTCTATTGTCACAATGTCAAAAATGTCATTAAACCTTCCACTATACATAAATAATGACAAAGCAACTAAACAAACATACTACAGTATATATCAAGTTCATAGGAGTGTATATCATGAATGGACAAGTCAATTATATGTACGTTATGGAATTGTACACCTGTGTGTATCTAGTACAGTAATAACATGATAAGGAGTAAGATTATATATTACCAAGAGAGTAAATACAAGATAGCAGATGGTTTGGCTACAACAATGTCAACTTATTACACCCGAAGTTACACCTTGAAGACATAAAACTCTTCTGAAAATGAAGGCATCATTCTATATACTACAGCAACAAAAATTCAATATTTTCAACAAATAGTAAACCAATAATGTCTGCTTTAAAATTGCAAGATCTGAAGCACAAAGGCTAATCAAATCATTTCAACTAATATCAAGAACATAAAAGAAACTTCCTTAGCAGTAACAATAACAAAAGAATATCCAACATTAATCCATATTTTTGGATTATAATATGGAAAAAAACTGGTAGAAGCAAAAGGGTTATAATCATTCACATCAGACCACAATACCAAAACAATAGTGAAGGTTATAACGAGTATGGTATAGTGAAAAGGGCAAGGCAAGGACCAAAATAAGGAGAAATAATGGCTGCATAAACCCCCACGTCACACACACACAGACAGACAAAACACACCCTACCAAGGCTACAAACTCTCTCTGTCTCTTTCACACACACACACACACACATACACACCCTACCAAGCCTACAAACTCACACACACACTCTTACCAAGGCTATGTATTCCCTCACACACACACACATACACACACGTAGGCTAAACACACATACAGCCTTACCCACCAACACCATCCTAATAATACGTGTGTGTATGTGTGTGTGTAATGACGGGGATATGATTAATAAAAAAAACGGGGGGATTAGGGTGTACGAGAGGTATTGTGAGTGTGAAATAGAGTGCGTGTATGTATGTCTCCATTACACACACACACAGACACACACCACACCCTGCCAACCAACCATTTTCACCCCTCGTATATTTTCACCTCGGGTTTCCTCCATTTTACTCATCTATCATCATATGTGAGTGGATGTGTGGGTTGATTTTCACAGGGGGACACACACACACACACAGGAGAGTCAGGGAGAGTAAAATGAGAGAGGGAGAGTAAAAAGAAAAGAGAGAAAGAGAGAGAGAGGGTCACAAGTGGGCTAATAAAACAGTATTGTCCGTATCTAAGGTTAAAAAAATAGCTGGTACTCGTATTATTAAAAGCTATATTACAAAACCCTATTAGGAAATGGCTTAGTTACACGTATAAATAACTAAACATGAGGGAAATAGAATGAATTAACGGAGCAGCAAAGAAATAAAATCATACATACACACATACAAATGGCCAGATACTCCATTGCGTAGCCCGGAGTGAAGTCTATTTTAACACGAGATATTTAACACTTTAACACTCCCTGGGACTCACTAAACATGTACCAAAACCTGAATTGGCATACGTACCTCCGATTCGTCACCTTCTTCACTGTCCGATTCCCCAGATACTGTGAAAAATTTATCCTGAAGGTCGGCATACGTTTGGCATTTATCCGGGGTGGCTGGTGGTCTTAAGGTGGCTGTTGTAGCTTCACCCTCCAATATTAACCTCTCTTTCTCGTTGTCCTGTACTACATTCTGCATCTTTCACAACTGGATTAATCTCTTGGCACCCACAATCATGCCAGTGTCTTAAAATATCACCATTGGAAGGGGTTAAAATGGCTACTTGAGACGAATTTATCACTCGAGGTATACCCCCCCCGTCGCCATGTTATATTTGCAGGACTGGGAAAGAACCCGGATGGTCTCTGGTGCTGGTTCCAATACTATGTCAAACGCAGTATTGCCAGTATTATTACTACACATTTTACCCTTTTTACCTCGGAAATTCCCTCTGATGGTTTACTTTTAATATTTCGTAACCATTATAATTGTTTTCTTATTACACACATTTACCCATACATCGGAAATTTCCTGCGTTACCCGTAACCCTATATTCTCATTATCCACATTTATCCTTTTTACCTTTTTCTGCTACCTCGGAAATTCCCTGATGTTGCTTTTACTGTTCGTATATTTTAAATTAATTAATGTACCGTTTTCTTGATATTTCGTAATATTAAAATTGCCACCCACCTCTTATTATTATTACACACATTTTACCCTTTTTACTTTTTTCTGGTACCTCGGAAATTCCCTGCTGCTAGCCGCAGGCTGGTTTACTTTTAATAGGTCTGTTGCTGTTTGAATGTCCTTTGTAATATTTCGTAACAACATTTACCCATTTACCTTTTTCTGGTACCTCAGAAATTCCCTGTTAGTACTCTTGAATACAGTCGCACATTTACTATATATTTCGTAACCACATTTACCCTTTTTACCTTTTTCTAGTACCTCAGAAATTCCCTGCTGGTTTACTTTTAATATTTCGTAACCATATTTACCCATTTTACCTTTTTCTGTATCTCAGAAATTCCCTGTTTTACGGTGCATAAAATCCATTCTTGATATTTCGTAATGTTGCCACCTCTTATTACACACATTTTACCTTTTTCTGTACCTCGGAAATTCCCTGCTGCTTTTACTCTTGATATTTCGTAACCACATATTCCCATTTTAGACATCACAATATCCCTTTTTTTTACCTCGGAAATTCCCTGGTTTACTCTTGAATACAGTCGCTATAGCTCTTCTTGATATTTCGTAACCACATTTACCCATTTTAGACATCACAATATCCCTTTTTTGACCTCCGAAATTCCCTGCTTTACTCTTGAATCATCTTCTTGATATTTCATGATTACATTTTCCATTTTTATACATCACAATTTCCCTTTTTCTGTCCACCTGCCACCGGCGCGCGCAGCCAACCTCGTCCAGTTAAGGGGAGATCGAGTTTCTTTTTGGTAAATTGGAGTGCCTCGATTCCTTCAAAGTATGCCAGGAAACATGACCAGATGAATACAAATAATGGTGTTCCGTTGCTTGGAATTGTTAGGAGGATTCACTTGCTCCAGAATTACCGACACAAAACTTCCCGATGAGCTGCTCCTTGAAGGGATGCTGCCAGATGGGGTAATGGTTAGCACACTCGTCTAGCAAGTATGAGATCCCTGGTTTGATTCCCAAGTCAGTGGAATTGTTGGACAATTTTTACAGCCCCCTATATATGTCCCTGTTCACCTAGCAGTAAGTAGGTATCCGGCTGTAAGAGCAAGGATAATAACTTTGTAGGCTGGGGCAAATTGTGTTGATGTAACAAGACTGACTGCTTTATTGACCAACACCATGAGTCGATAGGCATAAAGCCCTAAATATTCATCGCTCCTCGTTCACTCTCCTTGTCTCCTAGCAGCTCTCGACCTATACTCAACTCCTGCCCTGCCGCCGATGTAGGCCTACCCTGCGTGCTGCCCTACCACGCCACGCTCTCCACGCTAGCTCCTGCAGCCGCTCTCTCTCTCTCTCTCACCCCACGCAGCCACGGCAGGCAAGACTCATCCTCTACCAAGTGTTTATTTCTCTACATCTTTGACCCTAGCCGACCTTGCTACAGTATCTTGGAATCACTAGCCAACGCATAATATTATATACCCGTGTAAAATAGAATCTGTTTAGGCTTCTCCAATGGTAACGGAACCTAATGTTGCTACATAATTTTGAATACACTCCTGCATATTTATAAGGGGATGGTATACTTTTGATAGACTGGAGCTCATTGATTCCTCCAAAGTATGCCAGGAAATAGACCCAGATGAAGAAAAATAGTGGTATCCTGTTGTTGACTGGGATAGTTTGGAGGAATCATTTGCTCCAGCTGGATTAACCTCCCTAAACAATGTGTTATATATATACCTCCTTAAATTACCATCTTCTTTATGAGATTTCGTAGCCTCTGGTTAGCACAGTCACAGTGGTAGAGTGCGTGGGTGCTGTTTCTGTGGTCCAACACTCGAGTCCTGTGCTTGGGAAGTTGGTACACTGTAAATAATCTTTCACTGTCGATGCCAGCTGAAGTTATCACCCCACCCCACCCCGGCCTGTGATGGAGTAGGGGGTGGGTGGGGGGTTTGAGTCGGCTGTCTGAGGCCTTTTTGCTTATAATAGACAGCCAGAGAGCCGAAGTTGACTCGGGTCCTGTTTCTAATATATAAAAAAAAATTGATATCTCGTCTAGTAGAAATTTCTCCTATGATACCTCTAATTCTTCATGTCTAGGGAAAATTCTCCATACTAGGCAACAATGCTTACCTCACCTACCCTACACCGATATATAACACCTCATATTACATCTAATACATAATTACCGACACATATTATATTTTCATAAATTCTATTAACTAATAGTGGATCTAGTGTATACCTAATAAATGTCCTGGTATAGAAATCCTATGGAATTTTTCGGGAACACATGTTTCCGGTGTTTAGAAGTTTCTCTCGATTGAAGTGAGAGTTAAGGAGCAGCCGCAGAATATTGTTGTTTGGCCCATTTTCTCTGATGAACTAAACCCTTATTTTTCACTGAAATAAAGATCTTGTACCGTAATGATTTTAAGTTGTGATTTCTTCCGTAAATCCTATAAGCATAACCAATTGAACTCAGACTGCTGTCAAATAACATAATTCATGAGAACAATAATAAGAAACAAAAATAACTAGTCTTCTAATGTAAAATTTACGAAAATAATTGTTGAAAGTGAGATCACTTTTACTTTGAAATACACAAATTATTCGTTAATTATATTATTTTATTGATGAATGTTCATATTTTCTTACAAAGGATTCACAGGTGACTTCTTTGAAATAATTCAGTGAGTCAAAGAAAACTAGTGGTGACCTCAGCTAGAATTCTTGGTAAAGATCTCGATTTCTGTTTTAAAGTATACATCCACTCTAAAGTATTTCTGTAATACTACCTAAATAATTATGAAGTGGAAAAAAAGTGTATGTAAATAACAGAAATAAGGGAATATAAGACACGGTTCAGTTATTCTTATACAAGGCCTATCTACGTATAATTTATAACCATATAGGCCGTATGCAAGAACATTCATGGTGCATACGATAACGTGGTACTGGTACGACGGCACTATGGACAAATGACAGAGAGGGCATCGTACCAGCACCACGCCATCGTATACACCATGAATGTTCTTGAATATGGCCCATAGACAGACAGACATGAATAATATTACACCTGGCAGGGAACACCACCACCACTACCTACCAACCAACCATGCATGCCAACCTCACCTCAGGATTGCTTTTGATATAATTATAATCAGCAGCACGGCTCAAATCAATATTATTTTATGCAACATTGGAGATAGATAGATAAGTGCTGTTGCTGTTGCTACTGCTACTGCTGCCAAATTGGATACTGTGTGTGTGTATGTGTGTATATGTGTGTAATATTGACTGGCGCATTATTTGAATACATAAAGTGGTTCTCTGTGGCATCGATTTAAGGTGTGGTGGTTTACTCACTTCATGACAATAGTGTTGGAAGACTATTATTAGGTTACATTTTATGTTCCTTATATTTTATTTTCCTTCACTCGGAGTTAAGGCTAAGATAACTTTAAGTGGATATAATTTATTTACAGTATAAGTTAGAGGATTTTCATTTTATTTTAAGTGCAGAGGCGTTAAGGCTATAATAATTTTAAGTGGATATAATTTATTTACAGTATAAGTTAGAGGATTTTCATTTTATTTAAAGTGCAAAGGCGTTAAGGCTATAATAATTTTAAGTGGATATAATTTATTTACAGTAAAAGTTAGGGTATTTTCATTCTATTTTCCTTTCCGAGGCGTTTAGGGGGTACAGGAGTAGGGGACAGGCTTGGGGGGAAGTTTGGGGGGTGCGGGAATAGGGGAACAGGCTTTGGGAGTTAGAAAGCCTGTCCCCTATTCCCGCAACCCCTAATCCCCCCAAGCCTGTCCCCTTCAAAACCCCCTAACCCCCCAAGCCCATCCCCCTATTCCCGCACCCCCCAAAACTCCCCCCCCCCCAAAGCCTGTCCCCTACTTTATCATTTTAAGGAGATTTATTTTACAGTATAATTTAAATAAGAGACTAAATACACTAGCCTCTATCTATCTAGCAATTTCTATCTGTCTATCTATCGCTATTTCTATCTATCTATAAATCTATCTATTTCTATCTATCTATAAATCTATCTATTTCTATCTATCTATAAATCTATCTATTTCTATCTATCTATAAATTTATCTATTTCTATCTATCTATAAATCTATCTATTTCTATCTATCTATAAATCAATCTATTTCTATCTATCTATAAATCTATCTATTTCTATCTATCTATAAATCTATCTATTTCTATCTATCTATAAATCTATCTATTTCTATCTATCTATAAATCTATCTATTTCTATATATCTATAAATCTATCTATTTCTATCTATCTATAAATCTATCTATCTATAAATCTATCTATTTCTATCTATCTATCTAACTATCTATTTCTATCTATATAAGCATAAGAGGCCAAAAGCAACACAAATTTTGAACAGAGTATAACACCCAGAGAATAATATATATCACCATATTTATGAGTTATTTATAGTGTTGGTAAATCTGGAGCAACTGTTTACTCCAAAAATTATTCCTTGCAACAGGCCACCAGAATTTTTTTTTTTTTTTTTTTTTTTTTTTTTTTAATACAAGTTGATTGAGGACTAAAGAGAATATATTTTTGTACATTATATATATATATCCTCTCTCCCTCTCTATCTCGCTCTCGCTCTCTCTCTCTCTCTCTCTCTCTCTCTCTCTCTCTCTAACACACACACACATACACACATTCAGTGGATCACTCACTCAATACACACACACACACACACACACATTCGATCACTCACCCAACACACACACACACAC
>JAWZYT010000396.1:5000-10000 GCA_034508575.1 Petrolisthes manimaculis | reverse complement strand
ATTATTATTATTATTATTATTATTATCGTGGACTTGCAGAGTCAAATGAAAACAATGTACAGTTCTTTACTTAAGTTTAATATTGTTTACTTCACGAGTATGACAATCATGCAATATTTATTAACTTATTCATGCACATACAAACAACAACAACTATAAAATTAAACTAAATTGTTAAGATATATAATTAAATACTAAATATACTAATTTGATTAAGGTACAAGATGGCCGCCACACCCATCAACAAAGAAGTAAGGTTTTTGACCACAGTGAAAATAAATAAGCAAAAAACAATAATTATGAACTTACCAACGCCATTACAAGGCTTTAAACGGTGTGGGAATTATTATTGTACAAATCTAATGTACTAGAATCGATTAATATTGTTTAAACAAGACGAAATAAGAAAAAAACTGAGTGTGTTTACGAAATTTTAAAACGTAAACAAAAATCCCAAGCAGGAACTATTATTCAAGAACGTTCATGGTGTATACGATGGTGGTGGTGTGGTACCGGTACGACGACGGCGGCTCCATGGACAAACAACAGAGCCATCGTACCGTTACCACGCCATCGTATACACCACGGATGGTCTTAAATATAACCAATCCTGTATTTTTCACCACAAGGACTGTAATTTTGAGGTAAGAACGAATATTATTTGTAAATATTATGTAAAATAGTTAATACTTTTACTAAATTAACTTTTTTCATGTACTGTACTAACGACTATTTAACAAACAAAGCATTATACACTTATTTCTGTTTCTTGGTCACACTGTAACCAAACAAACAAACAAACAAATAAACTATTATATACTTATTCCTTTCCACAAACCATTATAGCCTCATTTCTTTCCATCTAAAGCCTAATGTTAAGCCCCGGTTAGTTCCACATTTCATACCATACCATCCTTTAATCGTGTATGAAAATTGGAGGCTTCTAATTCCTCCTGAGTATGCCACGAAACAAGCTTAAATTCTTTCATATATGTGTGTGTGTGTGTGTGTGTGTGTCGTGGCTATATTTGAAGAACTCGTTTACCTCCAATTTTCTGACTACATCACACACACACACACACACACACACACACACACACACACACACACACACACACACACACACACAGCTAGGGTCCCTTTAAATAATAATTGTGAGTTGGTGATATCAATACAATCAACAACTACATCACGGCCTACATTAATAACTCTCAAATTAATTCATAAAATGTACACAAACAAGATAATATAACGCGGCACCCGGAATTAAAAAAAAAAAAAAAGAGAAAAAAAAAATGTAAATGGAACTCGGTAGTTAAAATTCGCTGGAAACTGTTAGATAAATAAGGCATTTATATAACCACCATGAACCCACCTGTGATTTTTTCCCCTTAAATAATAATAAAAATTAAAAAATGTTTGCCAAAAGTTGTCGGTACGTATGGCCATAATAATAAATTCGTATTTAAGCTTGGAATCCCATTGAGAATCTGAGTGTAATTTTTTATAAAGATAGTTTGTTGGTTGGTTAGTTAGTTGGTTGGTTAATTGGTTGGTTAGTTGATTGGTTGGTTGGTTGGTTGGTTGGTTGGTTTATTGGTTGGTTGGTTGGTTTATTGGTTGGTTAGTTGGTTGGTTGGTTGGTTGGTTTATTGGTTTGTTGGTTAGTTAGTTGGTTGGTTGATTGGTTGGTTAATTGATTGGTTGGTTGGTTGGTTTATTGGTTGGTTGGATGGTTGGTTGATTTATTGGTTTGTTTGTTGGTTGGTTAGTTGGTTGGATGGTTGGTTTATTGGTTGGTTGGTTGATTAGTTGGTTTGTTTGCCACGCTGGAGTTTTACGGTGATATTTAAAAAAAAAAAATCGTCTGGCGTTAGTCCAGTACTAAGTACTCAATGGGTGATTTAGATATATTTTACCGTTTAATTATCTAAAATCATGCCATTAAAAAAAATATAGGCTCGTTGTAGGCAGTTGATAATAAAGTATAATATTATTTTATTATATAGGTAGTCATCGATGAAAGAAAATATTGCTTGATAAACTTACACCAGAGAGAGAGAGAGAGAGAGAGAGAGAGAGAGAGATAGAGAATGTAAAAATTGAAATTGGGTCAAAAAAGGGAATTTTAGAGGACAGGCAGAATTTGCAAGGGAAGGAGTAGGATAGCAACAGAAAGGATAGTAGAGAATAAGAGGAGAGAGAGAGAGAGAGAGAGAGAGAGAGAGAGAGAGAAGGGAGCAGGATTGGAGGTGGAGAGAAAAGGAGGAAGAGGAGGAGAGAAGGGAGGGGTATGGAAGGAAAAAGGGAGAAGGATGTGAAGTGAAGTGAAGAGAAAGGAAGGAGTAGAGAAAAGGGTGATTGATGTGAAGTGGAGAGAGAAGGGAGAAGGATGTGAAGTAGAGAGAAAGGAGAAGTATGGATAGAGGGAGGGAGGAAGGAAGAGGACTCACACACACACACACACACACACACACACACACACACACAACAGACTCGGCAAAGTGCAACCCAACCAACCAACCAGCCAGCCAGCCACCCAGCCTAGCAGCTCTCCTATCCTCTCACTCCCTCTGACCCTCTCACTCTCACTCTCACCAGTAGCGAGGCAACGGCCGAATGGTGTACACGTGTTACGATAGTCGCTCCTCGCCTCGACTCGACCCACACTCGCCTCAATCTTATCTATCTTGTTTGTATGTTAACCCCAGTGCCACTAAACTTAATTAACTATATTCTTAGATCAATGCCAAACGTCGTTCAAGTACCGTGTAATTAGTGTCCAAACAAACAACTATTAATATTAATGTTAGTTTTCTGCGTGTAATGAATGTATATCGTTATCAACTTGGGTTTCATTTTGACTCTTGGTGCGCGGAAAGTAAATTAATTATTAACACCTGCTGATTTCACAACATGTTCAAGTGCAACTGCAACAAGACTGACTGTTGACATCAAGTGCTTCTTACCTCCCCCCACACCACACCACCGTAACTTAAAACACTTGAACAGGGCAACACATTTTTAAACTTTGGTCTGAAAGTGTGTCCTAACTGGTGATATTGACACTTGCATTCATAACTCTCTCTCTCTCATAACTCTCTCTCTCTCTCTCTCTCTCTCTCTCTCTCTCTCTCTCTCTTCTTTTTATTTCCTTTCTGCTTGCTGTCACGCCTCTATCACCTTTTTCTGGCGCTATAGGACCTCGATGTTGCGGCGCCTAATATCCACCAACCAAAAAATCTCTCTCTCTTGATGGTGTAAGTTGGGTATCGTATCTTTTTGTAGCCCTTCCAAGTTGTTTTATTTAAGAGCATTGATATTTAATACGAGTCCACTGTTCGTACATATACCCAAAAAAGTTAAGCACTGTTAGCTGGTAAAAGTGTGTCCCATCCTTTCTCCTTTACCAAAACAAACCTTAACACTAAGTAAGGTATCAAGGGAACCCAGATATATTTAAGGAATTGGTGGTAATAACAGAGTCCTTCAAACATCGCCACGACACACACACACACACACACACACACACACACACACACCAAGTTTTAAGGAGTTTGTATTGTGGCACAGGCAGGAGGGATAAGAAACCACCAAAATCTCATTATATACAAACATACATACATACACAATTACAGGGTCCTTTTATTAATGTTGTTGAGTGCAGTGTGATAAATAATAATTACCAAATAACAAACAAGAAGCACCCTTGGTTTGAAAGTGGTGAGTGAGTGAGTGATTAGGCTACACTGAAATAGGACCGTAGCCTAATTAAAGTAAGTGTTAATTGATTCACCCTTCATCTAATTATTCTAACCTATACTGTAGTTTATTTGACAACTTAATTAAAGGACCCTGCCTGTGTTGTAGTAAGAAATTTGGAGGTAAATGAGTTCTTCAAATATTGCCACGAAACACACACACACACACACTAGGCTACCTATAGGGAAAGAGCTTGTCGTTTCGTGACGTGGTTAGGAGAAATCAGAAGCCTCCAATTTTCATACAAGTTCAAAGGTAATGGTATACAAAATATTACTGTATGTTTAATGCCCTCCCCCTAACGTAATTATATATTTATTTAAGTGTTGCAAATTATATATACATCTAACCTACTTGCATCATTTGCGTACAATGTGTGTGTGTGTGTGTGTTCATACTCTTAACATTTAACATAATACTAGCATGCTGTAATTCTCATTTTATATATTTACTTAATACTTAAACGTGGTCAAGAGCAGAGAAGGACAGTTTTTATTTTATTTTTTGCATTTATTTATTTATTTTTTTAGGTGGAATACAGTGGAATAAAATTACAGCGATTACATGCAGACATTACTATATTATTATCATTATTATTATTATTATTATTATTATTAGGCATAGGGAACTTTGACATACACATATATACTTGACTTTCTGTTTTAAATTTGTGTTCTACTGGCCTCTATCTATCTATTTCTATTTATCTATTTATATATCTTTATCTTTATCTCTATTTCTATCTATCTATCTATCTATATATATATATATATATCTTTATCTCTATTTCTATCTATCTATTTTTATCTACCGGTATCTAATTCTATATCTATATTTCTATTTATCTATGTCTATTTCAATCTATCTATCTATATCTATTTCTGTCTATTTATATCTATTTCTATCTAAGCATAAGACGTCAGTGAAACAAAAAAATTATAGCCCAAAAGTTGTCAAATTTACGGTCCAGTTTCCTCATTTCCACACAACATAATTTATATATATAAGTATCCATAAAAGGCGCTGTCTGTTGCCTTTGACCGTGATTCCTCTCAGAGTACAGGTATGTATGTATGTATGTATGTATGTATGTATGTATGTCAGGAGTCCGGATAAGATTAGGCTAGCTAGCAAACGTAGCCTAGTAATGGTGGTGGTCTGTTGTTGCTTTTTAAGGGGGTGCGGGAATAGGGGACAGGCTTGGGGGGGGGGTTAGGGGACAGGCTTGGGGGGGGGGG
>JAWZYT010000395.1:0-138017 GCA_034508575.1 Petrolisthes manimaculis | reverse complement strand
TGTGTATGAGACAAAAATCACACACACATCACAGTAAATCACATTAACCGTCTCTCTCTCTCTCTCTCTCTCTCTCTCTCTCTCTCTCGCTCTCTCTCTCATACATACACACACACAAACACAAATACCATTCATCAAATTATTCCTCTCTCTCTCTCACACACACTCTCTCTCTCTCACACTCTCTCTCACACTCTCTCACACTCTCTCTCACACTCTCTCTCTCTCTCTCTCTCTCTCTCTCTCTCTCTCTCTCTCTCTCTCTCTCTCACACACTCTCTCACACTCTCTCTCTCTCTCTCTCTCTCTCTCTCTCTCTCTCTCTCTCTCTCTCTCTCTCTCAGTCTTTTCACACACGGGCCATTTTTTTCCCACGCTCCTGTCAACTTTCCCACGGTGCTGGCCTTTTTCCCACGCCATCATATTTATTTTGTACTCAGTTCATAATATATTTAAGGGTTTAAACTGGTCAAATTGGAGGACTCGAATTCCTCCAAAATATGTCCCCCTCCCCCCCCCAAAAAAAAAAAAAATCAGAACCAGATTAATAAAAAAAATACACACACATACACTCAAACTCAAATACACACACACTCACTCATAGACATGTTGGTAGTTGTGGTAGTGGTAGTGGTGGTAGTTTGTGGTAGTAATTTTAGTGGAAATGTTGGTAGTTGTGGTAGTAATTATGGTGGAATAATAGGCTAGTACACACACACACACACACACACACACACACACACACACACACACACACACACACACGAATCTTCTTAACTTATATATACATACAGAACTTGGAAAAGAAAAAATATTAAAATATCTTTGAAACTTTTGATAATTAATTTTAAAAAGTTTCATTGATCAAACATAAGCGGTTTTATTTTATTAAGGATTAAATTGAGGGTGGGGGGTTGGGGGAATAGGGGACAGCTTGGGGGGTTTGGGGGGTGCGGAATAGGGGACAGGCTGAAAAAATTAAGTCTTTATAGGCGTGTGTGAGTGACGTTTAAATTGTGTGTATGTGTGAGAGATAGAGAGACGTTTAAATTGTGTGTGTGTGTGTGTGTGAGACGTTTAATTAAAGTGTATGTGTGTGTGTGTGTGAGAGAGAGAGAGAGAGAGAGAGAGAGAGAGAGAGAGAGAGAGAGAGACGTTTAAAGTGTGTGTGTGTGTGTGTGTGTGTGTCTGTCTGTGTGTCTGTCTGAGATGTTGAGGTGGTAGTGGTATAGGCAACCTTTAAACTTACTATACCTCTCTCTCTCTCTCTCTCTCTCTCTCTCTCTCTCTCTCTCTCTCTCTCTCCTTGTCAACATCATCTTCAAAGGACTTAACTTGGTGTGTGTGTGTGTGTGTGTTGTAATGGGAAGTCTGTATGTAGGAGGAAATAAAATTGATTGTAAGTAGGAAAGGAGGAGATAAGAAAGAAGGAAGGAAGGAGGAAGGAAGGAAGGACAGGAAGGAGGATAAATAAGAAGGAAAGGAGCAAGGAAGGAAAGGAAGGAGGATAAATAGAAAGGAAAGGAAGGAGGGAAGGAAGGAAGGAATGAGGATAAACGAGAAGGAAAGGAAGGAAGGAAGGAATGAGGGAGGGAGGAAGGAAGGAAGGAAAGGAAGGAGGGAAGGAAGGAAGGAGGATAACAAGAAGGAAAGGAAGAAAGAAAACAAAATATCTCCAGACCACCATCAAAAACCCACACACACACACACAGACAGACAGACAGACAGATAAACAGCCAGCCAGCCAGACAGACAGACAGCTACCTAGATAGATAAACAGACAAACATGTAACCAAACAGACTGACAGACAGATAGATAGATAGACAGATAGATGGATAGATAGATAGATAGATAGACAGGCAAACATACAGATAGATAGCTAGACAGATAGTGGTGATAGTTTGGTGGTGGTAGTAGTAGTAGTAGTAGTAGTGATAGTGGTTGTTGTTGTGGTAGTAGTAGTAATGTAGTTGTGGTTATAGTAGTAGTAATGATAATAATGGTAATCGTAGTTGTAATAATAGTAGTGGTAGTAGTAGTAGTAGTAATTGTAGTGGTAATAGTAGTACTGGTGGTAGTAGTAGTAGTAGTAATTGTAGTGGTAGTAGTAATTGTAGTAGTAGTAATAATAGTAATAGTAGTGGTAGTAGTAACTGTAGTAGTAGTATTTTTGTTGTTGTTGTTGTTATGGTAGCAAGTTGAATGAGGAATAATTAGGAAGGTAGAAAAGTAGGAATGAAAGGGAGAATGTGACACATAAATATAAAAATGGGGAAGGAAAATGGGAAGGGGGAGAATTTGCGTGTCATCAAAGCTATTACCATCACGAAAGGAAGGAAAGAGGAGGAGGAGAGAGGAGAAGGAGGAAGGGGAGGAGAAAGAGAGGAAGAGGAGTAGGAAGAAGAGGAGAAAGAGGAAGAGGAGGAGGAGGAGGAGAAGAGAGAGATCTTAATACACAGGTGAATGGAAAAATAAAAGAAAATGAAGATAGAGGATGTGTGTGTGTGTGTGTGTGTGTGTGTGTGTGTGTGTGTGTGTATGTGTGTGTGTGTGTGTGTGTATGTGTGTGTGTGTGTGTGTGTGTGTGTGTGTGTGTACGACCTTGAGGGGTGTGAATGTTTCGAGTGAGTAGTCAAGTGTGAGGAGTTTGTAGTATGTAACATCTTTACACACACACACACACACACACACACACACACACACACACACACACACACACACACACACACACACACACACACACTCACTCACTCTCATCTCTCTCTCTCTCTCTCTCTCTCTCTCTCTCTCGTTCTCTCTCTCTCTCGCTCTCTATCTCTCTCTCTCTCACCACATAAACAAACAGGGTGGATGTAAACAAACAAATCATTGCCGAGGTAAACGACCGACAAATGACACAGACTTACAACGGTACACATCATTCAGAGAGAGAGAGAGAGAGAGAGAGAGAGAGAGAGAGAGAGAGAGAAGAGATGGGGAGAGAGAGAGAGAGAGAGAGAGAGAGAGAGAGGAGGTTAGGTGGATCAAACACATAATGAGTGGATTGAGAGGTAGTAGAATTCAAGTGTGTGTGTGTTGTGTGTGTGGGAAGGGGGGGAGGAGTATCAATGGGAAGAGAGGAAAGGGGGGGGTTGGGAGTAATGAATATAAGTAGGGGGAGGGGGGAAGGGGAGTGGGGGTCTATGGGGATGGGGGGAGTGGAATATAATGATAAGGGGAGGGGGGAGTGGGGGTGTATGGGGGCAGGGGGGAATGGGGGGTACAAATGCCAACCCAGTAAGGTGCCATGTAGAGTTTATTAATAAAAAGGGAGAGTGCCAAAAGAGAGAGAGAGAGAGAGAGAGAGAGAGAGAGAGAGAGAGAGAGAGAGAGAGAGGCACTGGTATAAAGGAAAGTAGGGAGAGGAGAGGGAGAGTTAGGCTACACACACACACACACACACTCATTAGGTATAAAAATGTATTATGTATGTATGTATGTGTGTGTGTATGTCTTGTATTGTATGTGTAGCCTATATGTATGTTTTTTTTTTTTTTTTTAGTGTGAAAGTAAAAGAGGATGAAATATAGTGGTGGGTAAGATTTGGAGAAAAGGATTTGTGTGTGTGTGTGTGTGTGTGTGTGTGAGAGAGAGAGAGAGAGAGAGAAAGAAAGAAAGAAGGATTTGTGTGTGTGTGTGTATGATGAGGAGAAGGATGTGCTTGTGTGTGTTTGGGAGAAAGAGAAGGATTTGTATATATGTGTGTGTGAGAAAGAGAAGGATTGTATATTTTATGTGTGTGAGAAAGAGAAGGATTTGTATATTTTATGTGTGTGAGAAAGAGAAGGATTTGTAGTGTGTGTGTGAGGTAGAGAATATATTGTATATATGTGTATGTGTGAAAGAGAATGTATTGTATATATATATATGTGTGTGTGTGAGAGAAAGAAAATGTATTGTATATTATGTGTGTGTGAAAAAGAGTGTATGTATGTGTGTGTGTGTGTGAGAAAGAGAATGTATTGTGTGTGTGTGTGTGTGACGTCATATCATTCTTCCACTGACTTCAGATCGATACAAGGAACTTTATTGATTATTTTCGCTCCCTAGGAGGGGCCTTGTAAGAGAGAGAGAGAGAGAGAGAGAGAGAGAGAGAGAGAGAGAAAGGAGGAGGAGGATGTGTGTGTGTGTGTGTATGTATGTATGTATGTATGTATGTATGTATATGTATGTATGTATGTATATGAGGAAAAGAAGGATGCATGTGTGTGTGTGTGAGGTAAGAGACTGACAAATCAAATATAAGACACACACACAGAGAGAGAGAGAGAGAGAGAGAGAGAGAGAGAGAGAGAGAGAGAGAGAGAGATTGGAGAGTCAGCTCATACTTAAAGGAGTAGTGGTGATGCTAGGACGATGATGATAATGATAATAATAATAATGGATCAAGAAAGATTCCAAATGCCATCACAACACGATAATATAAAAACACATCTACAGGGAATTATTATTGTTATTATTATTATTATTATTATTATTGTTATTATTATTGGTAGTAGTAGTAGTAGTAGTAATGTAGTGTTGGTGTTATTATTGTTATTATTATTATTATTTGTAGTAGTAGTAGTGATATTGATATTATTATTGTTGTTATTTTTGTTATTTTTATTATTAGTAGTAGTAGTAGTAGTGTTATTGTTGTTGTTATTATTATTGTTATTGTTATCCTTATAATTGAATTGAGTTAATACCTTCTTATACTCGTGTGTGTGTGTGTGTGTTCTGGAGAGTAGGGGAGGGTGTGTGTGTGGGGGAGGGGGTGTTTAAAGGGGTACTGGGGGGGGGGTGTTCCCTTGTAGTATCCTCTGATCAATGCTTCTTCAGGGAGCCAAGGGTGAAATTACATGCCGAGAGAGAGAGAGAGAGAGAGAGAGGACAAGCTTATAGTTCATCCGATACACTCCCTCTCCCTCCCTTCTCTCTCTCCCCCTCCCCCTTTCCCCCTCCCCCTCTCCCTCTCTCCCTCTCCCCCCTCTCCTCCCTCTCCTCCCTCTCCTCCCTCTCCTCCCTCTCCTCCTCTCTCTCCTCCCTCCCTCTTACCGCAAGCCTACTTAGATTCTCTCTCTCTCTCTCTCTCTCTCTCTCTCTCTCTCTCTCTCTCTCTCTCTCTGGATTCCTTTAAGACGATCCCTCCCCCCCTCCTTGGTATCCCCACTCTCCCTGCCTCTCACTCTTTTCACTCTCCCTGCCTCTCACTCTTTCACTCCCCCTGCCTCTCACTATTTCACTCCCCCTGTTTCTTTCACTCTCACTCCCTGCCTCACTCACTATTTCACTCCCCTTTTTTCTTCCTCTCTCTCACTCTCCCTTTTTCTTTCATTCTCCTCTTTTTTTTAACTCTCACTCCTTTCTTTCACTTTCACTCCCTTCTTTTCACACTCCCTTCTTTTCACACTCCCTTCTTCCACTCCTTTCTTTTCACACTTACTCTCACACTCATTTCCTCTCCTTTCTTCCACTCTCCCTACTTTTTTCACTTTCCCTTCCTTTATCCCTCTCACTCTACCTTTTTCTTCCACTCTCTCACACTCCCTTCCTCTTCCACTCACTCAAACTCTCCCCCATTCTTCCACATTCATCCACACTCTACCGTAACACTCTTTCTCTTCCACTTTTCTTCCACTTCTATTCACAAACCACCCTGCCTCAATTTCCACTTTAAATGAAAATCTAGTTAAAATTGCTTCGCTTTTGGTCCAAGAGGGGATAAACTATTTGCATACTAAGAGAAGCAATAAACGCCATGAAAGTCAACCAACCCAACCAACCAAACCCAAGAGTCTATACAAAAACACGTGACAAAAATACACCTGCTGAATGGTGGAAAACTATAGATGATCGAAGAAATAGTATAAACGATGTAAAAAGTATAGATGATCGAAGAAATAGTATAAATGATATGAATGTCAACCAAGAATGTAAACAAAAACACGTGCCAAAGATCTAATAAATAATGGAAAATTATAGACGATATGAATGTCAACCAAGAATGTAAACAAAAATCTAATAAATGACGGAAAATTATAATGATCGAAGAAAAAGTATAGACGATATGAATGCCAACCAAGAATGTAAACAATTAACTAAAAGAAGCACCAAAATTAATATCTGAATTGCAGAAAACTATAGACGATGTAAATATAACTAGGGGAAAAAGTTAGAAGAAAAAATTGAATTAGAATTAAATAAAGATCACGTTTGAATAGAGAAAAAAAAATTGGGTGTGTGAGGGAAACTAAGAATAATAATAAAAAATGGATGCATGTGGGATTAAAGAAAAAAAATGCATATAAAAAGAGAGTGAGAGGAAAAAAAGAGAGAGAGGAGTAAATGAGAAAGTGAAGGAGACTTGAGAAAAGACTGGTGGGAAGGTTTTATGAAGTCTGAGGAAACACACACACACACACACAAATAATTAAAGCCACGGGAATTGGAATGGATGGTGGAAAAAAAATAGGGATGGACTTGGAATGAAGGATATGGGCACGAAATATTGGAACAGAGAGAGAGAGAGAGAGAGAGGGAAAATGAGAGAAAGAGAGAGAGAAACGAGAGGGAGGGAAAATGAGAGAGAGAGAAGGAAGTAGAGGGGAATATATTTGAGTAAGGGGAAACGAGAGAGAGAGAGAGAAGGAAGTAGAGGGGAATATATTTGAGTACGGTAAGGGGAAACTAGAGAGAGAGAGAGAGAGAGGAGGCAATAGAGGGGAATATATATGAGTAAGGAGAAAAGAGAGAGAGGGAGTAAGGGGAAACGAGGGAAAAGGAAGACAGGGATAGAGTTAGGGGGAAAGTAGAGTCATTTTTACGAATATATTCCTTCAAATTCAGCAGTTTTAGCAAAAATAAAGCCACATTTCTCCAAGCTGTATGAATAATAATAATAATAATAATAATAATAATAATAATATAGTACAGATAATAATAATAATAATATAGTACATATAAAATAATAATAATAACAGAATAATAATAACAGCAACAGTAATAATAATAATAATAATAATATAAAAAGTAGTATTAGTAGTAGTAGTAATAGTAGCATATATAAAAACTTGACCTTTATTATTAGGTTAGGTCAATTATGTAAACAACTTTCTCTCTTACAACACTGATCTAAATATTTATTGTACTATATTATTATTATTATTATTATTATTATTATTTTGGGTGGTAAATGTGGAGCAAATAATTCCTCCAAACTATTCCAGGCAACAGGACACCATTAGGGGACATATGCTTGGAGGGGGGGGGGGGGTTATGGGGGTGTGGGAATAGGGGGACAAGCTTGAGGGGGGGTAGAAAGCCTGTCCCCCTAAATCCCCCCCCCTAAATCCCCCCCCTAAGCCTGTCCCCCTACTCCCACACACCCCTAAACTGTTATTATTGTTATTATTATTGTTGTTGTTATTATTATTATTATTATTATTATTATTATTATTATTATTATTATTATTATTATTATTATTATTATTATTATTATTATTTACTAACTACTTCTTTCTCTTTTCTCTTTCAGGTAAGATGGTGTTTGAACTTGTTGTGAACATGTCTCAGATAAGTATAATACTAATTCGAGAGGAACACACACACACACACACACACACACACACACACACACACACACACACACACACACACACACACACACACATTTATATATGTTATTTGATATACAGTTTGTGTGTGTGTGTGTGAGAGAGAGACATATATATATTTTTTATTTGATATAAAGTGTGTGTGTGTGTGTGTACTTAAGAAAGAAAAGAAGGAAGGAATGAGAGATAGAAGGAGGAGGAGGAAGAATAGAAATGAGATAGAGATAGGGGAAAAATGAAGAAAAGGAAGGAGGAAGGAGGAGAGATGAATAAAGGAAGGAGGAGGAGGAAGAAAAGAAATGAGAGATAGAGAAGGAGGAGAAATGAATAAAGGAGGGAGGAAGAAGGAAGAAGAAAAATAAGAGACAGAAGGAGGATGAGAAGAGATGAATGAATGAAGGAGGAGGAGGAGAGATAAATAAAGGAGGGAAGAAGAAAAAGAAAGATGAATATAGGAAGAAGGAAGAGGAGGAAACATGAATGAGGAAAGGAATGTACAGATAGGAAAATAAAGGGAGGAGAGGGAGGAGGAAGAGGAGGATTTGGAACATCACCTTTAAAGAGAGAGAGAGAGAGAGAGAGAGAGAGAGAGAGAGAGAGAGAGTACACAGATACACACATACAGTACAGATAGAAACACCCACGGTAAATAGACGTGAGAGAGAGAGAGAGAGAGAGGGAGGGAGAGAGAGAGCAGATTTGTTTGTGTGTGAGAGAGAGAGAGAGAGAGAGAGAGAGAGAGAGAGAGAGAGAGAGAGAGAGAGAGAAGAGACATGTATGTATGTATGTACAGTATATATGTATAGGCCACTCATAACTCACAATAGTCTTGTAAAAGTAAAGGAAGAAAGTAGGAAAGCAAGGAAGTAAGGGAAATTTAGAAGGAAAGAAAAACTATTACTTCTTTTCACAACACCTGACTGACTTAAACAATTTAATTTACCATCATCTCACTAATTAAATTTTTTCCTTGAGTTCCTTTATGGTTATTGCTGTGATTTGGTTGTTTATTATTATTATTGCTATTCACTTCACTCATTATCTTCCTCCCATTATCATCATTTATTATTATTATTATTATTATTATTATTATTATTATTATTATTATTATTATTATTATAGAGGAGGTATGATGCTTGAATATATTTTCCATTTTCATTATTATTTTTATTTTTTATTTTTTAGGGAAGGGGGATGTAAATTAGGGGTGGGGGTGTGGGGGGGGGAGTAGAGGGGGTGCAGTCATCAGCATATATGAATAAGCAAGTGTAGTAACATGTATGACGTGTGTGTGTGTGTGTGTGTGTGTGTGTGTGAGTTAGTAGATGTGTGTGTGTGTGTTGGTAGATGTGTGTGTGTGTGTTGGTAGATGTGTGTGTGTGTGTTGGTAGATGTGTGTGTGTGTGTTGGTAGATGTGTGTGTGTGTGTTGGTAGATGTGTGTGTGTGTGTTGGTAGATGTGTGTGTGTGTGTTGGTAGATGTGTGTGTGTGTGTTGGTAGATGTGTGTGTGTGTGTTGGTAGATGTGTGTGTGTGTTGGTAGATGTGTGTGTGTGTTGGTAGATGTGTGTGTGTGTGTGTGTTGGTAGATGTGTGTATGTGTTGGTAGATGTGTGTGTGTGTGTGTGTGTTGGTAGATGTGTGTGTGTGTTGGTAGATGTGTGTGTGTGTGTGTGTTGGTAGATGTGTGTATGTGTGTGTTGGTAGATGAGTATGTGTGTGTGTGTCAAAAATGCAAGTCAGTACACTGAACATAAAAAAATATAAAAATAATAACAGAAGTTAAAAACACACAACAACCACAAGTAGAAAGCCTTGAAACACACACACACACACACACATATATATATATACACACACAAATACACACATACACGAATACACACACACACGAATACACACACACAAATACACACATACACAAACACACGAATACATACACAAACACACGAATACATACACAAACACACGAACACATACACATGAATACACACACACATACACAAACACACATAAATACACACATACACATACACACACAAATACACACACACACAGGCTGGAAGGAGAGCAACAAAAGGCTTAAGAAATACAGTTCCTCGTGACGTGAATGTGAGGAAAGCTAATCTGAAAACTCTGCTTGAAATATTACCATCTCAGTCATTTTATATTTTTTGGTGTGTAGAGAGAGTAGGAGCTGTTATTATAGACGAGTTTTTTTTGTATTTATATATGGGATGCTTAGCTATATGTATGGTATTGCTCATTTTCCCATCCAGTACACCTATAGAGGCTGAGTTTGAGTGTGTGTGTGTGTGTGTGTGTGTGTGTGTGTGTGTGTGTGTGATCATTTCCCAAATTCCCCAGCCAGTACACCTATAGAGGCTGAGTTTAAATGCAGGGTATGTGTCGTGTGCGTGTGTGGTTACTCAAATGGGACTTTTTATGTCCAACAGTACTTACACACACACACACACACCCGCCCTATACCTGTCCCCCTAATCTAATGAAGTGTTTTAATTTTGTTGTTTTTATGTCCAACAGTACTATACTTGTCCCCTAATCTGATGAAGAATAATGAAGTGATTTAATTGTTATTTTCGTGTCCAACAGTACTTATAACCCCCCTCCCACCCGCCCTATACTTGTCCCCCCTAATCTAATGAAGCGTTTTAATTGTGTTATTTTTGTGTCCAACTGTACTTATTACCTTCTTAACAATACCAACCCCTATCATCCTATACTTGTCCCCCTAATCTAATGAAGGGTTTTAATTGTGTTGTTCTTGTGGCGTTGCAGAAGTCAAACTCGGGGAGACACTACCTCGCCACTCGGACCCCGGCAGCGGCAACAACACCACCTCGTTATCCCAGGGCCATCACCCACCACTCCCTTACCAACACCCACACCAGAACCAATACCAACACCACCCACACCCACACACCCAAAACCAATACCACCATTACAAGAGCGATGACCTACACGCCTATCATCAAATGTACCCGGGACGATCATACCAGCAAAGTAATGGACCCTATGCTAACTATCAACAAACTTCCTACTATACTGATGATTATGTGGATAGTTATAAACATGACTATCAACACACTACTACCACCAATACTACTACTTCTACTAACACTACCAGGCCGGGGAATAACTACCCCGATAGTCCACCACCACAACCACAACCACAACAACTACCCGACTACAACACAGCTGTAAATAGTCAAAGGGGACGACAGAATGGAACCTATCACCAACGCTCACCACAGTATGACTTCCAAGACTACCATAACTATAAAAACCAACAACAACAACTACAACAGGAAGACTACAAACAACAACAACATGAAGACTACAAACAACAACATGAAGATTACAAACAACTCCAACAACAACAACATGAAGACTACAAACAACAACAACTTGAAGAATACAAACAACAACAACAACAACTTGAAGATTACAAACACCTACAACAACACGAAGATTACAAACACCAACTTCAACAACAACAACAACAACAACAACTATTACAGGAAGATTACAAACACCACCCAGACTACAAACACCATCATCAACACCAAACAGAATATAGTGGTAGTTATGGTAAACACTCATCATCACGTCATCACCATCACCACAATGGAAGGCTCACCACCAATGACCTTTACCATCATCACCAACAACACCAACAACAACAACAACAGTTTTCTGACTCTGAACTCACCGTGGCCAAAGTAAGTTGCATTTTTTCTGTTGGTGTGTGTGTGAGTGTTTGGGTGTACAATATGTATGTATGTATGTACATTATGATTATTAGGGTATATGTGTCCGGAATTCTGATCTTATAGAGAAAAAGATGGAAAATCTGCATAAAAGTTCCACATGGCAAATATTTACAATTTATGTATACAGTACTGTATTTCAGTATGGAATAATAATGTATGTGCGTAATGAATATAATTTCGAAAAATCGCTACCGATTCTGAGACAGCCTTTCGAAAAATCCCAGTACTGTACTATATAAGTCTGGGGTGTCTATACCCTAATAAGTTCAGACTCCAGTGTTCACCATGTCTGTCTAGCCCATGGAGGTATAATACAAGATCTTGAACTTGGTGTAATATAGAGGAGGCGGCATGTACAGTACAGTACACCCAAAGTGAAGCCAGAGGTGGAGACTATAACCCCTCCCTCCCCACCATTGACTCAAAACATTGCCTCATGAAAATTGCAAAACCCGAGCCAACTTTTGCCAAAACTTGGCTCGGATTTTCAATTGTTGGACATTTATACAGGTTAACAAAGCAGTATCAAGGCGAAATAAGCACATTTAGTCAGATATTACGTGTTTTCCCCCACCCAAAATCCCGATTCCCAGTGGTTAGGGAATATGTATGAACTAAATGGTTTCCGATCAATATTATGGTCACTAATGAATAGAACAAGTAAAAGCAGGCTGGAAAAACTAAAAAAAAAAATACCACATGGAACTGTTATGCAGAATTACCGTAGTGTGAAAATTGGAGGTTAGCGAGTCCTTCAAACATTGCCACAAAACACACACACCTATATTGAAGGTATTTGTTTCGTGGCATAGTCAGGAGGAATCAGAAGCCACCAAGTCTCATACACAATTACAGGGTCCTTAAGAAATAATTTGATAGTTAATGTGGTGTGTATGTATGTATGTATGTGTGTGTGTGTGTCAGTATAAAGGGACAATATAAAGAGGCATGAGTACAGTATCATAATTTGCTAGAAGCTTAATTTAGATATACTGTAGATAGAGTTATGCAGTTAAGGGAAGATTTTCTTGTTGATAAATTGTAGGGTTACTACTGATTCCTCCAAAACTATGCCAGGAAACAGACACCCCATCTCAGTGTTACAAATGGGTGTGTTATGTGTGTCTGTTTCTTGCTACAGTTGCCAAAAAAGGTATTGCGACAACTCTTGATACAACATTAAATATATTAACGTCCATAGTTGTTTGTAGGTATTATAAGTATGTATTACAAAAGGATATGTATATTTCCTTCCATTATACATGCTTATAGTCCATTCAAAAGTTGTGGATATTACTATAGTTAAAGTTCTATCAAGATTTGTCGCAATACCTTTTTTGGCAACTGTACATCTTGTAGGAATTAATAGCCTTCCAGTTTACCACCACCATGAGAATCTCCTCTTATTCAATCATTTGTGTTGTTGCATTGTGGTTGATTGATTGCAGTCTTGGCTCGTGATGTGTTCTGCTTTGCATTGCACAGTGAATGATTTGATTGAAATAGAATGTAGTCACAGCACATGATATAATATAATCCTTGACCAGACTAACTTACCCCTTTACTACACCCTGGTTAAGGATTATGTATGTGTGTGTGTGTGTGCCGTGATTGTATGTACAGTTGCAACCAAATTTGGTGGTGTGTGGCAATATCTGACAGGTGCTCCAAAGTAAACACTTGTATTTTATCAATGAATCACTCAAAACTTATAGTTATTAGGATGAATGTAATTAGCTGAAGCCATCAACATTCATCCATATAAAGGTTATAGGTTCTAAGTGATCCATTGATAAAATATGAGTGTAAACTTTGGAGCAGCTGCCAGACATTGCCACACACCACCAAATTGGGTTGCAGTCTTTTCTTGGGCAACTGTACAGTAGTGAGTGCAACTTTGTAGAGCATGGTATCAGTTTATTGGGCCGGTATGCAAGAACAACCCATGATGGTGTTGGCTATGGTGTGGTAATGATACGATGGCACTGTTGTTGTTGTTGTTTGTCCGTCCATGGGGTCATCGTACCAGTACCATGCCATCGTCAACACCTACTCCCACACTCCCTCAAGGACCCTGTGATCGTGTATGAAAATTGGAGGCTTCTGATTCCTCCTGACTATGCCACGAAACAAGAAGCTCCTTACATATAGGTGTGTGTGTTTCGTGGCAATGTTAGAAGGACTCGCTATACAGTACCTCCAATTTTCTGACTACATCACAGGGTCCGTTAATGTTCTTGAATACGGCCCATTTCTCTTATCATTATTCATAGTGCGTTTAGATTTAATTAAGACTATTTTTGTATATTGGCATGCATTAAAATAGACCTTAAGAGGGTAGTACAGTTTGGGTACCATCGGAGTGCCGTGATTCCTCCAAAGTATGCCAGGAAACAGGACCATATCAACACAGATAATGGTGGCCTGTTGTTGCTTGGAATAGTTTGGAGGAATCATTAGCTCCAGATTTACCACCAACGCTGTACATCCCTCTTAATAATAATAATAATAATAATAATGATCAATGCATCTAAAAATCTAGTGTCTATATTATACAGTAGTTTTATCTTTTAGAATTTGTAGGTTATTGTGCTTGATTATGAAACTTCCTTATCATTTCTTATACATAAACAAAGATTGAAATAGCCGTGGGGGAAATTATACACATCAAACATACAGAATAATTATACACCATTAGGATAAGATTAATTGAACTTTTACAGTATTTGTTATTTATTTAAGTCTTCCAGGAGTGTATCAAATATCAAAGCTACGGTATTTTGAATGTCATTACAGTATTATGTTAAGTGTTATTAAGAGAATACAGTATAGGCTATATTATCTCCTTATTGACCCTGTGATTGTGTATGAGAATTGGAGGCTTCTGATTCCTCCTGACTATGCCACGAAACAAGCTCCTTCCATATAGGTGTGTGTGTTTCGTGGCAATATTTGAAGGACTCGTTTACCTCCAAATATTCTGACTACATTACAGGGTCACTTGATTAAGAGGTTGTTTTGTCTGCGTTTATTTGGAAGATTTAGGATAGATAATGTCAAGAGGGATTAATAATATGAAATAAAATCGACTTAATATCCTTCCCCCTTATATATGATATTAATTTTATTATATTTATGCCCGTATATGTTACTCGTACCAAGAATGACACTATTAGGGGATTTTACTTTCATTTGACTTGACATTATGATATTTATTTTTTGTTTTTACTTTGGTGCTGACAGTCTAGACGTTGTTGACATTTTACACCACAGTACAAGGGCAGGCATTACCCTTTGTGTAGTTTTATAACAGGGCTTCTCAACCACTTTCTCTGAAATTGAAGTCAGTTTATAAATATCAGTCAGTGGCTTCTTGGAGAATGTGTGTGTAAATCTTTTTGCTTCATTGTTTTTGCCGACTTGATCATTTCTCCATCACCTTCCTCAGACAATATAATCTTGTCATATGTTTATTTAGTTGCATTACTGTACATTATTGAAGAGTGTATCCAAGTCCCATGTAATAATATTTAACACTCATTTTAAAGGAACATTCTTTTGTAGATAAATTTAGAAGGCTACTGATTCCTCCTGACTAAACCAGAAAACGTACACCCTCAAAGGTACTCAATAGGGGAACTGTTTTGTGGCATTGTTTGGAGGAATCATAGACCTTATAATTCACCAACCAAAGAATCTCCCCTGAAGCAATCCTACCATCAACCATTCTTGCAAATATTTTTACCATAATGATGACAATTTGAAGATCCATTGCAAAGATTTCCTCAGATCATAAGTTGAGAAACCCTGACCTACGGAACAACACACATTTATGCCTTAGTGGGTTAGTTAGATGCTTTATATTTTACACCCAAACAAGAACAGATATATACAGTATATATAATTATGTGTGTAGTGACAGCTTTGGACATCACACATTTTGCCTTAGTGGGTTAGATAGATGCTTTATATTTTACACCTAAACAAGAACAGATATACAGTACATATATATAATTATGTGTGTAGTGACAGAGAACAGCTTTGGACATCAACAACACTTTGCATTTGCTGGTATACAAACATGAATTGGCTGATGTGGTGTTTTAGTTTTAATAATACAGTGCATGGCAATTCAATGGCTGTTTATTAGTGTATGTTACTGAAGAGCATTGCTTCCATGTTAGTGAGACTTGTTGTTATCATACAATTTACAACATAGGAATTTTATCCCTTGATCAGCCATGAGTGAATAAACTTGTGGCTTGATCTTATATTTATACTACAACAATGTATTATAATTACCATGGAGTTTTTCACAGATAATTATTCTTCAAGTCAGGTTTCATACACTTAATATTGTTATATGTACAGTCTTGATATTCACCTATAGACTGGTAGTATTAAACTTTATCTTCAACGAAAACAATCTTCGTCACTATATTCGCACTGCAAGATAATGCAAATTGAGCGACAAATATTGTTTTCGTGGAACATAAAGTTTAATACTACTACAGTACCACCCAAAGTATCACAACACTCCTCACTTTGGTAACTTAATTAATAACAAGGCTGCCATTTAAATACAGGATTATTTTTTAAGGAGGTTGTATAGTTTTGGTTAATTTGCAGCAACTGATTCCTCCAAACTATTCCAAGCAACAGGACACCCCATTATTTTTGTTTATCTGGTCCTGTTTCCTGGCTTACTTTGGTGGAATCAAGGTGCTGTAATGTACCAAATGTGTATCACCCCCAAACATTCATTTATTATTTAGATACAATTGTCTTTGATAGATAGAAATCCACCATTTATTGTTCAGCGCTGTGAGTTTTTGTTACATCATTTACTAATCATTGTAGATACAGTTCCTATATAGCACTACACATTATCATAGCGCGTGATATGCAAATGTCGCTAAATGCATCAGCTTATATACAATAATCCCTCGATATACTGTATAATGAATGAAAACTCTATATGCTGTATAATGAATGAAAACTCGATATACTGTATAATGAATGTAAACTCGATATACTGTATAATGAATGAAAACTTGTATCCATACTTCATTTTACACTCAGTCCCTCATTGAAGACTAACCAATGTTTCCCTGAGGCTTTTGTTATTCATTCCTATACAGACTGAAACATTAATTGAGTCTGTGTTAAAAGGGCTATTTTATATCGAGGGAATATTGTATTATGGTACGGTTACTAAGCTGTTGTTATGCTATATATATACCCCGGGCTGCAGTAGTGAAATGGCTTATAATGCTATAGCCGAATGTATGTTTATATGTGAATGTTATGAGTGTGTTGGGAAATAGTTGTATGTGTGTGTGTTTTTTTTGTGTTTTTTTTACAGTATGTGTCAGTTTGCATTTACAGTGTGTGTGTGTGTGTGTGTCAGGTTGCATTTACAGTGTGTGTGTGTGTGTGTGTGTGTCAGGTTGCATTTACAGTGTGTGTGTGTGTGTGGATGGGGAGGAACTAACAGTTACTAATGTGCACATGTCTGTGTGTGTGTGTCTGTGCGTGTATGTGTCTGTGCAGCGTCGTACTCGTCGAGCCCTGAGTGGCCGAGGAGCCGGGGGTGGTGGAGGTGGAGGTGGAGGTGGAGGGGGGCGTCCTGCCTCCCTCCACACCACACCGCAGCATACCTTCTCTTCTGCTTCTACTAACACCGTGCTGCCACACCACCAACACCATCATCATCACCTTCACCACCACCATCATCATCCCCACCACCACCACCTTCACCACCAGCACCATCAACAACACCACCAGCAGCACCATCACCACCACCAGCAGCAGCAGCAGACGATGGCAGGAGGAATAGGAGGTGGAGGAGGAGGACAACAAGACACCGGTGTAGACGTGAGGGGACTACAAGGACTGAGTGCCGGGGAACTACTGGGCAAGACACACGAGGAATTGGTACTGTTGTTGATTCAGTTGCGTCGTCACCACTCGGCACTGCAGTCAGCTCGTCATCACTCACGCCTGGAGAGAGATTCCCAGGTACTGTATGCCTGACTCATCAACAGGGCTATAATACTGTATAGGGTCAATATTGGCCTGGCTCGGTGAATTCAAACCTATTTACCAAGGTATATACAGTACTGCCGTCACATGCACCTCTCACCTCACCCCATCCCACCTCACCCCATCCCATCCTACTCCACACATACTAGTACCATTATCTCTGTACTCCTTCCTTCATCCTCCATCCTCAGGTGTCCTAGGAGTCACTGAAAACAGGTTGGAGGATCTAGAAAGCCTTATATTGACTAGAGTATTGAGGAAAATGAATACTATTGATAATATTCAGTAGGTCCTTAATATAATGTTAACAAATACCACTTGTATATTAGCCTTCCAATTTAGCAAAAAGAAGATTTTACCTTAACTAAAATGGCAATACACTTTATGGTACATCAGAGTGCCTTGATTCCTCCAAAGTATACCAGGAAACAAACAGCACCAAATTAACATATATAATGGTGTCCTGTTGTTGCTTGGAATAGTTTGGAGGAATCGCTTTAGCTCCAGTTTTACCACCAACACTGTACTGCCCTCTTTAGTTTCTGCTCTCAAACACCATCACTTTCATTTGACCAACATTCACCTTCAGTTTCCTTCATTTACACACTGAATTAGTTGAAGTTTAATAAATAAATCTTCTAAAATATGACAGGAAATGGTTAATAAAGTGTTTGTTTAGCATATTGTTGAGGACCTTCTGTATTGTACCTAACCCATCCACCCACCAAACGACATACTGGGCACTCACTCACTCACTCACTCAGGGTAGCAAGTCACACCAGGCTGAATGTAGTAACAGTAACGCCCGAGCGATTACACACATTCAGTTGGCAGTCTGACAAGCAATATAGTTGTTTATTTTTATATTTTTGTTTATATATTTATGTGTTTATTTTTTAGTAATAACCTTTAAGTCCCAACACTGTATTTGCTTTTTGATTCACTCGCTTTATTTGTGTAGTTATTGTGTCCATTTTGTATCGGGTTTAAAACTATGCTTTCTGTTTTGTCACTTGCTTTATTTGTTCTCTACTCTTCTGTCTCTCTGGGTTAATATTTTGCTTTGGATTAGACATTATAGATTGATTTGTTCAGCACACATATGTTTGCTTTACAACACTGTTTTGTAGTTGCATGCTTGGCTTTTCCATCTGCACGACATCAACTTTACACCGTAGAATATTACAGTAAAGTATTTTAAATGGATAGATAGTTTTTTAAAGATCATACATAGCCTATTAAAAATAAATAAATAAATCCTGAGTAGCATTGCATCACGGTACTATAAATAGGCTACAGTACAGTACTTAAATTGATAGTTTTATAAATTATTAGATAAAAGAAGTGTTTAAGTAGGTTGCATCACTGTACTATAGATAAATATAATAGACTACAGTAATGCACCTTAAGTATACAATCATTAAATGTGTTGGTAAGTACGGTAGAAATATCGGTAAATCTGATAAATAATAATCTGAACCACTCGTAAATATTAATATACTGTATAATATTCAACTCTATAAAGTAAAAGAAAGTACAGTACAGCACTTGTGTATAAATATTGATTCAAACTACTATTATGTTTAGGATATAAATATAGTTTATAGTTTTCTCTAGGAGTTACTGAGTCCACAGTTTGACATTGACTTGATTGTGCTTAACATAAAATTGACTTCTTATTTCACATTACAATTAACTTAACTGTATCATATTTCAGATAAAGAAAGTTGATGTTTCTGTGTTAAATTCCACTCAGTGTGCTTCTATATTATGTAGCCAAACCCACACTGAAGCTGTATATATGTACAGTTGCTAAAAATGGTATTGCTACAAATCTTGATAGAACTTTAACCATAGTAATATCCACAACTATTTCTAGGGACTATAAACATGTATAACAGAAAGAAATATACATATCCTTCTGTAATACACACTTTTAATCCCTACAAACAACTACATGTATGGACATTAATATATTCAATGTTGTATCAATAGTTGTCGCAATACCATTTTTGGCAACTGTACATCTCCAAAATAATATCCGATTTAGTCACACAGTTCCAAATGACACAATCTGATGTCTTCAAATTTATTTCAATATTTTTAGAAGAAATTTTAATGCTATAAGAATATGGGTTTAGCTACATAACGACTAAATTCATGGCAGTGTGATTATAAGACCTTCTGACCTCTGACTGTTTATGGAGCACTTGTCTTCATTGTGATGGATGAGTGTTAGTTGGTTGGTTGGTGTGTATGATGAGGGGAATAAGACCTGAATGTTTGTGTGTGTGTGTGTAATAGAGTTATTGAATTTCGGCACCTGTGATGAGGGGAATAAGACCTGAATGTGTGTGTGTGTGTGTGTGTGTGTGTGTGTGGAATATATCACTTGAATTTTGGCACCTGTGGAGAGGGGAATAAGACATGAATGTGTGTTTGTGTGACGCGTGTGTGTATGTGTGTTTGTGTGACGTGTGAGTGTATGTGTGTGTGTGTGACGTGTGAGTGTATGTGTGTGTGTGTAGAATATATCTCTTGAATATCGAGGGGAATAAGACGTGTGTGTGTGTGTGTGTGTGAACTTGTTGTTGTGTCTCAGGCGCGTTTGGCTCAGTTGGATGAGGAACACCGAGAAGAACACCTACGCAGACTGGCCAGCCTCAACAACCACCTGCATGATCTTGACAAGCAGGTGGGCGGACAGTCGGTGAAGGACAGTCAATGACATAATGTGATCGGTCAGATTCAAGAACATCGTGGTGGTGGTGGATGCATACGATGGCCGCTACAATGGCTTCATAGAAAAACAATAAAGCCATCGTATCGGTACCACGTCATCGTAAACACCACCACAATGGCTTCATAGAAAAACAATTAATAGAGCCATCTTATCGGTACCACGCCATCGTAAACACCACCACCACGCCATCGTAAACACCGCCACCACGGATGTTCTTGCATATGATCCAAGGTTGTAGTCCAAAACCATGAAAGGTGTTGGTTACAGCATCGCAATACAGTACAGGCTCGGTCCAAAGTTTGTGCTGTATTTGTGTACTGTACTGTAATCCTTGTTGTGGTTTTGAATTACCTGACACAATACTTAACTAAGGGAGTAATACAATGTTGGCAAATGGGAGATAAAGATTCCTCCAAACTAGTCCAAGCAACAGGCTGTCTTGATTAACTTCATTTAACCTGTTTCTTGGTATACGTTTAGAGGCACCGGTAATACTCCAATATGTCAAAAGTGTAATAACCTCTTAAACTGTTCACAGTATTATTATTTATTTATATATATTTTTTTATGTACATTGTATAGTAATGTAATCCAAGACAAATTACTGCACTCCAATTACTTACTGAAGGAGATAGTCTACTTACTTTTGACTATGACTATACATCCAACAACTTATAACCCTCCTAATTAAATCTCCCAAAAATCCCCTAAATTAATGTTTACATAAATATTGTATTGTTGTATAGTTTGTTGTACAATATAGTAGAACCTTTGATCATTATAGCACTCATAATTATTGCACTTCTTTTCACACTCATTCCCTCGTTAAAAATAACTTAATTAATTAAATGTTTTCCCAAGCTTCTGTTAAGGGGGTGTGGGAATAGGGGGACAGGCTTAGGGGGGGGTTTGGGGGGTGTGAGAGTAGGGGGACAGGCTTGGGTGGGGGGGGTTAGGGGGTACAGGAATAGGGGACAGGCTTTCTACCCCCACCACCAAGCCTGTCCCCCCTACTCCTGTACCCCCGTGAAGGGAGGAATATCTTTCAGTGTTGGTAAATTGGAGGCTACTGATTCCTCCAAACTGTGCCAAGAAACAGACCACCCCAATGTTACCAATAGGAGATCTGTTTTGTGGCATAATTTGGAGGAACCGGTAGCTTTCCAACTTACCCAACAACAACAACAACAACAGCTTCCTCTCTTTAAAGTGATATACTGTGTGTGTGTTAAGTATGAAACTATTATTATAAAGATTAGTTTATAAGTATGGGTAGAGTTAGTTATAAGGGACCCTGTGTGATGTTGTAGTCAGAATGTTGGAGGTAAACGAGTCCTTCAAATATTGCCACGAAACACACGCACCTATAAGGAAGGAGCTTGTTTCGTGGCATGGTTAGGTGGAATCAGAAACCTCCACATTCTATACACGATCACAGGGTCCTTAATGAGTCAGTATGATAATAATAATAAGTATGGAAAAAATACAATTAATTACTGTATAAAAATAGTCGGTTCATAATAAGTATGGAAAAAATACAATTAATTACTGTATAAAAATAATCGGTTCATATTAAGTTCGGTATGGAAAAATACAATTAATTATTGTATAAAAATAATCGGTTCATAATGTCATAAGTATGGAAAAAATACAATTAATTACTGTATAAAAATAGTCAGTTCATAATGTCATGAGTATGGAGAAATACAATTAATTACTGTATAAAAATAGTTGGTTCACAATAAATATGGAAAAATACAACTAATTACCGTATAAAAATAGTCTGTTTATAGTAAGTATGGAAAAAATACAATTAATTACTTTATAAAAATAGTCGGTTGATAATAAAATAGTCGGTTCATAATAAGTATGGAAAAAATACAATTAATTACTGTATAAAAATAGTCGGTTGATAATAAAATAGTCGGTTCATAATAAGTATGGAAAAAATACAACTAATTACTGTATAAAAATAGTCGGTTGATAATAAAATAGTCGGTTCATAATAAGTATGGAAAAAATACAATTAATTACTGTATAAAAATAGTCGGTTGATAATAAAATAGTCGGTTCATAATAAGTATGGAAAAAATACAACTAATTACTGTATAAAAATAGAGTGTGTGCAATAAAGGTGAAAATTTCCGCCTTCAGTACGAGATGGGTAAACCTCTGATCAATCTGGTGGACAACATGGTGAAGTTAGGGTCACTGTATAGAGGTGGTGACTCCAGACTACTGCCACAACAACAACAACAACATGACCCAAGGCAGCAACGATCATACTATGTGAGTTTTATTTATTTGCTCTGTGTGTGTTGTGTTGTGTTGTGTTGTAGTGTGTTGTGTGGTATGGTGTGTGTTGTGTTATATTGTGTTGTGTTGTGTGTGTGTGTGTGTGTTATATTGTGTTTGTGTGTAGACAGTAATATTAAAATTTACTTCGTCACAATAAATTTTAGCTAAACAGTAAATATTTAAATTTACTTCATCACATTAAATTTTAGATAGTATCATAATATTTTGGAGAGTTTCATTAAATTTTATATGTTGTAGCATTAAAGTTTGGACTGTAACCTAATATTATCCAACAGGACAAAGAGTTCGATTCCCTGGAGTTCTCACGTCGGGTTCAGGAGAGAAGGATTGTGGCAGAGGACCTTCAACTACAGGAACAGGAGTTGGGAGCAGCCGACCAAACTGACTTAGAGGTATGACAATATACATGACTTTTTCTCTCGCTATCTCTCTCTCTCTCTCTTTCGTACATATCCAATAACATGTAATATACTGTATACCTATATTGTGTGTTTGTTGTTATTGTTGTTGGTGAGTACAGTACAATACAGTAGTAGTTTTGTTCAGAGTTGTGGATAATACTGTATATTTCCTTGCCTGTCCGTGGATATTGAACCTGGAGTAAATCTGTGCACTGTTTTTGAGTTGTGATGTTTGCCTGTACAATACTGAATTATTTCATAGAGTACAGTACACCTACAAGAGGAAGGGAAGGCACTATTGTCCTCAACTGCACACAATAAAAAAGTATCTCTGTAGATTCCACTTACAGTATTAAGTTAATGAGAGAACACAGATGATAGACACAGAAATAGTGGTGTCATTTCATTATAACCTTGTCAGAATATTATATTTGTTGGGTCATTTAATAGTCTCTTATTATCTTGTGTATTACACTTTTATATTGTGTGAATAGTAAAGAACACTAAATATAATGGTCATGATCCACAAAGTACTTACACCGATGTAAACCAGAGATAATCCTCTGTCTTACTTACACCAGTATCCACAAAAACAATTTGTGCTTCATTGATGACGTCACACACACAAATGGAGGTACAGTACAGTACAGTACAGTACAGTACTGTATAAAGTTACACCTTCTCCATAGATGGTATAAATCTGTGGACCTGGATCTAAAGCTTATAATTCCAGATTATATAACAAGTACTGTAATATCTTTGTATTAGAACTTTGAGCATTAATAATAGAACAAACAGTCTTAATTTGGTTATACAAGTACAGCATTTGTACATTTTTAAGCCATTTATTCCCTAAATAAATAGGCGGGAAAAGAAGGGTAGTTTGATGTTTACCACCACAGCCACAAGTGTCAAATGTATATTCTGAATTATATATGTATGATGGTACTGTACAATGAAAAGAGAAAAGATGATATTATTAAACTACTTCTTCAAGATAGTTCTCAATTATTATTTATGATTTCACATTTGATGTGAGTAATAATTCAGTTTTGGTTTTGATTTACTGAAGTCAAACTCTGTCCTGTGATTGGTCAATGCATACGGAATGCATAACTGTGATTGGCTAACCAAGTTTGTGACATTATATCACCTCTCTGAGATACTCTTTCATATTCTGGTATAAGTTAACATTGTGGATAGAGGTATAAAAGTTGGAGTAGCAAGTTGTAATTTACACCCCACACAAATATTATATACTCCAGTGTAAGTTATATAACCTTTGTGGATGTGGCCCAAAGTGTATTATATAGTTTATGTATAGGTATAATTTCACCCCAGGTAATTTATTACTTACAGGGTTAAACCTTCATACTTGAAGCCTCATAGATATACAGTACTGTATAGTACCTGTAGACTAAATGGAAAATGTTGCACTTATTATAGTTCACCTCAAACTTCACAACCCTTTATTGTTAATAATGTTTTTATGCAGTTTGTGTTTTTAAGTTGTTTTTATATTATTTAATAAATAGAAAAATATTGTGGTTGAGATAAAATTAATATTAATGATGAACACAAATTCAGTTCATTAATTTTTTGTCAACCACAAATTTATTAAATTTAATTTGGTATTCCAGCTTCATTTTGTTATAAAAATAGTCACTGAAAATTTTAAAACTTAATTAAAATATGTACAGTATTTATGTTTCATTGTTAATTAGTTAATTAATTAATTAATGAAGTTGATGTGACAGGAAAATTAAAATTTACAGGGAAAAGTGATGCAATTGTATAAGTTGGACAAGAACCTGCATCAAGAATCACTGACCATTCAGAGCTTGCAGAGACAGAAGGTTCGAACAATGTGTATCTTTTCAGTTATAGACTGAACAGAAACTTTTTAACTATATAATGTTTCTACTCTTTTGGGTATTGAATGGATGGATATCTGTCCATACTGTGGGATTTTCTGGTTTCTGTTTCTCTATATTGTTATTTTTTTGAGGGGGAAGTTGCCTCTTTGTTCTGTATAGCAAGGTTTCAGGGCAATACAGATCATCATAAGGTTTTCAATAAGGTATAACTTAGGGTTGTATTTCTATAATATATAGTACTGTAATGGTTTGAGATACATACTCAGGTACTCAAACACACAATCATCCATCATATTCCACTCTTTAGAAAATTGTAGCTGCCCACTGAATGAAAACTTTTGGCAATAAATTAAACCTTTATTATTGCTTCAAGATTGTCACAAAGGAATACAACCCTAAAGGTGATTGTATGTATTCTAGTGAAAGCCTTTTTGAAGACTATGTAATGATGTTCTGCCCACTGCACATCACACTACCACCACTACCACCACTACTACCACTACTACCACCACCACCACCACCACCACCACCACCACCAGTAGTTAGCTGTGTGTCTCACTAACTATCATATGCAAAAATATCCATGGTGTGGACGATGGCATGGTATCGGTACAATGACTCTATAGTGTGTCTATGGAGTTATGGTACTGGTACAACACCATAGTCAACACCATCATTGTTCATGCATAAGGCCCTCACTTTCACACTTTGTTTTTGTCATAAAGTTTTCCTCTAATAATAAATAATACCGTTTCCTTTCTGAAGTGTGTTGTGTTTTTTTCTGGCTGACGGAAAATGTCCACGGTCTGTAATAATCATAAAGGTTTTGAACAATACTTACCACTACTGTACAATACTTACATCATTTGTTGGCACTTGACATCAAATATAAAACGGCATTCATTATATTTTTAAAAGTGTTCTGAAGTTCCGTTGACAGATTTAGTCGACAGATTTTTTTCACACATGCCATGAAATATTATACTGTACTGTACAGGCATCAGAATAGCCGTGGTTGTTTAAACTCTATCCTAATTTTAACCATTTCAATCTCAGCTGTGGATATTTATTGTTAGGTAGAAAAAATACACTAAAATGCAATGTGTGTAATATCGTGTAATGCACAGTGTATTAACCAAGATTTTAATATATTTTACTAAGATATAATTCTTATTTGAGATTATCTGTTGTTTGCATATTGTACATAAGCTTGTGGATACCAACAGAAAACTTATATTAAAATTTTCCCTAATTTTTCAATCTATTTTAATACTGTACATTATGATGACTGGACTGCATAATGGTTTTGTCTCGTCATTTGCAGGATAATTTTGTGCATTTGCCTGAAATCTGTTTTTATGATACTGGCTTTAATACACTGCGAATATATACTGTTGCCAAGAGGAAGTTTGAAATTACAGTATAAGGCCTATGTGGTTTTCTAAAATGACATGAATACTGACACATTATTACCATCACATTATTACTACATGTATATACTTCTTAAAAAAAAAAAAAAAAAAAAAAAAAGGTGACTAGACTTGTAATGAAAACCAGATTAATATTACACCACAGACTTAAAGGGAGAGTATATTTTTGGTACATTGGAGTGCCTTGATTCCTCCAAAGTATGCCAGGAAACAGGACCAAGTTAACAGATATAATGGAGTTCTGTTACTTGAAATAGTTTGAAGGAATCGGTTGCTCCATATTTTCCAGCAGTATACTGTACTACCCACTTAAAGGAATATATATACAGTATATATTTGGTACCTAAAGAGCACCTTGATTCCTCCAAAGTATGCCAGGAAACAGGACCAGGTTAACAAGATATATAAAGTTGGGCAGTTGCTTGGAATAGTTTGGAGGAATCAGTTGCTCCAGATTTACCACCAATACTCCTCTATCTATCCCCTTATGATTGTGTATGAGACTTGGAGGCTTCTGATTCCTCCTCTCTAACTTCCAATTTTCTGACTACATCACAGGGTCCGTTAATCATTTGTCGTTTTTATTTTAAACATACAGTAGGTACGGTACACATTTTGTACGTGACCAGACTACTGTAGTGTTGTGTTGGCATCATCCTCATACTCTGTTGGATAGTCTTTAGGTTTCAATTAGTTTCTTTGCATGTTTTTCTGATCTGGGTTTGTGGTGTGACAAGATAGCTTGATGATGTACACTCAGTAATAAAAATAATTATAATAAAATACCTTATAAAATTAAAATAAAATAATAATAATAATAATATTAAATAAAACTCCAAGGAGTAATTGGATGCATTATGAAGTGAACAGAATGCTTCATGTTGTCTCAGTGGACATTACAAGACAGAATTTTATATTTTATTAACTTTTTTCATTCATAGTATTGTAATATTTGTCATGGGTTTGTGAGATACCCTGTGTACCTTTTTCTTACTAAGTGTACAGTACAGAAAGTAAAGTTGTGGATGAATGTTATGACTCTCCCACCACTATTAATTACCATAAGTAAAGGAAAAGTATAAATGTCTTGAAAATGTAATGATATATATACAGTATACAGATTCATATTATATTTGTTGAGATTTTGAAAGACATTAGGAGGAAAAAAAACAGTAAAGTGGTATGCAAGAACATTGGTAGTGTTGACGATGGTGTGGTACTGGTAAGATGGATCTGTAGTGTGTCTGTGGAGTCATCGTATCGGTACCATGCCATCGTCAACACCACCGATGTTCTTGCATACGACCCTTACATCCATAACTATACAACACACATCTTGGCTGCATGTGGTGGGTCCTGGTGAGGGTTGTTGTTGTTGTTGTTATTATTATTATTATTGTTGTTGTTGGAAAGCATGTTTGGTTTGGTTTGGTTTGTTTGGACTTGTTGACACACTGAGACACAAAGATATGGTTTGGGGGAATAAGTAGCCCACCTAATTGGAGGCTTCTGATTCCTCCTGACTATGCCACGAAACAAACTCGTGCCATTAGAGTTGGTGTTTCGTGGCAATATTTGAAGGACTCGTTTATCTCCAATTTTCTGACTACAAGGTGGGAAAATTAATGAATATGATATTATAAGGTAGATATAATTAAGTTTATTATGATAGACTCTAATATTGGTGGTTAATCATTTGTGTCTCAGAGTGTGTAAAAATATATAAAATAAATTTGCATGATGTGAGTGAGAGCATTGCACGGACTTGGGTTGTTATAATAAGTTAGAGTGAATGAATCTTTTAACATTGAATTGAAAGGTATGTCAGCAATGCCAGTACAGTATTATATTATGTACTGAAGTTTAATAAAGGGATGGTACAGTATTGGTAAATGTGGAGTACTTGATTCCTACAAACTATTCCAGGTAACAGGACATTCGTTAGTTTTGTTCTTTTGGTCCTGTTTTCTGGGCATATTATGGTGGAATCAAAGCACTCTAAAGTACCAAAAGTATACTACTGTACCTAAAGTATATTACTGTACTTAAATAATGAATTAATCTTGACCCAAACATACACACATATACAGTATTTGGAGCCATTTGTGGGATCTTCACTTCTCGAGTTTTATTGTGTTGTGTTGTGTTAGTGTTGTGAGGTTGTACAGTACCGGTAGTTGTATTGGTAAAATCACAAGTACTATAATTATACCTTCATGTGTGTTGTTAGGGTCAAGGTAATATCCCTTTATGTTTGTTTGTTTTTTGTTTGTGTTTGCGTGACATGTCTTTAACTTTGGGTAAATTTGAGTTTGATTATTTGCCATCCTTCCTCCCCAATATATTGATGTATGATTGTACTGTAAATAGAAATGCCTTGCACAATCTCAACTCAGTTCCTTAGCTTACAGAACATGTATAGTATTTATCCATATGGTTTTAAAAATCTGATAGCTACAACAGATTTTGCTTGTGTATTTAAGGGGGTAATTCACTTTTGTTATATTGGAGTACCATATGATTCCTCCAAAGTATGCCAGGAAACAGGACCAAATGAACAAATATAATGGTGATCTGTTGCTTGGAATAGTTTGGAGGAATCGGTTGCCCCAAATTTACCAATACTGTACTTCCACCTTAAGTATACAAGTTCTGGCAATTGCATCATCATCATTGAGTCTTTTTAGTTGCAAGATAACAGGTTCTTCAGTATTGCATATAAAAGCTTTTGTACCCAGACTGTAGTAGGATTGTTAGTGGAGGCAAAGAAAGAAACTGATGGGCTAAAATGATAGTAACTCATTTGAAGTAAGTTGAATATGATTGTCATTCTATTGATTTGGTAAAAGTATTCGTGCATTCTTTCATGATCTTGGTTATTCATACTTAGAAATACATATACATATACAACTCTGTGCAGCATTTATACAGTGCATTATTTGTATGCATACTGTATATGAATGTGTCTTATGTACTGTAGTATAATTATATGTATTAAATTGTATGGTGTCTCATTCCTGATCTGAGAACATAATCAAATTTGAGATCTTCATTTACAACCATGAATATAAATAAACCGACATTATCAAAACAGAGATATTTATTGGAAATTTTTATTATGTCTTGAATAAATGTCACAGTTTTAATAATGCAGGTTCCTCAGCATAGTGTGAAATTGTTAGCATAATTACATAGAATTACATAGAAACACAGACCTTACGTAAATGTGAAATTATTGTTAGCGTAAATAGTAGAATGAGCCGCCTCCTTTTAGCCATCAGTGGAGTGAGCCTTGCATTAGATTATCTAAGCCTACGACCTCTCCACCGTAGGAGATGTTGGAGCGGACCCTTGTTACCCTCCACACCAAGTCTCACGGGGCAAATGAAGGACCGGTAGAGCTTGAGCGCAGAAAGACACAGAGGCGGCACTTGGAGCATGAACTTTCCAAACTCCGCGCTCACCTTGCGGTTTCTGCAAGGGTGAGTTGTGCCTTAAGAATTGTGCTGTTAAATAATAATAATAATAATTCCATCACACATGTTGTTGTTGTGTAAAGAGTCCTTATAATACATAGCAGATATCTGGTGATAATTTATACATTAAAATAATAATATTCCCATCATACATGTTATTATTGTTGGTATTACAAGTGTCCTTATTGTAAACATCTGGTGATTGTAGTTATGGTATAGTCAGCCCTTATTATTATATGCATTAATTTAACAATGGGTAAGGGGATAGTATAGTTTTGTTTGGTACATTAGAATGCCTTGATTCCTCCAAAGTATACCAGGAAACAGAACCAGATGAACAGAAATATTGGTGACCTGTTGCCTGGAATAGTTTTGAGGAATTAGTTGGTGTAGATTTACCAACATTTATTCCTTCCCCCTTTGATCCCAGTATTGCTATGAGTTACTGTATTGTACTTGTTATGATAATATAGTATTAATATTATAGTAGTTTATAATTAGTGTAGGTAAAACATGCAACCCAAGTTATGCTTATTTTATGAGTACTGTATAGGGGCCATATTCCAGAACATTGTTGGTGTGTGTGTGTGTGTGTGTGTGTGTGTGTGTGTGTGTGTGTGTGTGTGTGTGTGTGTGTGTGTTGGTGTGGTACCGGTACGATGACTCCATATAGACACACTACAGAGCCGTCGTACTGTTACCACATCCTCATCAACACCTTGAATGTTCTTGAATACGACCCAAGATATAAATGCATGTTAGACTCAGTATTGTAGTTAGTTATCTCAATAGTCAAACTTCTATCAGGGTTTCCAAATTTAATTCAGACTGACGGATGGACGGACGGTGTAATTAATCGTTTATGTTTATTTATTTATTTGTTTTGTTAATAGAGAGAATTTAGTTAGGGTGATGTGGTGGCGTTTATTGCTTTTCAGACTTACACACAGAAAGGTTAATAATGTTGTGATGGAGATTGATAATAATAATTACTGCCCAATTAACAGAAACTGGAAGAGACGGCGGCGGAGAACAGTCGACTAGAACACGAGATGATGATGCTGAGGCAGAAGATCCAGATAACAATGGCACGGAACTGTCAGAGAGAGAGTGGCAGCTCCATGGAAACAAGACACATTGAATCAGAAATGGTGCGCGTACAAACTCTCCTGGAAGACTTACAGAGGAGGAGAGTTGAGCTTAGTCATCAGGTGGGATTATTACTCTCTATACACTGGTTTGATTTGATCTGATCTTGGACATTGTGTGTGTTTATTTATTTTTATATATTTTGTGTAATATAAGAGGATTGTTTGTTGATGAGAGATTCTCTTGTTGGTGAATTGGAAGGTTTGTGATTCCTCTAAACTATGACAGTAAACAGACAACCTTAATGTTACTTGAATTAGGGATCTGTTTTGTGACATAATTTGGAGGAATCAGTAGCCCACCTATTTACCCTCAAAATAATCTTCCATTAAATTGCAGAGAAGTATTGTACCTTATTGTATAAATGTTTACATTACATTTGATGGTGTAGACACATTTCAGAAAATTTGAAAAAAATTAAAATGGCAATAAAAATTATAATAATAATAATGCAAAAAATATTGATAATAAAAATGATAATAATAATAATGCAAAAAATATTGATAATAAAAATGATAGTAATAATGTACTTGCCGCCAACAGATACAGAAGCTAACATCTGCCAACCCTGGACTTGAGATGCGTCCTTCACCAACGAATATGATTGGTTCGGCACACGTCCCGGCTCGACGCAGGACACACACTTGGTTAGAGACGGACCTGGACGCTATGATTACCCGGGACAGAGGACTGGACCCACCAGATGAACCATTACTACCACCAAGGAGAAGCAATCACCCCGTATATGTCAATACCAACGATTATGGGGAGGAGGTGTGTGTTGTGTTTTGTGTGTGTATGTGTATGTGTTGTGTGTGAGTGTGTGTGTGTGTTGTTGGGTGTGGGTGTTGGGTGTGTGTGTTATGTTGTGTTGTGTGTTTTGTATTGGGTGTGTGTGTGTGTGTGTCAAACGGATTACCCTCATTATAACCCACAAGTATTACTCACGAAAAAATTTAATGGTGCATATGTTTTAAGGAAGGAGCGTGTGATTCTGGAGTACATACATACAAACTTGCCTAACATCTTATAAATCATAACCTGGAATAGTTACATGTATTTCTGAAGGACAGTAAGACGTTTGTTCTACCATATTTCCGTGCACTTATTCTTCATACATACAAACTTATGTACAACTCTACTTTATTATATTATATTTCTGAAGTATGATATTATTCTGCTTCATAATATTGATATAATATTTCTTTTATTATATTATATTTCTGAAGTATGATATTATTCTACTTCATAATATTGATATAATATTTCTTTTATTATATTATATTTCTGAAGTATGATATTATTCTACTTCATAATATTGATATAATATTTCTTTTATTATATTATATTTCTGAAGTATGATATTATTCTACTTCATAATATTGATATAATATTTCTGAAGTTGGACATTATTATTTTTCCATCCTCATTATTGCAGGTGAGCCCCAACGACTTCTCTGAGAGTCCGGACTACATTGACTCAGACTACCCACCCCCACCACCGCCCCCTGAACATATGCGTTCCTACACACACCACCTTGATGCTCACAACAATTCCCTCTTGGACCAGACCATCTCAGACCAGCCTTACCTTCACTCTCAGACATTACTAACCAACTCCCATGTAAGAGTTTTATTACACGAGTCATTCATTACAGTATTAAATTACAATGTATTTTACGAGTATAATACGTTGTTACTGATATACCCTAATAATTTGTAGCCACTGTTACTTATGTTTACAAATTATTTTCAGTCTCAGTAGTAAAAGTATTAGGAGATACAGTGTATTTATTTATACCTATATTTCATTCTCTTTTCCTCCCACAGTTTTGCCCGTTATCCATCAGTTTTGGTCACGTGTCCCAATTTTTTTCAGGCCCAATACAACGGAGACCTAAACCCCGGCTCAATGTTGACCTTAGACCGTAATGCAGCAGACAACAAGCCGGACGGTGAGGAACAACAACATTCCTCCAGTCACCTCGATATCAACGATGCCGATGACAGAATGAAGAGATATTATGGTAAGTAAAGATGAGCATTGCATTTCCTGTTTGTTCCTCCATCTTTAAGGAGGTGTGGGAATAGGGGGACAGGCTTGTGGGGGGGTTTAATGGGGTTCAGGAGTAGGGGACAGTAATGGGGGGTGCAGGAGTAAGGGGACAGGCTGGGGGGGGGGGGATTAGGCAAGTGTGGGAATAGGAAACAGGCTTTCTACCCACCCCAAGCCTGTCCCCCTAAATCCCCTCCCCAAGCCTGTCCCCTACTTACAATCACTTCTAGTAACTATTTTCTTTCTACTTACTATTTTTCTTCCATCTTTCCCCAGGCATATTTTCTTTCCATTTACTATTTTTCTTGCATCTTTCCCCAGGCATCCTTCCCAAAGAGAAACCACTGGAGATCAAAACGGTTCGCATCGTGAAGCGGGAATCGACGGAGAGACGGAAGGATCGTGGCGGCGGAGGGAAGCGGGTGACCATCGGAGACTCCAGCCTGACACACCTTCTGGAGGATGATGTGGAGAGTGATGGAGTGTTGTCGGATGCTGAGAATGAACAGACTCTTCCTTCATTTGCTGCTCGGTAGTTACAGATATTATGATTTTTTTTAGTTTTTTTGTGTTGATGGTGGTTTTTCTCGTTTCTTCATTTGTTTGTAAACCCTTGTCTTCATTTACTAATTGGTAGTTATACATACATATATATATATTATTGTTATACTATTTCTATAATTTTTACTTGTTTTCATTACTGTACCATTATCTTGTTTCATTAACAACTGAGGACTATATTTCTGCTGACTGGTTTCATTTCTTTGTTTGTATAATTTTATAAGCAGCATGATCTCTTCATTTTTACAATATTTTCATTTAAATATTTACCTGAATTTATGGAACTTTGCTCATTTTCAGTAACTTTTTGATGGCATGCTTATGAATATTATTTTTCTTTCCTTGCTTTGATGAAAGGAGACCATTATACAGGTGAGGTATTCTTAGAACTATTATTTTAAGAACATGATCTCTTTTTAATCTCCCTCTCTACTACTCTAATAAAAGTAATACAATACTCAAATTAAATTCAAAGTGTTGTTTTGCCCTATCTATCTATCTATCTGTCTGTCTGTCTATCTATCTATCTATCTATCTATCTATCTATTTATCTATCTATCTATCTATGTATCTATCTATAGCTCTGATGCCTCATTCTCTCCTGGAACTTCCCCCAAGGTGGTGGCCACGGTAGAAATGGCCACCCCATTAGGTGTTTAAAAGTGATTATTCATTTTATACTTTGTGTAATAAGAAGTCATAGTTATATACATGTGTTACTGTTAGGTACTTAACTTTTGTGGTATTATTCATTCACTCATCCTTTCATTAATTATACATTTGCCATGTACACCAGATCCATTCAGTCCTAAATTCATTCTCATAAACAACACATCCTTTCATTTCATTAATTTTCACATTCACCACATCCTTTCATTCCTTCGTTCTTCCTTTCATTAATACATTTTTCCCGTACATCAGATCGGCCTCACTACCGAGGAACTATGGAGGCGCTGGTCCGGGTGAGAGAGTGAGTATGATGACGGCCATGATGAGGAGCAGTGTGGGTAACTCAGGGACCATGACACGCCCTAGTAACCTTGCTCTCAAGAAACCACCCAACTGGAAATCAAAAGTGAGTTTGTAGGGACGACGGTAAACCATTTGCAAGCCTCACAGACAACAACAACAACAGTAGGTTATAAGTAAAGGGTCAGACTTCCCCAAAAGCCTGTTTAATTAATTCATACTACACAGGTTATAAGGAAGGATATATTTTTATTTTTTATTTTCCATGCTTTCTTCATCTATCTCCCCCCCCCCCCCCCCCCCTGAAAAAACCAGTTTGATTCAAGCAACTGGTAATAAGGAGAGGGTTATCTTTCCTTGAGACTATTTGTTTATTTATTTTCATACTACCTTTATCCGTCTCTCTCCCACTCAATACAATTTGTTACATTCTACAGTTGTGACAATTTCTTTCCCACTACACACAGTACTTTGGTCCATCTTTCCCCCTAAATATAATTTGTTTTGATCAGACAACAAATAATTTATTGTGTGTCATTCTAGTGTCAATCTCCTTCATAGATACATTTGTCCATATTTCCTCCTTAGTATGAATGCTTGAAAAGTATTCGGTATGACAACAACAAATGATAAATAGTCTGTCATACCAGTGTTAGATTTCATTCATACTACTGTGCCTCTGTTCATATTTACTCTTTCAAACACAAAGTGAATAAATAGCAACTTACAATAGCTCACATATCACAACTTGTTATCATTTAAAGAATATTGGAGGCTCCTGTTTCCTCCAAGCTATACCAGAAAACAGTACATGTGCTAAGAGAGTCTGTTTCTATGAAGGAGTTTGGATGAATCAATGGCCTTCAATATTCCAACTACTGTACTTTACAAACCTTATTATTTACTACAGAATTGCAACATCTAATTTATATTCTTCATGAGTCAACAATTTCTTCCATACATTATATATTTCACCTTTGTTGTTGATGAACCTGACCACCTGAATGAATCTAAATGTTGTTCACTGAATGTTCCCCTCCTTTTTTTGTTCTCCTTGTCACTTGTACAGTACTGTATGTTGCTGTTTTGTATGGTGGATTTTGTAACCCCTGTAGTGAACAGATTTTAGTATACAGCATATTCTCTTTTCTTGCATTATTTTTAAGACAATATTAATGCATGTTAGATGTTCCCAAGTTATTTTGTTTACTATGTTAGCTTCTTATGTGTATTTCTTCATCATAGTGTTCTGTAATTATTGAATTTCTTTGTGTACATTTCTCTGTAATATTTGTAATCCAGAATTTGTTGTACAGTCACTCAAAAAAACATCAGGCCACTTCTCACCTAAAACCTTATAACACTTCTGACAACTGTTGGTGGAAAGAGGACTAAACAACACAGCTACAGTGTTCCTTTAGGATATTATAGTCTCTCAACCATCCTGATAGTTTATTGATGGACTGTACATCACCTGACAAATTACTGGTCCCTCTCTTCCCTCCCTCACCACCAACAACAACAAGTCCTGAATATTTAGTGTGTCATATCTGTATTAGGTCTGAGTAATGCATGGCTTCTTTGTTTTACTTCAACCCTGTAGACTGACAACCCCAAACACCGGCCACTGAGCGCGCATGAGCAACTTTTCGGTTTCTCTCGAGACGCTGAGCAAACTCCCCCAGCCTCCCCCTCCAAGTCGGACCCTCCTTCCCCCGTGTTCAAAAGTGCAGCGGCTCAGGAGATCATAAAGGAAATGGCCTCAGAGGCGGAGAAACACCGCCGTGCCGTACCCAAGGAGAAGAGGCGCCACTTTACCATCTCCAGTAGTCGACCTTTGACCCTGGAGGCGAGGGATGGTGGTAGTGGTGGTGCTGGAGTCGCTGAGGTACAGTACGGTGCCATAACATAACATAACATAACGTAACAGCATAACATAACATAACATAACATACATAACATTCACATCATTGTTTGTTTAGAAGGGTACAGTTGTCTCCATGTCAAGTCTTCATTGGACTCATGAAGCGAAGCAATGTTTTAAATTATATATGAGTGTTACTGGTTCCTCTAAACTGTGCTACAAAACAGACCCTTCCCCTACTCCTATGCTGAGGTTATCTGTTTTTTTATATCGGTTAAAGAAATTAGTATTCCTCCGATTTGTCTGCTTTAATGAAGGAACTTGTAAATATTGGCAAGCTTTCCAGTCACTCACTATTTTGATTTATTCTCGCTACTCAATCTTAGTGCTATAAATTTAAATATAAGAATAAAATAAAATGAAACTTCTGAAGAATATTACTGTAGACCTGGAGACAACTGTATGTGTAAATGAAAGACATCATTTATGTCCAGAAAATTGATGATGGAAACATTGGGTTGATTGATGAGCCGTTCCTTGTTGGTCGTAAGTATAAATCACTGGACCATATGTAAGAATATCCAGGGTGTAAAGGGGGGGTGGGAATAGGGGGACAGGCTTGGGGGGGGGGGGGTTAGGGGTGTGTGGGAGTAGGGGGACAGACTTGGGGAGGGGGGAATAGGGGGACAGGCTTGGGGGGGGGGGGTTTAGGAGGGTGCGAGAATTAGAGGGACAGGCTTGGGGGGGGAGGGACTGGGGGTGTGTGGAAATAGAGGGACAGGCTTGGGGGAGGACTGGGGGGTGCGGGAATAGAGGGACAGGCTTGGGATGGGTAGAAAGCCTGTAACCTATTCCCGCAACCCCCTCAAGCCTGTCCCCTACTAACACACCCCTCCCCAAGCCTGTCCCCCTATTCCCACACCCCCTTAATGATGACGTGGTACCGATACTATGACTGTTATTTATTTATAGAGTCATAGTACCGTGACCACACCATCGTAAACACTATGGATATTCTTGACTAAGGCTCACTGTATTGTTGCAGTTATTGGACACAAAAGGACTACATTTGTCTTTCAGTGTACAGTTGGAGAAAATAAAGAGTTTACAAAATAATAACAACATTTGAGGAGGAGTTTATTTAGCATATTTTAAGGTTTAGTTTAAAGGGTAAATTTCTCCATCTGTACTGTATAATTGTTGAAGTTTTTGACAAATATGACAAAGCCAGACAATATTTGTGTTTATGCAATAATGTATTTTATATTACTCTAGTATAGCATGTAATTAAATTAAATATCAGTACCAGTGCTATAATTGGTAAGCATGTAGATAATGACTGTAAGCTTTGTCATGTAGTATTTATTGTTGCATGAAAAAAACACCTAAGTGGTTATGCCCCTCTATCCCTGAATTGTCTCCTGATTACAGTGTTACCAATTATGCTTATAGTCTCCCTCCCTCCTTTGTAGCTTTGAATTCTCACCACAACCAATTCATAATATGCTGTGTGGTTTTGTTTTATTTGTGGCAAATTTCAGTTTTATCATTATTTTTCCATTGCTTACTACTATACAGCCTGAAATTATGAGGCAGAATGTGAATATAATTTTAGTGGTGTTTTGAGGGATAGAATATAATTGTAATGGTGTTAGTGTGATGTGATGGTACTGATGATAATTAAATACGACCCTTATACCTTCTTTAATATACACCAATCCAGGGAGCCAGATCGAGGGACGACTGTGACATGGTTCGTGCCCTGAGACCCCGTAACCACCCTGATGTTGTCAAGTCGACCCTGAGCACACGAGATCTGCGTTTCAACGAGTCCACTATTGACAACATACTCGGAGCACCCAACAAGATATACATTCCTGAGAGATACATGCCAGATGCCGTGAGTTAATAAGGCATTTGTATAATGTATGTGGATAAGGGACCCAGTGTTGTAGTCTAAAAGTTGGAGAAAAATGAGTCCTACAAATATTACCACGAAACACCACCTATAGGGAAGGAGCTTGTTTCATGGCATAGTCGGGAGGAATCAGAAGTCTCCAATTTTATACACAATCACAGGGTTCTTGAGGGGGAAGTACAGTGTTGGTAAATATGGAGCAAATGATTCTTCCATACTATCCCAAAGCAACAGAATACCATTATTTTTGTTCATCTGGTCCTGTTTCCTGGCATACTTTGGAGGAATCTTTATGCTCAAATTTGCCAAAAGTATACCATCCCCTTAATTTTTCAGGTGTGTGTGTGTACAGTTGAACAAGTAGAAAGTGCAAGAAAAATATGAGTGTACTGTATATGGCAATATATTTCAGTTCTTTGTATTATAGCCCGGTATTTTTATCAATGAATCACTAACACTCCAGATCCGATGTAAAGTAGAAAACGACTAACTGAAATTTGATGTGGTTGTCTGATGTGGACATATACACTCTTATTTTACTTGCACTTTCCACTTGCTCAATTGTACATGAGGTAGTTTTGGTCTGTTTGTGAAAGCCTGTGAAACTCCTCCTCAAAGTCCCCATTCCTCAGAGATACATGACATAATATGAGGTGAGTATTTAGGATGTTGTGTTCATTTATCCCCTCACTAACCACCCAATATTTCCCCTCACTAACCACCCAATATTTCCCCTCACTAACCACCCAATGTTTCCCCTCACTAACCACCCAATATTTCCCCTCACTAACCACCCAATGTTTCCCCAGGATGATGAGAAGGTACTGACTAAAGAAGAGCGTGCCCTGAGAGCCCAGAAAGCCGAGTCAATCCGCAAGATGTTGTCCGAAACCCAGACCACTGTGACCACCGGCGGGGAAACTAAGGAGGAGAAGGCGACGGAGAGTGAGGCAGCCAGCGGGTCAGTGGCACTCAAGGCTAAAGTGGCGGCAGAGAAGAAGGAGAGGGAACACATACTGGCACTAAACCAAATTCTGGCTCGACAGGTGATGGAGAAGAGCCGGGTAGTCGCAGGTACGGTATAAACTAATGCATTACACTATTATTTCTCCTCTAGTAGATGATGGTAAATGTCTAAAACCATTACAGTATAAGGAAGATGTCCAGATAAGTATGTGGTTTAGGATGAAACTCAAATATACCGGTGAGTGAAATATCCACATACATCCAGTTTGGTAAAGGGTAAGTGTTGATCAATACAAAGCTTAGTACCTCAGGGTTAGGAGTCTTATTATTTCAGCCAATCACATGGAACCAATTGATGTTGGGTGTGGAATATTTACTGTTGATTTGAGAGAAAAAAAAACATTGTATGATGATGCTGATGCCTTAGTGTTGCATGTCTTGGTCAGGCTTTATTTCCCTCCCCCATTTTTTATATATATGTGTGTGTGTGTGTGTGTGCAGATGTGTGTTTGTGTGGTCCTTGGTGACAGGTTAGTACAATAATACAAACCCTTGGACTTGTTGTGTGTGTAAGATTGCAAGATTTTGACTGCCTATTGCCAGATTACCTCGGTGCATTCATCTATCTTTCTATATTCATTCATTACCATTTTCCTGGCATGTTCGTCACGGAGGATTTTAATTCTTGATAGATTCTCGTTAAATATTAATCTCTATAATAATTTCTAACTAGGGAATTGTCATACCCATCATCACCATCTAGTATTGGTGTGATGATGTAGTCAGCCTTATGTCCCTTACAATACAGGTGGGGGGAGTAAAGGTTGGGGACACCTCTCTCTCAAACTGACCCCCACCTATGGCTCAAATAGTCCTTCACTGGTACTAGAGCCTTCCACAACCTTTGAAAATCGGGAAATGAGATATTGATGATGATGATGATGATGATATAATTTCTAACTTCAAACCAGTCACAAAATTTTGTCAGCAATCAGGATCTCATGAAAGGTAACTGTAGATTTATACCTTCATATTTTTTTGTTAGTGTGTGTTTGAGTGTGAGTTAACATTTACGTTGCCATACTTATACATCATGAATTTACAAAAACACAAAACCTTACCGAGTTGATGCTGTGTTGTCTTGTGCTTTACTGACGCTCCAGTTTTGTCTGCAACATTTGCTTCTATAACCTGATTTTTATACCAGTGAATATTTATAGTGCTTAGAGAGAGTATTAACTCACTCATGTATGTATGTATGTATGTACCAAGTTTCAGTGTAGTGAACTTTTTGCAGTTACTAAAAATGCCACACGTCTACTAACAAACATAGGCTATAGGGACTTGTAATGTTGTTGGTATATTGGAGGCTACTGATTCCTCCTAACTGTGCTATAATACAGATTTCCCCAATGTTTGTTGTTGTATGGCACAATGTGAAGGAATCAGTAGCTGCTAATTTATTCAACATTACAGACATACAGTATATATCAGTTTTAATCACAACCAAGATATTTTTACATTTAGTTTTGAGACGGTTTTTCTTGTCTTTTCAGACTTTATTTTTATGTCTCTTGATTGTTAATAAAAGTCAATAAGTTCAAGATTTTTAGTCATCGCTCATTAACATTAATTACAGTATTTACTTGTTTATTTATTTATTTATTTATTTATTTATTTATTTATTTATTTATTTATTTATTACAGCTAGAATATGCCACTCTGATGTAAACAAAGATTTGCTCTGTCATCCCAACTTACTGTGGGTTTTTCTTTAGCTGACAGTAAATATCCGCAGCCGATATCAATGACATCTGATTGGCTGATACCTGACTCCTAACTTCTGGGTGGCGAACTACAACCAATCACAGTCCCCTCTATACGGTATTGGCTGTGGACATTTACCATCAGATTCGGGAAAATCAGACTAGTGCTCTGTAGGTAATTAACAAAACTCATTAAACTGCATGTAAAAGAAAGAGTACATTCAATACCGTACATGATCACTTACTATTATTATTATTATTATTATTAACTTTAGTCTGAGTGGATGAGGGGGTTGGTATATGTCTGGGAATTTTATTGGGCCGCTACTGATTCCTCCAAACTATTCCAAGCAACACACACGCCATCATTATTTATATTAATCTGGTCCTGTTTTTTCCTGGCGTACTTTGGAGGAATCAATGCACTCTCTAATGTACCCAAAATGTGTTATTATTACCCCCTTAAGGACCCTGTGATCGTGTTTGAGAATTGGAGGCTTCTGATTCCATCTGACCATGCCAGGAAACAAGCTCCTTCCATATAGTTGATGTTTCGTGGCAATATTTGAAGGACTCATTTATCTCCAATTTTCTGACTACATCACAGGGTCCTAAACCATTCTATAAAGTTAGTGTCTATACAAATGATCAAGTTTGTTCTAATTATTATTATTATTGATCTGATGCATGAGTTAGTCTGCATTATCCATTATTTTTTATCCATTTTGTTTAACGGAGACATGATTGCATGGATGTGTTTACTTAGCCACTTCACCACCAGAGCTACCATCGTTGACCATTGTTGTGTTAGGTTGATTGAGGCTGACTTACTCTAGATGGCACATTGACTCAGGGATTATCATTTTTAGCTGTTGGTAATTCATTTGAGTCTTTGACGCTTTGATAAACGGAAAAATAGTACGTAATATTGACTGTCATTATGCATAAAGAAGGTGAAGAAGCATATTACATTTATAATGAATTTGAATGTGTATGATAACTGCTCTGAAAATAGACAAAGTACTTGATATTATCTGACATAGTGCTAAAAAAAAATACAGAAACTTGTTGCAATCATGAATTTGTGTACTGTACTGTATGTGCATGATAACTGCTCTGAAAAATGGAAAAAGGTTTTAAAATTGACTGACATAGTGCTTAGGAAAAATGAAGGAGCATAATTATGATATTCATGAATTTGAAAGCATATGAATTGTGGAATTGTCTTTTTAAACGACTAACGACAACCAAATACACAAACCATTTGAAATTTTCTGATATGGATTTTCATGTAAAGTCTACAGTACATTAGTGTTATATTTCCCTGAAGGATTATAATGGAATATACTAAAACAAAACAAACTCTTTCTTGCCTTTCTGCCACCACATAGGATCTCTTTGTGAGTGATATTTATCTTGTCAGAATTTTGTACACGCTGTAAATCAGTTGTTGGTTGTTCAGTATAAAATGTAAAAGGATATTATTATTATTATTATTAATATTATTATTACATTACATTAGTGGTATATATATTGTACTGTTGCTTATATATACTTTAAATCACTTATTGTACATGACAGTAGGGCAGTAAAGCTTGGTTATATTTTGAAGTATTTTGATAGATGTGAATATACTGTATTGAAAGTAACTGTATATTGAGTTAGAAGATATTGGTATGGCAGTTAATGTGATATGGAGACTTATACAATGATTGTTTATACATCTATTCAAACACGCTACTAATTATTATTTTGATAATATACATAATTGAATACAATAATGACTTTGTTATTATAATTAATTACATTATCCAGTATGAAATGTTATTAAGTATTAATTACCAAATTTAAAATAACTGATGTAATACGAATGTGGCCCAACAGTAAAAACTATGTCACATTACCAACAATATAATACAGTATTAATACACAATACTACAAGGCTATTTAAAGTTTGGTGCCAGTATACAAAGCAGCCATTATTATTATTATTATTATTATTATTCTATCTCCCTTGATGCATGGTAGCTCTGCTGGCCCTCCAAGTTTGCCAGTACTGTATGTACGTTGTAGTTGCATGTTGAATGTCTTTTTGTTTCCCCCATTTTCAGCGCACACTTCAGCGGAGCCTCACCTGTAGCTGGCCTGGTAGAAGCAGGTGGGTGTTGTTGTCATTGTTATTGTTGTTGTTTGTGTGTGTGTGTGTAGCTCACCGAGGTCTCAACCCACCGCCTCGCTCACTCACGCTTCTCACTTGCAACTTGTCCTTCCATCCACACACACAGCCCCTTGACACTCTGGGCCATGTATAGTACTGTATAAGAATATTGATAATGTTGTTGATGGTGTAGTATTGATATGATGATTGTATAGTGTGTGTATGGAGTCATCGTACCACTTCATCGTCAACACCACAAATGTTCTTGCATACGGACATTCTACCAATCGTATCTTTCTTGAGTTAGTCATCATGTTCTTGGCCGGTTGTATCTTTATTTATAATGTTACTTAAATAACTGTCCACGGAAAACACTTGAGTACCGATATATAAGATGCAAGAATAAATGTTACATAAGGGGAGAATACACTTTTGGTACATTAGAGTGTTTTGATTCCTCCAAAGTATGCTGTGTAGGAAAGTATTGTCTGCATTAGTGATGTGGGCAATACTTTAAGGGTTTTGGCACCCCTTCGGCCCCAGCCATTAAATTTTAGTTCTTCAACTGTCCTTCTTTTCTTTGTAATTCCTTTCTGCCTGCTGTCTCACCTCTCTTATCACCTTTCTCTGGCACTATATGACCTCACTGTTGTGGCGCCTAATGTCAATTAATTAGTCAACCTGCAGACTATGCCACCAAACCGAATCAATGAACAAAAATAATGGTGTTCTGTTGCAAATTTCCCGACATTGTTGTTTTGGAGGAATCAATCAATCCATATTGTTTCTAATTTACCATCAAGTGAATTTTCCCCCTAAATAAGTAATGAAAATAATGTGATGCTATAAAGTTTAACCATCCCATATAATTATAAATATCAAGTTACTTTATTACAATAGTGAGTTTACACAGAGCTATTGTTGGTCTATACTCAACCTCTTATTATTAATTATTGGTTGGCATAATATGTGAAAAAAAATCACTGATAATATAAAAGTAAATATATACACTGGCAATCCATAATATCAAGGCCACCTGAGTGAAACCTTAATATCTGGAGCAGTCGGTTTCTTGATGACGGCCCACACACACACACAAAGCTTCCATTAGTTTGAAATGCGTGTGTGAGACCTCATGATGGTTTGGGTGGGCTGTCGTCCAGAAACCACCTGCCTGAATCAGATCTCGGACATCAACTTGGACAACTCAGGTGGGTTAGGGATTGTGGATTGTCAGTGTACCACGTTATCACCTTCATAGACAAACTTATATTATTTAGTATTTTTAGATCCTATCATAAGATGTAGTTTAGACAATATTGACATAAAATAACTTTGGCTATTATATATATTGTCTATGAGGATGATAATGTTATGTGAAGTCTTTATTGATGCTGTTTTACTGTTTACAAGACAAGTAAAACATTTCTAGTAAAGGCTGTTACTCATAATGGTGTGTTTTTATTCAATCTGTATATAATGCTGTTTACTTTTTATCCTGGCCAATATGCACTGATTCCCTTCTAAGTAATATGACCTTAGATACAGGTTTCTTGCACATTTAAGTGTTTATAAGTAGCAGGTAAGTACTGTACTGTACCTAGCTGTGTACTTTTTTGGTGTACTGTAATTTGTATTGGATTACATTACTGTACATTTACTGAAAATACCAAGAAATTGAATGAGGGAGTCTGTACATCTTTACCAGGTTCAAAATAATGGAGCCTAGTTTTGTTATCATTTATGTCAAAAATTTATGACTTTCCACTGTATATATACAGTAGTCTGTCCATTATAATATATCAACAACAGCCCTGTGTAACCTAATCCAAGTCAAGCACTGTTTATATACACACACAATAATATACAGTATATATATAGCACTCCTGATAATTCCTTAACAAACAACCAGCTGTATACATTTCCCCATTTTTCTCGCTGCCGACTCCATCATCATCAACAACAACGACGACTACATCAACAACGACCACAACAACAGTACGAGCTCTGACGATGTTGACCAAGCAGCCCAGTTCCTCAGATGACGACCTCTCACCGATGCAGCCACTTCCCCTCACTCAACAGAGAGAGAACTTCCTTGTGTAGAGAACCCAGAACCACTTGTAATGATGAGAGAACCCAGAAACATTTTGATATGAAAGAACCGAGAAACATTTTAATATGAGAGAACCAAGAAACATTTTAGTACGAGAGAACCTAGAACCATTTTGATATGAAAGAACCGAGAAACATTTTATAGTATGAGAGAACCGAGAAACGTTTTGATACGAAAGAACCGAGAAACATTTTAGTAATGAAAGAAGAAAGAACCATTTTGTAAATTAGAAAACTAATAACAAGTTTATAATAGAGAGAACTGAGAAACCATATATTGTAAGTAGTAAACCAAGGAACATTTGACCTGAAGAAGTGATATAAAAACGACCAAGCCTGTCCCCTACTCCCACACTCCCCAAAACCCCCTCCAAGCCTGTCCCCTACTCCCGCACTCCCCAAAACCCCCTCCAAGCCTGTCCCCTATCCAGCACCCCCCAAAACCCCCTCCAAGCCTGTCCCCTATCCAGCACCCCCCAAAACCCCCCTAAGCCTGTCCCCCTTATCCCCACACCCCCTTAACCACCATTTTATAACCTAAATATTTCACTACAAGACAACAACAACAACAATGCTCATTTGACTCTACGAATAACTGTGTGTTCAAGATGACAGTGGGTGGTGATAATGATGATAAAGAGGAAGAGGAAGAGGGTGATAATGATGCTATAAAGGAAAGGGAAGAGGGTGACAAGGATGATGATAATAATGGTGATAATGATGCTATGGTGGAAGAGGAAGAAGGTGACAATAATAATAATAATAATGATGGTAATGATGCCTTCTTTGTGTAAGTGTAAATTGCTGCCTAAACTCCTACTACCTTACCCCTAGTCCTGTGTGTGTTGAATATACAAGTACTGTATGTATCTGTACTGTATTTACATTATCACAGAAAAATAACACTGAACTTGGTGCCACAACTGGTGCAAACATAACTACTGTACTCTAATAATAATAATAATAATAATATATACAATGATGTTCAAGATGGAAAATACAGTACAGTAGTCTTCTTCTTCCAAGTCATTCATACGTGGTGAATGTCTAAACACAACAACAATGATGCTAAATATTATAATGTTGTCAGTGTGATGTGTTCTTAATGTAGGAATGTAAAGTCTCAAGCATTAATAAGTATCCAGGTGTGTGTGCTTCGAAACTTGTGAGACGGTAAAATAATAAATGCACAATAAGGTCTCCATTATACAGTCTCGAACATTAATAAGTATCCAGGTGTGTGTGCTTTGAAACTTGTGGGACGGTAAAATAATAAATGCACAATAAAATCTCCATTGGAAATTATTCCGTTGGTGAATTGGACCGTTCCAAGCTTCCAACAGAGGTGTATACTTATTAATGGTTGTGACTGTACAAGAACTGTTTACATTTGATATATAAGAACATTATGCAATACTGAATGTGATTATAATTGTGAGGTTCTAGCGTGCTGCCAAGGGTTACTAAAAATGTTTATATCGATATGAATAGAGGCATAAAAAAAATAGCTGGTTACTCTTATAATCTTACATATGAATTTTAAATGTGTTAAAATATCAATTGGCATTTGATGTAAACATGACAATACTGGAAAGATGTAAAATAAAATGTGTGATTTGATACAGTTGCCATGATAACTATATGAAAATAAATAGGAAGTGTTTGCAAGAATATTTATTATGAGAAAGATTGTAGATGGCAAAGTAGCTGATTACAAAAATTTTACCCCGAAACTGAATTACCCCATAAAGTAAAAACCCCAATACAGTAGACCTTTGATAATAATTCACTAACATATTTATCATTTATAATACGACACAGACCAATACTATGATAACTTTATCTTGTGTGGTAATGAATAACCTAAGTTTGAGATAACCTATTGTGATCTTGAATGAGGGACTGACTGAGTGTATAATGAAGTGGTGTATACAAGTATTTATTTATGTATTATCAAGGATGTACTGTATTTAAGGGGGGGTGGGAATAGGGGGACAGGCTGGGGGGGGGGGTTAGGGGTGTGTGGGAGTAGGGGACAGGCTTGAGGAGGGGGTTAGAGGAGTGTGGGAATAGGGGACAAGTTTTCTAACCCTCCCAAGCCTGTCCCTCTATTCCCGCACCTCCCAATCCCCCTCCCAAGCCTGTTCCCCCCCCACCAACCCCCCAAGCCTGTCCCCTATTCCCACACCCCCTATTATTTATACAATGGTGGAGGATGTGTTGATAATAGTGTATAAACAAACAAACAAACATTGGCAGGTGTTTAATGCTGAATGTTTCCCTTATATAAAATGTTGCCAGCATTTATCCTAAAGGTGAATTACACAGGTTTTGCTTTATGGAAACACCAGGTGTATACAGGATTCTGCCTTATGGACCATTATTAGGAGATATGGTACCTCTGTTGATGGTCAATTGGAGGACTAATGATTCCTCTTAAAAGTGTGAGGTATGTGAGGTAACAAACTCTTTATTTGTAACACTGAAGTGATCTGTTTCCCAGTATGATGTGGAGGAATCATTACCTACTACTGTTTACCCACAAGATAATGCTGCTACTATTACTACTACTACAACTACTACTACAACTACTACTACAACTACTACAACTACAACTACTGTACTACTACAACTACAACTACTACAACTACTGCTACTACTACTACTACTTCCCATAAACTGCAAATAAATGTGCCAAGTGTGATAATAGAGCCTCAATGGAAGCTTCACTGTTGTATCATGATAAAGTGGAAACCTACAGTATATATTAAGGTGATGTCGGAATAGGGGGACAGGCTTTTTACCCACCCCAAGCCTGTTCCCCTATTCCTGCACCCCCCAAACAGCCCCCCAAGCCTGTCCCCTTACTCCTGCACCCTCCAAAAAACCCCAGACCCCTCTATGCCCCCCCCCAAGCTTGTCCCCCTATTCCCGCACCCCCTTAAATTGGGAGGTATGGTGGTGTATCAAGTTAGACTCGGTTCACCAGAAAAGTGAAGCAAATACAGTGTTACAAAAATGTTCTCTTCTATTTCAAAACACCATCAATGAAGCAAATCTAGAAAAGTGTTTTGCAGTACAGATGAAAAGTTTGTTATTACCGTACCGTACTGTATATGTGTTTCCATCCACTTTACTGTGAGGTGAATTAAAATGACCCTTAAATAACATGGATAGTGTGTTGCATAAATAAATAAATAGATAAACAAAGTGTTGCATAAATAAATAAATAGATAAACAAAGTGTTGCATAAATAAATAAATAAATAAACAAATGACACTGTCTGGTCCATTGCTCAGCTGCTCTTCCACATCAAAGTACTCCAGTATTTTGAAATATTTTCTTGCTTGGTCAGCTTGGCGTTGTGTTGTGTTTGCAGTGAGTGCAATAATACTGTAACTGTTACCCAGATAAACCATGTCAAGCTCATTCCTATATCACCAATAATTAATTAAACCGATACTTTGATATACTTGAGCTTCCACTGTGGTATTGAAAGTTATTGTTGGCTCTCAAGGCTCAGGTTAGATGTCTCATTTTAATATAATTGTATCTTGCTTCTGATTGGCTGATATATGGCTTGTAACTCCCTCCGTTGGTGAGCTTCAGCCAATCACGTTTAGCAGATATTAATTGTAGACATTTACCATTAGCCAGGAAAATGACAGACTCTAGAAAACTTGAACAATCTAGTGATCTGTGGTGTGGAATGGTGAAGTTAAAGACGACCTACATACATACAGACAGACAAGTACCTTTAGTAGTGCTAACTCATGAGACCTACAAATCAAGTCTTGGTGCCACATTTAGCTGAGTTGTTTGTCAGTCATATTGGATTTTTTCATGTATTGTTACAGTGTAGGATTTTTGTATTTAGTATGCCAATTTTTAATTATATTTTTGTCACTAGAGGTAGTGTAATTTTGTCTGCTATTTTTCTATGTCTTTTATTGTAATGAAATATTTATCCTAAGGTTTGTCATAAAACTTTTGTCTTTTTATATAAAACTGTGATTTCAGAATCCTTGTGACTGACATCCAGCTTCTTGAACCTATGTAAATATTTGATAAATAGTAGTCCCTTAGCCTACAATTTTATAAAAATTATGTTTGCTTATTTCTGTTTTTTGCCTTCAAAGTATTATGTTCTTAAATAAACCTTTACAAAGCTTGAAATGTCAAACTGTAGCTTTAAAGAATGGCATCTTTTATGAATTACTTGTTTCATTAAGATTGTTTCCAACATATCCCAGCAATAATTATATCAGTATTTGATAATTTCTTGAACATACAGTAATCATATTTTAGCAAGGTTTTAGTGAGTGCCAGAATAAAGGAAATTATTGTTGAATATAGTGTAATGAAATGATTTTCTATGCCTTCAATAATAGCATAAGTATTGTCAGAAAGACTGTGTTGTTGGTTATACATAATAATGTATATTTTACCTGCTCTTAAACTTATGTATTTTTTACAAAAAAGATGTTTATGATAATTGCCAGTACCATTTTTTGAAATTAAGCAAAAGATTGTATTGTGCAATAAAATCCAAATAATAAAAAACAGCATTATTTCCTGATCCCTTTTGTTGTGTTATTAAAGTGTTGAAGAATAATGAGAATATAAGTACTGTACTGTACTGTATGGTTCCATTATCTCATTATCTCTGGTTGCAGTGAAAATAACAAATTAAAATAAAGGAGGGGCTACATGTCCCTATATGCCTGGGCTACCAAAGCACATCCCAGGGAAATGGGACCACAGCTTACTGAACCAAGAAGTCTGGGGGCCTCATTGGGGGGAAGGTCTTTGATCACACAGCCAGTGTTTTGGGCACAAGTTCATGTTACCACAAGAGCTACAAGTGGAAGTGGGAGGGAGTTTATACTGCTGCATACAAAGGGATAATGTACCCCTGGCCCTGTGTGCTGACGGTACACACACCAGTGAACAAATAAGAGCCTCCGGTTGCAGTACACCTCACGTGAGTAGATCTCATCAAATCCGCTAGAAAGTGACCACTCGGATCCTACAATGATTTATATTCTATCCCTTTAAAGGAAGGCTAATATTCACATGATATTATATCGGCTCCACTGGACATAACTCATAATAGTATCAATAGATGGTAATATAAATAAAACAGCAGTGTAGACTCCTTTATTCATAGGGATTGATGTATATACAGTACAGTACAGTTGCCGCTCACAAAAGTAGTTGCTTCTCAAATTGTGCAAGTTTTAACACAACCTTCTTGACATTTATATTGGGGTAAAAGTAGGAGGGAAAGTATTCAGAGAGTAGCTACAGTATATGAGTAAGAAAAATGTCTCTAGATAAATAAGAAGAGAGGGAATTGTGTATAAAGAAAGTAAGGTTTTGTAGAGGGATATCAAACCAAGGGCCATATTCAAGAATGTTTGTGGTGTATACGATGGTGTGGTACTGGTACGATGGCTCCATAGATAAACACCACAGCCATCGTATACACCATGAATAAACTACCATGTCAAATTATGAGTAGAAAATATATATGGGAATAGAAATGAACACGAATACCATGTCAATTTTTTTAGTGTAGAAAATAAATTATGGTGTCAAACTATAAAATATAAAAATAATAATTTAATGAAGTGAGTGATGAAAGAAGTGTTACCAACTCTCACATCTTGAGTACCAGTGTGCTTCCATTCTAGAGTAAAATACCCTAAACTTGGGTAATCGGACCCATTGTTAGGAGAGTATGTAAGGTAATGCATAATTTGGGGTAATTTTAGGACAATCTTTGTTATAAAAGTGTCAAAATCTATCGAACATATTTATTAGTAATATAAAATAGTAATATAATGAATGTAATAATAATAATCAATATAGTAATATAATAAATATAAAATAATAATAATAATAGTAATATAGGGTAAAACTGGCTCAATTCTAGGGTAAATTTTCTTGGGTTTATGGAAGCCCTTGACAACAACAACAACGTCAAGAAGAATTATTTTATTTTATTTTTTTTGTTAGTGTTGTTGATGATGTGGTGATGGGAGGAGTGTTGGACGTGTTGGTGCTCCTGATAGATAATAAATAGATAAATAAAGGTGTGTATGTCATAGATAGATAGATAATAGATAATGATGTGTATGTGTGTGACAGATAATAGATAAATGAATGTGTGTATTTGATAGATAAAGGTGTGTATTTGTGTGTGTTTGTTTGACAGATAATTGCGGTAATAAATATATATATATAAAAGTGTGTGTGTGTGACATATAAATAACACCTTATATTATACTAACAACAACAATAACAAAAACAAATTCAAATATAATTATATACACAAAATAAAATTCGGTAAATATACAGAAGTACTCCATTCATTGTATATTTTGAATATATTGTATGTTTTAGTATAATTATCTACTATTTTGGAACATTCTAAGACACTTTTCATCTATGGTGTTTTTCTTAGAGATGTCACGTTTTCGAGATACTGTATATATATATAATTTGGAAATTATTCTGACCTGACCTGACCTGACCTAACGTATCCTACACCTGACCTGACCTATCCTAGACCTGACCTGACCTAACGTATCCTAGACCTGACCTATCCTAGACCTGACCTGACCTGACCTAACATATCCTAGACCTGACCTAACCTAACCTAGACTACAGCAGAAACTCCCTCCTTACTTGGTCAAGCCCTACTCTGTCCCTCATGTTTCTCTCCTTTACATACTCTTCCACTCTCACATACTCTTCCACTCTCACATACTCTTCCACTCTCACATACTCTTCCATTCTGTTCTGCCATTTAACTGGAGATTTGTCTCTCACACCAGGTGCCACAACTTTACTTCTGTACAAATTCCTCACCTTACATTGTGGTGGAAATGCCATAGAAAAAAATAATGGGAGTGATTATAGACACACTTTTGACTAACACTGAAAATAGTTTTAAATGGTTTAAATAAGTGGGTAATGAAGGTAGAAAAAGTGTATGTGATAACAGTAACAGTAATTCTTTCAATATTTACCTTGCTGTCTCACTCATACCACATCTGTCATACACACTTTCATTACTTTCTCCATCCCACCTAGTAAGTCCATATGCACCTCTCAAGTAACTCATTTCCACAGCACCTATTCTTGACTGATGAGCCCTACTCCATGTCCAGGTCTTCGACGCATACGTCAGTGTTGGCAAGATTATACTATTTCGTAGTCCCCTTTTCACTTCCATACTCACACTTCTACCTTTCATTATCCTCCCCTGTGATCCTATGACTTGTCTACCCTTCACTGCTCTCTCCCTTATTTCTCCTTCCATACTTCCATGTTTACACATAACTGTCCCCAGGTACTTAAACTCCTTCACTTCCTCCATCCTCTCACCCCTCAGGGTTATCTCACACTTTGTCCCAGTTGGTACTTCCTCTCTGTAAGGTGTAGCAAAGTCAATCACTTCCGTTTCTGCTCTCTCAAACACCATCACTTTACTTTTACCAACATTCACCTTTAGTTTCCTTCGTTTACACACAGACTGAAGTTCGTCCACCACCACACCATGGTGGGACGACAGATTGCACACTACTATAACTAACCACCAATATATTTTTCTACCCTTATAATTTTATAGAACTATGATTAGAGAGGGAACACATTTTTGGTACATTGGAGTGCCTTGATTCCTCCGATGTATACCAGGCAACAGGACCACATAAAAATAAATAATGGTGGCCTATTGTTGCTTGGAATAGTTTGTAGGAATCAATTAGCTCCAAATTAACACCAATACTGTATATCCCTCTTAACCAATATTCTTCTAATTTTTGTTTTTTTAATAAACATTTGCAGCCTCATACCGTCACCATTACTGTATATCCCTCTTTCTTAACCAATATATTCTTCTACCTTTTTTTAATACTGTATATCCCTCTTTCTTAACCAATATATTCTTCTACCTTTTTTTAATACTGTATATCCCTCTTTCTTAACCAATATATTCTTCTACCTTTTTTTAATACTGTATATCCCTCTTTCTTAACCAATATATTCTTCTACCTTTTTTTAATACTGTATATCCCTCTTTCTTAACCAATATATTCTTCTACCTTTTTTTAATACTGTATATCCCTCTTTCTTAACCAATATATTCTTCTACCTTTTTTTAATACTGTATATCCCTCTTTCTTAACCAATATATTCTTCTACCTTTTTTTAATACAGTATAAACATTTGCAGCCTCGTAGCGTGACCTTTGCCGTAGCTTTGTGACCAGTGAGTCCAGAGAATATTAGTGAAGATGTGGCGTCGACCAGCTCTCCTCCTCCTCTACCTGGCAGTCATTGTGGCACTCACCTGGATTGTAGAGTTTGGATTCTGGTGGGATACTGGATATACAACATTTCAGGTGTGTATAGTAGTCTCTAGAATTTATATCATGTTTAAGGGGGTGCAGGAATAGGGGGACAGTCTTGGTGGGAGTTTTGGGGGTGCAGGAATAGGGGGACAGGCTTGGGGGTTGTGGGAATAAGGGGACAGGCTTGGAGGGAGTGCAGGAATAGGGGACAGGCTTTCTACCTACCCCAAGCCTGTCCCCCTATTCCTGCACCCCCCAGTCATCCCCCGAAGCCTGTCCCCTATTCCCGCATCCCCTTAAAGTTCATCTGATGGGATACAAGTAATGTTTCATTTGGCATAACTATTATTTACTTAAAATTTGGCTTTTGGTGTGACCAGATTAACAAAACTAATGATGTCCTGTTGCTTGGAATAGTTTGAAGGAATTAGTCTCTCCATATTTAAGTGGTGTATAAGATTACCTCCACAGATTTATAATTATAGATTTATTCCTTGACAGGTTGTAAATCCCCTGAGAAATCTGTCAGTGTCTCAGATTCGGATGTTGTTGGAGGTGAGAGGAATCCAATACCCCGCTGTACTGGAAAAGCCAGAAATGATCAACCTTCTTCAAGAGTCAGGTAATGAATGATTGAATGAATGAATGGTGGTAATGATGAAAAGTTTGGTCATTAAATAGTTGATTTATATAAGGGATATTGAGTCATGTAATGAATGATTGAATGAATGGTGATAATGATGAAGGGTTTGGTAATTAAATAGGTGATATACTGTATATATAAGGGATATTGAGTCAGGTAATGAATGAATGGTTTTTGTTGTTGAAGTTCCTCAAACTGTCTGGCTGATCAGTCCCGAGCTCCTGAGGAAGGCCACGGCCTGAACCGGGCTCTCCCACAGTGCCCTCAGAGAGTGTACAGTATGTTGTGTTGTTGGCAAGTGTGGTTGTGTGTGTTGCAGTCATCAATAATATGTTTAATAGAGGAGTTGCTGTGAGGGATAAGACATCAAACCATTGGAATATGACCATTCATGTTGTAAATATTTGTAAAAGGGAAGTATTGTATGTATGTATGTATAGTAAAGCACAATGAACTCTGGTTATATGTAGCATTTTGTACCTTACAGGCTCAGTTCAGTATGGAGAACTTTATTCAAAGGAACTAAACCCAGAGGCAACAGGTTCTCCACTGGAAATATCAAGGAAGGAAGACTTCTATGAACAGGTATTGTATACAGTACAGTATTATATAATATAATAACGGGTTCTCTAATAATCATGTTTTCAAGCAGTTGGATTTAAGGAGGAAGTTCGGTGTTGGTAAATTTGGAGCAACCGAATCCTCTAAACTATTTCAAGCAACAGAACACCATTATTTTTGCCTCTATGGTCCTGTTTTCTAGCATACTTTGGAGGAATCAAGGCACTCCAATGTAACAAAAGCGAATTACTGTACCCCCTTAAACAGGATTGAAAAGTCGGTAAAAGTATTTCCTGACTCCTCCTCAAACTACACAGATGTTATGATTACAACTCCTACTTAGTACAGGGGGTAATATTTATATTTAGAAATATGACATGGATGATAACATATAATACAAAGTTATGATGAGAAGAGAACATGTGTAGAATTAGATTGACAAAAAAAAACCACTTGGATTCATAATTAATTAGTACATGTATAAACTGGAAAAGAATAAGATGTACAAAAACACCTAAATTCACAATTGATTAGTACATATATAAGCTGGAAAAGAGTCGGATGTACAGTACAAAAATACCTGAATTCATAGTTAGTACATGTATAAGGTAGAGAACACCTGGATTCATAACTTACACTTGGATTCATAATATATACATGTTTCAGGTGGATGATGAGGATGAGACAGTGTGGGTAGTGGAGGTGGTTCCTGGTGAAGGTCAATATGCCGGCCATCGACTATTGGATGACAGAACTTGGCGATCCCTCACTCCAAAACTACAGGCGCTTCATGTGGGCTCGGCTGTCCTCTTCTGTCAGTACGATCGCAGGTTAGTTTCCACATATTTGGGGTCATAGACAAACAAGAATATCGGTGGTGTTGTCAAAGGTGTGGTATTGATACGTCTATACAGTCATCATATCAGTACCACAACATCATATGCAAGAATGTTGATGATGCTATGGTACAGTACTATGGCTAATGTAGTGTGTTCATACAATCATCGTATCAGTACTACAACATTGTATGCAAGAATGAATGTCAGTGGTGTTGGTTATGGTGTGGTACAGTACTATGGCTAATATAATATAGTGTGTTAATACAGTCATAGTACCAGTACCACAACATCGTCAACACCACCAATGTTCTTGCCTTTTTTATTTTGTTGTCATGAATATTTTATAACCTGTCTGTGTGTGTGATTTTTTTAATAACTTTATTAATAGAGTGTGGTTTTGTTTTGTTACTTTAGGTTCTGTGCTCGTCAAGGTTGGGGTCATCCTCAGTTACTACTCATCCTTCCTCCACCTCACCAAACTGACAAGCTGAGTGTTGGACTGAATCAGAAACAGTTGTCTGGTCGGGAACACGTGGTCCTTGCCTCCACCACACACCTCTCAGCTGCCGTCGTCCTGGCTTGGTTGTCCGAGCAGATTTTGTCACGCATCCCGACCATTAACGATTTGAACACTTTGGAAAATGTCTGGCTAAATGTCACACATGTTGGCCAGAAAAAGGTGGGTTGGAGTAGTTTATGGGGGTGTGGGAGTAGGGGGACAGGCTTGAGGGGAGTTTGGGGGGTGCAGGAATAGGGGGACAGGCTTGAGGGGAGTTTAGGGGGGTGCAGGAATAGGGGGACAGGCTAGAGATGGGTAGAAAGCCTGTCCCCCTATTCCCAACCAATTAATTAGTCATTCCATAATATTGGTACTGTACCTTATCAACCCAAAAATGTGTATGTTAGTGCGGCTTTACAAAATAACAACAATGGTATGATTCATATTTGCTGATTCCTCGCACAAACTAACTCTTTTTGTGACTCTCTACCTTTCTTTGTCACACAGATTCCCCACATGGTGTACATATCAGAGCTGGTGACTCCTCCTTTACTGTTGGCAACACTGGGTCTGCGCCTTTCCTCACGTATCAAACTAGCAGCAGTCTCAGCCAAGAAGGAGGAGAAGGAACAGGTGAGTTGTCTTTAATCTGTATATAAATAGAAGAGAAGGATCATGTTCCTAATCTAACCCCAAAATAGTTTCGGTTTTATAGGTTAGTACAGTATCTACTTCTTAAGAGAAAATCATAGCCGCTAAAAAACTGAAAACCAATGTTTGAATATCCTATTGAGAAATTCATTAGAGTTATCCAAAGTAAATAAAATAATGTACTGGCCACTTTGATGGTTTGATAAATGAGGGGACAGGAGGGGAGGCGGTGGTGATATGTATCGGGATGTAGGCAGGTGGTAGATGACAGGGTGTACAAGGCATACGATAGGGTTGATAGGAGAGCTATGACAGAGGTGTTGAAACTTTATGGTGTTGGGGGTCTTTGCTGAAAGGCATTGAGGCCTTTTATGAAGGTGCAAAAGCATGTATACAGGTAGAGGGTGATCTTGGGGGGGGAGTTCCCAGAGGGAACGAGGCATCAGAGCTTTAGATAGATAGATAGATTGATAGATCTTAGGGGTGACATTCTGTTTCTCATTTTCAGATTTCAGGTATTTTGAAGAAGTCTGGGTTTAGTGGCAGCCTCCCCAACCTGGCAGTGGTCACACCTGAGGGAGTAACGCCATATGGAGGCAAGAAAGGAGAATCTTTCACCCACCCAGCCTTACATTTCTACGTTTGTTCCCTTCAGCCACATATGAATGACACTTTCCTCATCTCACTTTTGGTGGCAAACCTCTTAGCAGTGGCAGACTTTTTCTACTTTCTGGACTTGAGGGTTCGGGCCTGGAAACAGTTTGTGACCACCTTCACCAGGACTATCATGTACAATGTTACTGTCTTCTTGTTGTGGCTTGCTGTTACAGCCTTGTTGAAGTTTCCCATTGGTAACAACATACTGCAGTCAGGGTCTTGGCTGATTACTTCCCTCAATTCTTCATGGGTGTTTAGTCAAGTCAGGTACCACTGGTTGATGATAGAGAGTAATACCATAATATTTTGGGCCTCCACATTGATCTTTTGTGCCATCATCTTGGCCTGGAGGAATATAATAGTGAGTGGGACCCAAGATCCAGAAGACTCAGACACCAGTTGGTGGAGTATATTCCCTATGGACTCTTACCTTGTTAATGTACTTTTCCGCCCCATGAGTTCCTTGTCCCGTCCCAGACCTTCACAGGACCTTGATCTGGAAGAGAGTATGGAACGCCTCATCCAGCGCCTGGCTACACCGGACCTCTGGCTCCATCCAGTCATACCTACTGACTACATGAAAGATCTGCCCATGTGGAGGTATGATGGATGGGGAAATGAAGATGATCTCAAGTCAGAAAGTGAGACAGATGTTGATAGTGTGAGTGAAAATGAGAACGATAACTTGCTAGATTCTCACGCCTGTTGTCAGGATTACAACTGTAGGTTATGTGAGCTGTGGACTACAGTTAAAGAAATATATGTGTGCCATAGATGTGCTATCCTCAAACGAAAACTAGAGAGACAATATATGCGTTATAGAGAAATAGACTTAGTAGATCATCAGAATGCCACTTATGAAAAACTATTAAAAGTGTGTGAAAACTGCAGCAAGACACGTAAGCAGTCCAACACAGACAACAACACCAAGCCAGTAAACAAATGCCGTGGTCCCAGCTGGCTCCTGTCACCACAAAGACTGACTGAACTCAAATGGACCGCACCAACCTATGCCATAGAAAGTCGGATTTGTGCCATCTGCTTAGGTCGATACAGATGGTCAGCAGTGTTATGTGGACTACCATGTGGACATAACTATCACCATGCATGTATTACAGAATGGTTACTCAAGGATAATCATCATTGTCCTACTTGTAGATGGCCTTCATATAAGACTAAGACAGCCAGTGTTTCATACCATCACCAACATGAAGAATGAACCTGAAATCTAATGTCATAGAGGATTCATTTGACACCAGAGTAACAAAAAGAAAATGTTGGATCAAGATCCTTTATTCCAGTATTCTGCACAATAATGTTCAAAGTTTTTTAAGTACCGGAATCAGTTTCTTGAAAAATTAAAATTAAAGTACTTGATGCAGCATAATCATTTGATCTCTGCTACCAAAAAGTGAATTTGGAATACAGTAGATGTGATTGCAGTCTAGTATTGTCCACCATCTCTAAAGCAGGATCTGGCAACTCCCTTAATAGTTAAAACATTGTGATACACAAACCATCATGGTTTATTAATATTAATGGCACATAAACTTTACTTCATATATAATACTGTTACTCTAAAGCCACAACTCCTTCATTCATCATCTCAACCATCTTTGAGGGAGTTTTTAGAAGTAGCTTTAATCATCAGTGAAGTGTACACATACTGAAAGTTCCAATATCCTTTAAGAAGTTTGGCATTGTAACATAGCTCAGTACAAATCCAGTATGCAAGACTCTATAAGCTGAACTAAGCCTACTCATAGCTGTAAACAAAATGTGAAGATATTAATCATAGCTTTAGTACATTTCATAACTTATAAGTCTATTTAGCATTAACCATATTACTGTACAGTCGGCAAAAAAAAGTTTTGTTACCACCCCTACGTTTATTTTAACATGGGTAAGCGCAGCAGGGTTGGTACTCCACCCACTGGGCAGCTGCTGCCTCGTGTCATCCCACCCGATAATACTTGGGCCACGGTAGTGACAATTTTTTTATATCAAAAGTTTAGCTGATTTTAAATTAATTTTTGAGTGTTCAAGAACTCTTGCTATTTAACTATTCATTAATAAACATAAGAAAATACGTTTTAGAAAAAGAATAACCATGAAATACCCAGAAAAGACAGCACTGGGTGAAAGAATGTCATCTCTGCTTGCTTGTCCATGAGGCACTGAGGGACACGGAGGCTGACGGAGGTATATAAGATACTCGCCAGTCAGGTGTACCAACATTACATCACACTGATAAAAGGATGGTAATGAAACATTTTTTGCCGACTGTACCTCAGTGTAAGAACTGTAGCATTGTGTCAATTCATTCTTTCATACTTTTCTACAAGTACATCAACATGTAATTGAAATGTTTACACATTTATTTATATCATGAACTAAGAGAACCAATTTTATCCAGTACTTTATATGCTGGAGTTTGACTGCTAGTAATAAATTATTTTATTTTAAAAAATACATCGGTTTAAATACTGTAACAGTAAACTGAAAACTGCAGTAATTGGAGTTGCATTACCTTATTGGAGACACTAGTCATCCAGAAATATCTTAATTATCTGTGATTTAGGACATGATAATTCCTCAAGTAGATATAGGAAGTAAAATTAATGAAGTAGATAAAATTCCGTACATTGTTTATGTGTGTTAGGTTATGGATCTCTACAGTGCTTTCCTTTATCCCATTATCAGAAGTACTATAGCCTAGGAAAACATTTAGTGATTCTTCAATGAGGGACTGAATGTAAAATGATGTGATGGATAATGAATAACAGAAGCCTGGGAAAACATTTGTTGGTGTTCTTCAATGATGGAGTGAGTGTATCCTAAAATGAAGTGGTGTGTGTATACAAGTAATTATTCATTATATATCAAGGGTCTGTTGTATACTCATATATCTGTATCTGTATATGCATTGCTAATACTTATATGAACATGGCTTTCAAACTACCATATCTTTATAATCAGAGCTTGTGTGTGTTGACAGAAGGTAGGAATAAGGAAGAGGAATATTATGGGGATAGCCTAATACACGTTTGGTACATTGGAGTGTAAAGATTGATTCCCTCCAAAGTATGTCCGGAAACAGAATAGTTTGGGGGAATCAGTTGCTCCAGATTTACCACCAAACAACACTGATATAATGGTGTTCTGTTGTTGCTTGGAATAGTTTGGGGGAATCAGTTGCTCCAAATATACTACCAACAACACTAATATAATGGTGTTCTGTTGTTGCTTGGAATAGTTTGGAGGAATCAGTTGCTCCAAATATACTACCAACAACACTAATATAATGGTGTTCTGTTGTTGCTTGGAATAGTTTGGGGGAATCAGTTGCTCCTGATTTACCACCACCAACAACAACAACACTGTATTATATATCCCCTTAATGTGATTTATCTGATAGAGAGTAAGTAATGTCTGTTGTGTTGGCTCCGTGAATGTTATACAAAGTCACTATTATTGTCATCACATAACCCAAAACATTATAAAATTGTGACGTGTGACAATGTATGTATAGTGAAGAGACAACAGCTGTGTGTAATTTCATATTTGTTTATTTTTATTAGCCTGGGTTATAAGGGTCACTGGACCTATCATAATCAGTGTAATTTAAACTTTATGTGGTTGTCTCTTATTACTCCATGTTTTCTATTTTCTATTTATCCTTTGTTGATGTTTATTTAGTACAGTACTCATATTCCAATTCATGAAGAATATTATTGTGATTTTGAATTTCTGTGATGTAAATTGATATCTGAAGTTAGTTTCTTTATTTTGAAATATACCATTAAAGTAATATAGGATGAAGATAGCAATTCATTCTTATTATAGGATGCCAAAAATATGTATGATTTCTCAGTCCTCTAAATATATATATATACAGTATACATAATTATATACAGTACAGTGCTGTATAAAGTAGGATTATACAGTACATACATAGTTTGAAATATTGGGACTGTATTTCATTTTCACCTTAAATTATAATTATTATCCCACCAAATCCTTTATAGACCAGCAGTAGTGGTTTTCAAACTGTTTACACATTTCTCGAACCCGTCTTTACTGAACAAAGTGCTTAAGTATTTATAGTGGAGACATTAATTAATTTAGGGACTAAGAAGGGATGAAACCAGGAGGCATGTGGTTGAGAGTTAATATTCACTCTATTTATTTTTTTTTATTATTTTTTTTTTTTTTATTCATGTATAGAGCACCCTCACCTCATTATGTATTTTTTTTATACTGTATGTTTTTTTTTTTTTTTTGGGGGGGGGGTGAGAACTTTCACTTATTTACATTTATTTACTCACTTCTTTACTTGTTTTTACATTTTGAGAATATTTTGTTTGTTTAATTGCTTTTTAATTCGAGTATAGAGCTCCTTCACTTAATCATTTGTGTGTGTTGATTTGCATTTTATTCATTAATTCATAGATCACCTAATTTGAGCCAACAGTATTAATTAATTTTTGCTTAAGACTGTTGTACCCTTTGTCCTACATTGGGGGCAACGACTAGAATAGATGTTGGGGGGGGGGGGTTGGAGGGGGAGGGTAATGGTGAGGAGGATGGAGGAAAAGGGTAATGGTAGGGGGAAGGAGGGAAGGTAATGGTGGAGGGATAGGGTAATGGGGAGGATGGAGGGAAAGGGTAATGGGGGGGATGGAGGGAAGGGTAATGTTGGGGGAAGGGATGGAGAGAAAGGGTAATGGTGGGGAGGATGGAGGAAAAGGGTAATGGTGGGAGAGGATGGAGAGAAAGGGTAATGGTGGGGGGGATGGAGGAAAGGGTAATGTTGGGGGAGGGGATGGAGAGAAAGGGTAATGGTGGGGATGGAGGGAAAGGGGGAAAGAATAATGGTGAGGGCCAGGGTAATAATTACTGTAATATAAGGGATACTCATTACACAAGTACAGTCACGAGCATTAATAAACATTCAGGTGTACTTTGAATATCCATAGAGACAGTAAATCAATACACAATTATAAGATCTCCATTGGAATTATTTCGTTCAAAGCTTCAACCTAACCTGTATACTTATTGGTCCTCGTGACTGGACAATACACGTCTAGGCTTATTGATTGCTATCCTTGTAAAAATTATTGGTGATTATTACACAGGCACATGTTTGGGAATAAATATTGTAGGGGATAATCATTACAGGATTTCTATGCCCAACTACTTAATTGTTCTCATTTGTAATACAGTAATTAATTAAAAGATATATATTTATTACATAAGAACATGTCATCCTGTGGACTTACTACTAGTTCTCAAAGTAATTATTAGGGATAATCAAACAAGAACATTCAATATACAGCACTACAATATATCCAGACAACAAATGGATATATTTTATAGTTACTTTTAATTCTCTGATGATGAGTTCACAATTAAGCCTGTAAAACATATTATTAATTCATTGTTTTCTGGTTCATGACTTGGCATAATTATGAGGCAACACTACGTCGGTGCTTTTAAATATTGATTACTACTTTTTTTTTGTAGAATCTATGTCCCTCCTTTCCTTTGTGCTTGATACCTCCTAATGACAATGGTCCTAACTTTTCCTATTAGTCCTACAGGGTGTTTCAGGCTGATGGAGATCTTTCATCATCATATGAAATAACTCTTTTAGGATCTATATTATGTCGCAAAGCATCAAAGTATTATGGACATGGTGACTTTTAACTGAGGTATAATATTGAAACCTATAATGGGTGAACGAATGGGTACCCAAAATGGAGATGAACTATATAAAATAATATAATGTACGTACAAAAATTGACCTTTTACAATGTTAGGAAGTCCCCATGAGTAAAATCTTTATTGTGCCAGTCTGTTAATTGTGAGTCTAAAATAAGAGGTTAAGTCAGTAAGTAGGATTTTATTGCTGTTGGGAAACTTATGTAATGTGGCAGTTTACATGATTTGAGAATAATAGTAAAAGAATCACATGAATATGCAGAAAACATTGCAATTTCTCTCTCGTTACTTAAAAAAAAACAATGAGCGAAGCGCAGTGATCAATATATAAATGATTTAGTGAAGGTGTTGCCGTGTTGGTTCTTCATGACATAAAACCCGCCATATATATGACATAGAGGAGGCATGGGACCGGAAAAGCATGAATTTCAATGTCAAGGCATTCTTTCACCACTTGGTCAGGTCTAGAATCATGACAACAATCGGTGGCTCAAACCAATTCCAGACAAAGTATCGGGGGTCAGAATATAGAATCGAATTGTATATATAAGAGACTTGGATTGCATTAAAAGGGATCGTATGTGTTTTGTTAGGTGGAGGCGCCCTCTATCGGGATGCAATGTCTGCCTCCCTCAGTCTCCATAGCCAGTGAGTCTGCAGTAGTGAATGAAGACACCTCGAATTTACCTTCCCCCGGGTGTTGGCTTTTGAACGTGAGTAGTGGAAGTGTACAGGTGTGGGTAGTTGAGGTATCCTAGGCCACGGGAGGAGGTCAGAGGCGTATGTATATCCTCCAGAAGGCTGTGTGGGACCTTAAAACGCCTCGCATATTCAGTCGCCATTTTGATCATTTCGGACCCCTCCTTCTGTCAGCTGGCCTGTTTGTTAATGGTCTTCACGGGTTTATTCATTAATTTATGGGTTATATATGGGGTACATCGGTTAGACAGGTATTTATCTATTAGGTGTTTATAGTGCTAAGGGAAAACATTGTTGTTGTCATGTCAGAAAGGTGGTGGATTAAAGTTATTCCTTTGTAGAACTTTCCGACTACGTTTTAGATATTTTCATTATTCATAATTAAGTGAAATGGTAAGTTAATAACGTCCTGTGATTAATGTCGTATATAAAACCAAACCATGGAGTGTGTATATAGGGAAGATGTGTGTATTTATAATGGTGTAAATAATAATAGTGGTAATAGTTTTAGTTTTGCAGATCCATGGAAAACCTTATTGGTGTTGACATTTTGGGACATATCTCAAAACACATTCATAGTGCATACGATGGCGTGGTACCGGTACGATGACTTCCATAGACAAACAACAGAGGCCTTTGTATCAGTACCACACCATCGTATATGCCATGGATGTTCTTGAATACGAGTTGAACCAAGGGATATTACTGCAGTTATTACACCAAAAACAGACCCAAATAAATAAAAAAATAAGTACCTGACCAACTAATTAAAGGTGTTTGTTGTCATGTGAATAGATTTATAATAATGTGTTAAATTTTGGACTAAATGGTTTGCAGTTCTGAATTATATACTTAACTGCTATTGTAGGCTGGGCTGGATTGATATGTGTGTGTGTGTGTGTGTGTGTTTCTTCTTTAATTAAGGATATAATGAGGATAATACAGTGTTGGTGGTATGTCAGGAGCAGCTGATTCCTTCAAATTATTCCAAGCAACAAGACACCATTATTTTTCTCTCTAAATCTGGTCTTGTTTCTTAATATGCTTAGGAGGAATCAAGGCACTCTAAATGTACCGTACCAAATGTATACTATCCCCTTAAGGACCTTATGAACGTGTATGAAAATTGGAGGCTTCTGATTCCTCTTGACTATACCACAAAACAATCTCCTTCCATATACAGTAGGTGGTGTTTCGTGGCAATATTGTGGCACCTAATATTAATCAATCAATCGTGGCAATATTTGAAGGACTCATTTACCTACAATTTTCTGACTACATCACAGGGTCACTTATGTGTGTAGTTCTTATATTGCAAATTGCACTGGTAGTTTGCAGTTGCACCTTTTGTTAATTTAGTTTTACGAGATCCAGAGCTTTTACTTTCTAACATTTGTACAGTCACGAGGAATAATTAGTACAGTATACAGCTTTGAACAGTCCAATTCACTAACCAACTAATTCCAATGGAGATCTTATTGTGATTATAGTGTTTAATAATATTGAGGGTGGCTTTGTGGAGCATAAAATTTCTAAAAAACAAAAAGTAACAAGTGCATTTATTTATTGTCTATAGGTAATTCCAAGCACACCTGGATACTTATATGTGACTGTACAGTTGCCAAAAAAGGTATTGCAACAAATCTTGATGGAACTTTAACCCTAGTAATATCCAAAACTATTTGTATGGACTATAAGCATGTGTAACAGAAGGAAATATACATATCCTTCTGTAATTCATACTTATAATCCCTACAAACAACTATGGACATTAATATATTTAATGTTGTATCAATGGTTGTTGCAATACCATTTTTGGCAACTGTACAAAGATTATACAGGCTGTGAAAATAAACATTGTCACATATTATTGTACTGTAGTGTTATGTAATGTGTCTTCATCTGTAACCTAAAGTGCATTTGCATGTAATCTACCATTCATTTTAACATTTTTGTAACTATCTTTACCAGTGTATGTTTTCAGTGAATGTTAGATTATATATAATACAGTACCGGTATTGCAAATGTCTGTCTGAATAAAAAATGTGTTAATGGAATAGATAGATTTGATTTTTGTTCAAGTATTTGTCTTATGGCTTCCTATTTTCTCTCTTCCCTCATTAAGTAATCTCTGCTTTAGCCCCCACCTCTCCCAACCCCCTCTCCCCTCCCCAATGCATACCATTGCCTATCTTCACCCTTATCTCTCATGGTGTCTGTGTTATCAAGTGTAAACAAGAATTTATTCTCCCTTGTCTCTTTCACCTTCCATATCTTGTCATTATTCTTCCTTCCTCTCCCTCCCAACATTGTCATTTTTGGACTAGATGAACGATTTAAAGATCCACTAAAACTTTGGTGTTAAATAAGCTCATTGGTCAGCTGATCAGGAGATTAATTTTAATTAATAATGCACTTAGGAGGTATTGTACTACATTGTTGGAAAATCTGAAACAACACGTTCCTCCAAACTATTTCCAGCAAAGGACACCAATATCTTTGTGCACCTGGTCTTGTTTTCTGACATACTTGTGTGGAATAAAGATGTTCCTATGTACCAAATATCTGCTGTCAAATGGAAGGGGGTAGGATTATAAAACTAATACATACGATGGAGTGTTTTGACCGGAGGACCTGTTGGCAGATCAATAACAGTGAGACATGTGGTTGTTGTCCTGTTGTCCATATTGATGAAATGAAGAGGGGAATAATACAGACATTTAATGAGAGATAGAGATAGATATGTCTAGCCAACACTTGTCACATGTCCAGTTAACCTATTAACTTGAGAATTTTTTTTATGGTTTGCAGCACAAAGTGGATGTATGGTTAAGACTGTGGCATCTGGTCTGGCCACTGGGTGAGGGAAAGGCCCGCACCAGTGCCACACGACACCGCTATGACCATCGCAATGATAGCCAATCAGGACCACCCACAGGAGGGGCCACCTAACACTCCACCACAGGTATTGTAGTTTATCTTGATATTCTTGCTAAGGCCCAGGCTGTGTACCTTTCCAACGGCACACAATGTTGTTTCATATCTTTATGTTGCATCCATGAGTCCTTGATGTTATTTCCTTACTACCTTATTGTCAAAAACTGAATGGAACAACCAAAACTTGAAAAACTAAATGGAAAATTAAAAAAAAACATATCCCTCAGTTTTACTGTTACTGTAAGTAAGACCAGAAAGAATGAGTAAGGTAACCAAGTATTGTCAATAAGTCTCTTAATTTGTCATCCACATTCCTACAACCTAATTACAGTACAGTACAGTATCCTACATTTTAAAAGATAATATGTGAGTTTGTGTTGCATTACAGGGTGGTGATGGAGAAGTGTTGGGTGAGGGTGAGAGTGAGGATATGGGTGGTGGGGAGCCAGACTTCCCCATTCCTGCTCTTGCTAGGCTGGATGAGATGATTCATCGTCAGAGATGGGTTGTTCCTGTCCTGCCTAAGTGTGAGCTGGAACTTCTTTTAGAAGCCTCCATTGACCTCTGCACACGTGGTGAGTAACATATTAACACTGCAGAATCTCTTCCTTGTCAATCATCTGACTCTTTTTAACATTGTGACATAATAAAGGAAATAACCTCTTGTCCATAAGTACAATTTGTTTTATGTTTCCTATTGTACAGAAGCTGTCTCTAATGTAAATGGGATTTTGTTTATAATTATTCATTAGGTACCTAATAATCCCAAGTTATTGTTTTGGCGAGTGGGTAACCTAGCCAGACATCCAGAAAATAGGAAGTTAGGTTAGATATACATTTCTACCATATGGTTTAGTTTAGTATATACATAAAATACCAATTTCTTCATAACCCACATGTGTAAAATTTATCATTGCAGGTATAGACACAAGAAGTGAAGCTTGCCAGAGGTTCTTCAGGGAAGGACTCACTATATCGTTTACTAAAATTCTCACAGATGAAGCAGTAAACAGCTGGAAGTTTGAAATTCATGTAAGTACCAGTACAGTAAAACTTCACCATTATATACCAGTAATTATTATATCACCTAGTTCCTGATATGGGGTGATGGTTATGAAACTTTGGAGTGGCATAATTAAGTAAGAACAGTGAAGATTGTTATACTGAGAAGTGTTTGAGTATAGTTTGAAGAAATGACAGGTTGAGAAATAGACTTACTGGACAATTTTTCTGTGATGGGATGAAACAATAATTTATCCTTCTATTATTTCAGAGATGTATCCTCAAGAACTGTGAGAAGTTGATAGAGTTAGTTGTAGTCAAACTGCACCAAGACTGGTTCCCTCTACTTGACCTCCTTGCTATGGTGCTGAGTCCTAATTCCAAGTAAGTACAGTATAGGTAAACATTATTGTCATTTATTTGATTATATTTTTTTATTCTCTATTCAACAGATTGCTTACTCAATAGGTGACTGTTATTCTCAGCTTTTCTGTTTCTTTTATCTGGGACTGTTTATCTCTCCATCAGTCTATTTCAGTCAGGCTTTACTCTAGAGGTTCAAGCAAGATCTTTTCTGATGAGTAAACAAAGAGAAGAAAAGAAGGTAAAAATATTTGAATAGGAAAACTATTAAAGGGTGTTATTTTTTTCAGATTTCATACCTTCAATGGAACTCGTCCATCTGAAACTGTTCCCCAAGGGTCCCAGATTCCAGACTATGAATTGTACGCCCGGCCTCCAGACCCACGGAATCCCAGGGGATGGCTGGTGGATCTGATAAATCTCTTTGGAAAATTGGGAGGTTTTCAGATTCTCTTAGAAAGATTCCAGTCTGGCAAGAACCTCTCTGTACCAGTCATCTGTGCACTTCTCCGACCTTTTGGACTCTGTAATGAGATGCTCACTGTGCCCACCATAGAGAAATACTTCATGCCCATTGTAGTAAGTGGTCAGAATTTCCTATCTATCTATCTATGGCTCTTACGTCTTGTTCTCTCCGGGAACTCCCCCCCCCCCCCCCCCCCCCCAAGTGAAGTACTGTATATATTATTAATAAAACTATATTCTTAATTTTTTTTTTTATTATTATTATTATTAACGTTTCTCCTTTCATTGTTTCAGGAAGTAGTTCCTGCCTTCTTAGAAAATCTTACTGATGAAGAATTGAAAAAAGAAGCTAAAAATGAGGCAAAGAATGATGCGCTATCGGCCATCATCAAAGCCATCAAGTGCCTAGTATCCAGAGTGCCCAGTCAGGAAGAAACAGCAAAGAATCTGGAGATATTTAGGTTAAAGATGATACTCAGGTAAGCTTAATTTATTGTCATTTAAATCATTGTACAAAAGGTACAAGAGGAATTGCACACTTTTCAAGCAAACCATTCTGACTCCAGACGATTGCTGGTGGAAACGTCCGGGACAACTTTAGCTACAGTGTTAATTTAGGATGATATTGTTATCAACCTGCAACATGCATATTTTACCTTGTAAACCTTGTAATAGATGTAGTGTTTGGACATAATATAGGAACACAGTAGAATTATGACAGATGAAATCTTTTATGTCAGTATTATTTCTATATTGAGAAAAAGGTCCGGTGGTATTTACAATAGGTCTCTTAATAAGTTTTTATTTTCAGGTTATTACAAATATCCTCGTTTAATGGGAAGATGAATGCCCTAAATGAAGTGAATAAAGTGATAACAAATGTTAGCTACTACTCACATCGGCACGGACCTGTAGAAGAGGAAGAATGGCTCACTGCTGAACGCATGGCGGTAAGACACACACACCAACATGGTTATTATTTTGTATTTAAAAGATGTGAACTGTAGATTGGTGTAATATAAGGAGCTTGATTTGATAATCTGTAATAGCCGTATGTATGTATGTATAAATCTTGTTTTTTCCATAGGAGTGGATCAAGGAGAACCGGGTATTACAAATTGTACTTCGAGATTCCCTCCACCAGCCACAGTATGTTGAGAAGTTGGAGAAGATCATCAGGTTCATTATCAAAGAAAAGGTAAGAAGGAAGGAGCATGACAGAATGAAAATGAAAACATTTTCTTATGAGGATCTTTACCTTCAGATTTATCCAAGAATTATAGACAACCCAAAAGGCTGGATAGTAATACTAGGCCACCATTCAATCGGGTTTTGTGTAGGAAAATGTAATGTATTGAAATATGAATGCATTTGTAAAGTAGATATGCAGCAGGTATACATTAGTCATTGCTTGTATATCCAATATAATTTGATTACATATTAAATAAGTATAATTTTCTTTTCAGGCACTAACCCTTGAAGACTTAGATGATATTTGGGCAGCACAGCATGGTAAACATGAAGCCATTGTAAAGAATGTTCATGATCTGCTGGCTAAGTTAGCGTGGGATTTTTCACCTGAACAACTAGACCATCTGTTTGGGTGTTTTCAGGTATGTAATGTTTGTAGTGATCTTCCTCTCTTCTTAAGGGTCTCAACTGGTGAGCCTATATAGATAACCTTGCTCCAACAGTAATACTCTCGTTTATTTCCGAGTCTTGATGAGTCGGGTGTTGTCTGGCAAATCCTCTTTCTATGAAAGGTTATGCACTTTTATATAGGGATTGCTACTGTTGACGGGGAAGGCTGAGTTCCATTGAGTGCTTCTAGAGGCACTTACACCTTTCTCTTCAATAGTGAGTGTCAGTATTATGAATCCAGAATATAGTGATTTGTGGCTTAGCATAAATAAAGCATGTGTTTGAAATGACTGATATACTATATTGGATGTTTACAGACAAGTTGGAGCCAGGCCAGCAAAAAACAGCGAGAAAAGTTATTGGAATTGATTCGTAGACTGGCAGAAGATGACAAGGATGGTGTCATGGCTCACAAGGTGGGTCTTATCATAATGGACTTGGAAACATTCACAAACATTTTTCTAGCCTGTGTAAAATAGTTAAGTGTTCCCTTTGTATTATCATAAATCTAAGTTTCTGGAGCTGTACTTTAAAATTAATGTTTTGTTTTATTGTCTTACTAACGCTAATGTTTACTTTTTTCTCCATAGTGGTAAGGAAACATCATCAAAATGTTATCTTATTTCTATTTTCAGGTTTTAACACTATTGTGGTCACTCGCTCACTCGGATGATGTTCCAACGGAGATCATGGATCAAGCCCTTAGTGCTCACGTCAAGATATTAGACTACTCATGCTCACAGGTAAGATGGTCTTAAAGTTGTATCTTGAAATTCCTCAAGTTGTTTGGCCGAGCATCCCCAAACATCTCAAAGTTTCATGCTGTAGCAAAACAAAGAACTAGTGTTGGAAAAAGTTAACTGTAATTTTGGTATTTCAATAATTGTAATTGTGCAGTATTAAGGTTCTCATATTTAATATGTACATTTTGTTCAATTTTCAGGATAGAGATATACAGAAGAAGCATTGGTTAGACCGATGTGTAGAGGAACTGAAGCATGACAAATGGGTCCTACCAGCACTGAAGCAGATTCGAGAGATCTGTTGCTCGTACAGTGAAGCTCCACCCAACTTCTCCCAGCACCAACGTCCCACTCCCCACGTCAGTTACCGCCACGACATCATATCAAAGTTACAGAACCAACATACTCTTGTAGTGTTGGTGGCAGACAGCCTCACTACATATATGAAGAACATCAGAATAGCTGCAAAAGGTTAGTCTTAAACACATTCAAATTGGATCTTAGAAGAGAGAGTGTGTGGAGTGCCTAGGAATAAGAGGAGTGTATCTAGTAAAAGAAAATTGGCTAAAGTGAGATAGAATTAGATTGAAGAACCATATGATTTATACTTATTTAAGGATAATTGTCAACCTGTACTAATTTACCCACTGTGCTAACCATGAACAACTGTGGAACAAGTGACCTGTCATGGTTGATGTTTGAACCTTAGTACTTGTGCCCTTGATGTGATGCTAAATGTCAAAGGAGGTTGATGTCACGGATGAGATGGAACAAAAGAACTGTATCATTGAGAATAAGGGAATAATATAGCCATATGAATTACATATATTTTTTTTCTTTCAGAAAATCCAGATCTAAATCCGGCAGACATCATTCCAGACGGAAGATACAATCACATTTATCAAGTTCAAGAACGACTCAGTTTTCTTAGATTTTTACTGAAGGTTTGTAGTTGATATTTACATTGCTAATGATAATTATTTTACAATATCCACCCAAAGGAAATTACTTTGTAGAAAATATTCTCTTTGTAATCCTGGGCCCTCAGATAAGATTTCTCTAACTATGGTTTCACTGTGGCAGAAAGAGTAATGGTCACTTTGTAGTGGTGTATCAACTCCATGGTAAAAGTACTTGAACATTTGTGGCTTATATCATAGTCAGTCTTATAATGGTGTGCTCTGAGGATGGAGTGAAGTGTAGGCATCCTGAAGAAATGTATTGAAATACTTTTTTTTTATATATAGGATGGACAGTTGTGGTTGTGTGCACCACAGGCCAAGCAGATCTGGAACTGTTTGGCTGAGAATGCTGTCTTCACTGTGGACAGAGAATCCTGCTTCAAGTGGTTTTCAAAGTTGATGGGTGATGAACCAGACCTTGACCCAGAGATAAATAAGGATTTTTTTGAAAACAATATTCTTCAACTTGATCCTTCATTGTTGACAGAAAATGGAATGAAGTAAGTTAATAAATTAATTATCCTTGCATGCCTTGACAGGAAAATAGGACTGAAAAACAAAATTACTTTGACATAGAATAGAACACTGACTCAGTATGGTTCCACAAATGAATACATAAACCATTTTTCAATTTACAAATCAGGTTCTAGTTAGAGGAGTGAGAAATGTGTTTTATCTTTCAGGTGCTTTGACCGTTTTTTTAAAGCTGTTAATTCGAAGGAAGGGAAGCTGATACTGAAGAGAAGAATGTACCTCATGGATGACGATGATTTGATAGGCGTGGACTATGTCTGGAGGGTAAGGAACCATATAGATTTATTATATATTTTTTTCAGCTCATAATGTATTACAGTAAGATCTCCTTCAATTATTTTTCCAGTTTTCTGTCATTCATTAACATACGGGCCAAGTAATTTATTGGGCTTGTGTTAGATACAGTAGATTAGCCGAATATTGTGGTCCACTGTATTGCGATTGAAAAACAAACCGTTATATTTGTGAGTATTATGATAAAAGTTATATTGTTCCATCCAACCAGGTGGTGTTGTGTGGGACAGAAGACATTGCCAGCCGTGCCATTGAACTGCTGCGGGAAACATTCACAAACCTGGGGCCAAGGCTCCAAGCCAATCGGGTCATTATACACGATGACTTCCTCTCTAGTTGTATGTCTCGTCTTAAGGTGAGTTGGGTGTTTGTATTGCTTGTCATAAATACCTATTTGCTTTCATAATTTAGACGGTACCTTTACTTGTAATATTAAGGGAATAATTTCAATGGTTTTGCTGAAGTTCAGATGCATTGTTTTGTAGAATATTTTAGTGATACCAGTATGAGGAGTAAGCAATTTTAAAATATTAATAGGCTAATAGTTTGAATTTTGTTTGCAGGCAATGTATGACACTGTATCAGTGTTAGATCGTGATAAGGACTCCATAAATAGAGTTCGACAGGAAACTACAAGGATGTGTCGTGTTCTAAAGGTCCTCTATGAATATGTATCAGAGTGTGATGGTGATTTTGGGGATGATCGCTCAATTCTTCCACTTGGCAGGTACGCACAGGTGTACAATTCTAGAAGGCTTAGAACATTGCCATTAATCCATAACCAGTAGGCCATAAAGGGGCATTTTCATATTGTTAAAATGACACACAATGTCTGAATACTGCTCATGAAATTTTAGCATTAGGTTTTGTAGTGACTAAGGAGGCTGCTCGTATTGTTTATATACAATTCTATATTGTGTTCCTTCTAGAGCATCGAGAGGGAAGCACTTAACTCTGTTGGTGAGATTTCCAGTCCAAGGTCGACAACCTGATGAGTTAGATGTCTGGACGCACACTAATGATACCATGGGATCCATCAGAAGACAGGTCACTATTTATATTGATCTTACACATATACATAACAAAATATCTGATGGAATTAAGTGGACATTTTTTAACATTGTGTTTTATATGCTGTGTAATCCATTTTCAATTCATATATTTTTTTTTTTTTTTTAAGGTTCTCCATCGGTTGAAGTCTACTGCTCCAAATGTTAAAGTAGAATTGTATTTGAATACTGACCCAATTGATCCAATTGACCCTGTTGATGACAAGAAAATAATTGCCCAGATGCCTCTAAGAGATAAAATGGTGAGTAGCAACTGTAGTGGAAATTTACATGAGTTATATTAGTACATGGTATTTTACTTACTGAATGTGACAAGTGATGTTTCAACAATGGAAAATGTGTGTAGATAAGAAGCTGTTAATTCATCCTTTGCTGGTGATTTAACTTTTTTAATCATGATGGTATGTAATAGATCATATTAAATGTTTACTTTCAGGTTCTGACAGCTAAACTTGTTCAAGTGGGTAGCAACATGCCATCTTCCCCTGACAGTTCCTCGGACTCCTCCACTGGTTCTCCCCAACACCCTTATGAGGGACCCAATGTTGAGGCAGAAAACTGTCTTCCTGGTGTTGTAAGTTAATTTTGTGTTTGTCATTATCTTTTATATTGACACATTTCAATGCAGGTGTCTAGATTTGTCACTATATGTCTTATTGTTAGTGATAATATACTATTTACACCTTCATTATGTTCATTATATTGTACTTGGTCCAGTTAATAGATTAAATGTGTTTTACTTACAGATAATGTCTGGTCAGGCAAAGTACACACAGTTCCTTCTTCAACTGGCTGATCTTGGATGTTCCTTACAATTATCACAGCTTAGAGATAGTGCTAGAGCTCTTCTCAACATCATGCCAGCTGACCAGTTCACAGGTTTGTACTATATTATATTACTTTAAAATTCATGAATATTAAGCCATGACAGACATGAGGAAAGTGCTAAATCAGAGTGTGGATAAATGTCCAACCTCTGATTTTTTTCTCAAAATAAGTGTAAATAAGTTTATTTTTATGTAATGTGAATATTAATTCGATTTAAATGTAAATATCATAGCAATAATGTATTTTATTTCAGTGAACAATCTGCGAGCAATTTGTATGGATCATGCAAAGATTGTGGATCAGAGTATGTCTCCATCTTTAGAGAGCATTGTATTTTCATCTTCTCCATCACAAGTGCTCTATAGTCTGCAGGTAAGGTGGTTTTTCATTCTGATTCCAGTTTCCCTGACACAAAGTCCCTCCATCCCTTAGAAAATAGGATCTTGAGGATAGTTACTTGGATTGAAATTAAACATAAGAGGCATAGTCCGTTGTATATAATTTAGTAAAATATGAAATGGTCTGAGACTTGGTAATGAAAAAGAATTCTTGCAAAATACTAAGTAATTTTTTTGATATATTATTTGACCACTACTGTATAAGGATACATAGTTCATATTTTGTATTCCTTTCTAGGTATTGTACTCCCTACTCATGCCTGCACATAACCCCATGGTAGAGAAGGCATTAGAATTTCAATACAACTTCATGAAGAGTGGAGGTGTCAAGATAATAATTGATATGCTTGCCAAGAACAACTTTCTCTCAAACACAGATATGCCAACTAAAAGGTCAGTGTCACACAAGTTCTTTTTTCATATATTTACTTCTGTCTCTTTACTTGTAGCTCGGTTGCCTCATTCCATCTAATTGAAACCCCCTTGGAATTGTTTTATGAGTAATTTATACTTGAAATTATTTATGCTTAGCTCTTAAGTAATTATTCTTTTGAAAAGTTGACATAATAGGATAGTATAGCATAATAAAGATGTTTATTCTATTACAGTTATTATTGGTCTTACTCCTACAGTATTTCATTTACTTTGATCCCATATAAATATTTAGTGTGTTCTTTTACAGATCAGCATTTTTAGTGGTGCTTAAATTAGCCAAGCTGGCGTTTGTGACAGTTGGTTATGCCATCGTTGGAGTTGTAGCAGGGTCAGTAACCTCACGTCCTACTTCTACCAAAGATACAAATGGTGGAATTGAGGATTCTTCACCCACAACAGGTATGATATATGAATTGAATGATGTACACTCGGATACCATAGTCTCTAGCCCACCTGAGTAGAAGGTCTGAAGCAGGCCATTTCTAGACGACAGCCCACTCAAACCATCTACACAAATCTTGAACCAATGGAGGCTTTGGGTGAGCTTCAACTCAGATGGGCCGGAGACTATGGTATCCGAGTGTACTGTCAATCAAGTCTATATTTACGCAACCCCATTTTGATAGAAAGTCCTTAATCATGGTCCACTTAAACATGTACACTCAGCCATAGTGGTGCTACCGAGACAGAATTATAACAGTACGAATCTTGTAAACTTATCATCAAGCAATAGTGTACATTCCTTGAGTCTGAATCTTGAAAAAGGGAATAATGCAGTTTTGATGATGACAACAATGATGGTTTGTTTTATTATTTTTTCAGCATTAAGTGGTATGGGAAGCTCAACTCACACCCAAGCCCTGGTGTTACAAGAGGCACTGCACCACATCCCCAACCCGACCTCCGACTGTATGGTGCGCAATGTGGCATCCCGGCTGGCTCAGTCCCTCCACGACCAGGTCACTATCACATCCTGCCTCTGGGCACACTTTGTAAGAGCACAGGGAGTTGTATATGAGTGCTGAGTTACTTCTCTCACTGACAGACTCATGTGACCTGTACTTTTTTTTTCACTTGTTTTTCCCGTGTTAGGATATGCTTTTCATGGTTGTCCGTGTGAATGAGTGTTGAGTTTGTTCGCCCATAGACTCATATTACTTATAATTTTAGTTTTTCTCTTTTATTTGGGCTGTGTTAACTGATTTATGTAGCCTATGTTTTTTTCCGCTTTATGATTGGTCTTTGTTGTATGATTGCTGAATATTTATTGTTACAATTGCTACGGCATATGTGAATGTTGAGATCCCTGACAGATTTGTTATTATTTCTTTGCTTTCTGCAGCTGTTGTTTCTTTGTGTTTCTGTGCTAAGTGTATGGTATTTTTTTTATGCTGTGTTTACATGCAATATCCTCTTAATTCCATCAAGCAACTCTAATCCCTTGAGTTCCAAGTTTGCTAACCTGGGTTTTCTTTCATTTTTGTGGACTTATAGTTTCATGTTGTGAATTTTTTCCCCAGTACTAATGGTGTTAGAATAATGATAGCTGCATTTATGTGTATCCATAATGCGTATTTAATTTTTTTCCAATTCATTCATAAATTTCACTATGCCACATCCTAATAAGTGGTTAATTTTCCCATAAAAACAGTAAGTAGATATGAAACTATATAGAAAAATCTAAAGCCATTTTTATAATGGATGTTTACTGCATTATGGTTGATTAGAATGGCCAAAATCTTTATAAGAAGTTAAAATTGAAAAACCAGCTTGTGTTAGCTTTTGATCCCAGATGGTTTGATTTATAAAATCTGCTCTAACTGGTCCTTTCACACTTGGGTTATTCCAAAACACTTCACTCCATGTCATCTGTGGCCTTCCCCTCGTTGCCTTTCCATCAAATTGTATATGCTTTCCTCACTCCACTGTCCTTCATTCTATTCACCAAGCCCATCTTGATTTTTTTTATATATACCGGTAGTATGTTCTTCTGTAGTGAATAGGGATTTTTGTATGACTAGGTACTGAGTAGAAAATGTGTTTATACACTAGTTTGTAAATATTGTTGTGTATTTATCAGGTAACTGGTGTTGTTCCTGACATGAGTGTTGTGCGAGCCATCCTCAAGATAACATGGGCATCTGCAGCTGGTCAGGTTCATCTCATCACCTCCACTCTTGATGAAATTGAAAAGGCTACTGAGAGACCACCAAACAAACCACCTGATCCAGAAGATTTACAAGGTAATTTTTTGTTGTCCCTGAAATTATATTTATTGTCCATCCCAGATAAAATTACTCTGGACACTGACAAGATATTGGTTTTCATTGGTGAAATATTACAGTGTGTGTTTTAACCTTTGATTTAATACATCATGATTGGCTTGATAACACAAAAAGATTGTTTATGCATCCTTTCATTTGATACTAAGATTTTAAAACTGATATTGGGATGACGGTGATCGTGGCACCCAATCATTTCTGATGTCACTATGAACAGATAATGATTTGGGTGTTGTTAACTTTGCTGGTATGTGTTAAATCAGAATACATTACTGATGTTATGCCAGTGTAAGGTTTTGTGTGACCCTTACCACAGTGCAAAAACATAAGAGTGAGTTTGTGGTTTTGTTGTTACAGTGTGTCGTGAAGGTCTGGAGACATTGTCTGTGGTGTTGGCCCTCTACCCTCCTGCCCTGGAGACACTGACCAAGGACTCACAGTTCCACAAGCTGGTGATGGGCCTGGTGCTAGTGGGTGGGGAGCGCAGCATTCGACAGTGTGCAGTGGAACAGTTGTTACTCATGGCTACCAAGTGTTCCAATTCCCCACACACCCTTGTTGTCTTCATTGTGATGCTCTTCAATGTTCTGAATGGTCTGAATGGAGAATATTCTAAGGAATACTTTCAGGTAGATAAATGTTTCATGCATGGAGTGTATTTTTGAGTGTTGATTTCTAGAATATTGTGTCCCTTCTCCACAATGAACAAATGGTAAACAGAAATTTCCTTTTTGTAATAAGAAACAAGCACTGAACTATGAATAGTTGTAAAAGCTTTTTTATCAAAGTATCTTTTGATGTTCTCAAAAGATCTATCAGAGCTATAGATAGATAGATAGATCTTTTGAGAGCATTATTTCTTTGTGTTCTAAAATGAGGTTTGACTGTTGCAGTTACTGTGTGGCCTGTTAAACTGGGCATGTGTATCAAGTGTGACTGTAACGGGTGTGGACCGACTGCTGACTACAGAGGTGGAGTGGCTCAAGACAGTACGGTCAAGTGTGGCTCAGCTTGCCCAGGGCAGTCCAGAACCACCAGTGGATGAGACTCTTCTGGAGGGCCACCTGTGTGTTACCAGGGAGTTGGTTGCCTTCCTCCCACCTGAGAAAAAATATGAAATTGGTGGTGATCCTTCAAAGTCAATTTTTCTCATTAGGGTGAGTATACTGGCAGTTATTGTGATATGTTTAGTAAGGAAAATGTATAGAAATTAAACTGTCAGTATTCTTTCTGTCATATATGTAAAAATGTTTGTGGTTGGTCCATTCCCCAGTGATGAGTACAATTGTCTGGTATTATCCATTATAAATTGGATTGAGATGCCAAATATGGTCATGTACTTGGTAAAATGTTCATGTATTATGATAATATACTGTATCAATAACAGTACTATAAGATGATATTAATACAAGTGTTTCTTCTTGCAGGAACTTGTAGAGGACTTTATATTCCCCTTTTCTAAGGTGTACCTTCAGTTAGAGCATGCTTCAGAGATGCCTGCTGAGCAGGTGAGAAATATATTTACCTATGTTATATGTTCACATGTTTCAATATTACACAATGACAGCAAAATTGCTATTGTTATAAGATGGTCCTTTATATTTTGTCTAGGCTTCATGATGCCTGTTACCAAGCCCCAGATCACACACACCCCAAATCATGTTTGGATGTGTAATTTTTCATATATATTCATTTACTTATTGCCGTGTAGGGGGGTTATTGCCTATAGTGATGTGGGCAATATTTTAAGGGTTTTGGTACCCCTTCAGCCCAAGACATTAGCTTTCAGTACTTCAACTGTCACCTTCTGGTGCTATTTACCCTAGCTGTTGTGGAGCCTATTATAAATTTAATTATTATTTACAGGCCATACCAGTGTGCTCAACTCAACCAACTGTGATAGCAGCATATGAACTCCTAGTCACTCTATGTACAGGCTGTGTACCCAATCTCAAACTATTAGCAGAAATGCTCACCAGTATGTATTATTCAGGTGAGTTCAAATAGGCCTCAAGACTAAGCTTTTGACCTCTTCCTGGTTAGTTTGATTATAATAATTTTCCATGCTATAACTGTTTTAAAAAACTAATGGTTGTGTGTAATAATGTGGGAAATTTTCAGACTGTGACGACAGTATCGGGGAATGGGAGTACTTACCCCCGGTTGGTCCTCGACCAATAAAAGGTTTTGTGGGTCTGAAGAATGCTGGTGCCACTTGCTACATGAACTCTGTTCTGCAACAGCTTTACATGATCCGCCAAATTAGGTAAAAATAAACGTCTTATTTTATTACATCAAATAGCTTATTATTTTCATACATCATAATAATAACAATATAGACAAGCTTTACTTGTGACCACTTTAGATGAATTCTGAAACTATTTGAAAAGTTAAAGTTAATGATGCATAAAATACATTCTGGAGCAGTATTTGTGGGTGAATCAGCCAGAAAGTTCCAGGTATTATTCATTGTCATGTAGACAGAGAGTGAGGGGGAGTGGTATGGGGTGGGAGGAGGGATTCCAATTAATGGGGAACAGGGGTTCATGGAGGCTATTCATTTGTGGCCACGCCTTCGGGGATTAAGGCATTTGGCAATAGATAGATGGATGGATGCATGATTCTCAGTTGAATTCTCTATTTTCAGACATGGTGTTTTATCAGTTGAAGGAGCAGCTACTGACCCTGAGGAGGACTTCAGTGGAGAAGAAAGAATGGAACAAGAGGTACAATATCCCTACTTTTACTATTCTCTATAGTTTAAGGATATGATAATATGATGTCTGTATTAACAAAAAACAAAAACAAAGTGACTTGTAGGGCTTCTATTTCAGTATATTCAGATAATGAAAGCCATCCCTTATCACACTCCCTCCTGGGAATGACCTATGTCACTGTTAGAGTGTGATGAGTGGTACTTTCTTCCCAACTTCAACTCGTGTAAATGGGCCATACACTCGGCCCTGTGGGTGCTGACTTGTGCACTACTTGAAAAAGTAAACAAAAAATGTCACTATCTCTTTCCAAAGTAATATATTACAACCCCCTAAGGCCTAATTATAAGTATTATCAATAAAAATATTTGTGTTGATGTCTCAAAGGACCTAGGAGTAGTTAGGTTCAAACGTGTGAATGGACAGTCAATTTGTAAAATTATATATAGTTAATGGTTAATGGTATTTGTGATTAAAGAATTACTTTTTCTTTCCAGACTAATCTTGATGGAAATGAAGAAGATGCAATGAATAGTAGCTCAAATGAAGAAAGTAGAAAAGAATACCATATTGGTATTCTGAAGCAGGTACAAGCCATCTTTGCACATCTGGCTTGTTCTAAACTCCAGTACTATGTTCCAAGAGGCCTTTGGAAGCACTTCAAGTAAATCATTTTAATATATTTATGTTGGTGATTTATTTGTGAATTAAGGAGTGACTGAAATTATTAAATTTATGTTATTCTAGAAATGCTAAACAGTTGTATGAAAATATGAGGAATTTACTAAACCTCTTTCCATGATATTACAGTTTATTAATATTTTTTTTAACAGATTGCAGGGAGAACCAGTTAATTTACGGGAACAACACGATGCCTGTGAGTTCTACAACATCTTGGTGGAGAGCTTAAATGAAGCACTAAAAGCATTGGGCCATGAACAGATTATGAACAAAATATTGGGTGGTTCGTACTCTGACCAGAAGATCTGTAAAACATGCCCCCACAGGTTGGTAAAGGTTGTCTTTTATTCACATTAATAGTTCATAGTATCTAGGTGTACAATTTACTCCTTAGGTCCAGGGTATTATTTATGTAACCATTAAGTTTTGACAGTTTCAAAGTATATTAATTAAATAAGGATAGAGATTGTAATGTTCTGAACTACAGGAGACTATGCAAGTAATCATTTGTTAATGCCATATTGCAGTACCTAAACATATCTTGTTTTTCATAGATACTCCCGTGAGGAAACCTTCACTGTAATCAGCATAGATATACGAAACTACAGTAATCTCTATGATTCCCTGGAGCAGTATGTTAAAGGTGATCTATTGGAAGGGGACAATGCATATCTATGTGAGAAGTGTGACAAGAAGGTAAGTGGTTAAGTGGTTTTTTATGTTCTTAGTATAATGTAAGGGGTACAAGATAATTTCATTTTGTTTGGAGATACTTAAAATGCAGCAATTTTGTGTTGTTTACGAATCACAGTCCTCAAGTTACAAAATGTATGATGGTGTCTTATAACCAATTTTCCTTTTTATACCAGATTTCCTTGATAAGGAGATGATGTTAGTAGTTAAAAATTATGGATTTATTATTTTTATTTATTTTTATTTTTTCAGGTTGATACAGTAAAAAGAATATGCTTAAAGAAGCTTCCTCCAATCATGGCCATCCAGCTTAAGAGATTTGATTACGACTGGGAGAGAGAATGTTCCATCAAATTCAACGACTACTTTGAGTTTCCCAGAGAATTAGACATGGATCCTTACACAGGTAAATTAAACAATATATTGAATATATCTTAAGCATAGGCTAAGGTTTGTTACCATAGACAGCCAACAAGATTCATATGTCAATATGGTTTATGCTGATACCCAAAACAGTTGTTAATGAGTCCTTATATCTTTTACAGTTGCTGGCTTGGCAAGAAATGGAGAGTTGATAGACTACGACCCAGAGGACATGAAGACAGTTGTGTGTAGCAAATATAAACTCACTGGTATTGTAGTACACAGTGGACAAGCAAGTGGTGGACATTACTACTCTTATATATTGCACAGGTATGTTGTAAATAATATGAGGCAGTATGGAAAGGATTTTATTTATACTTAGTGTAGTTGATCCAGAGTTGACCCCTTCCAGCTCTCGAACAATCCCTTTCCTTCCTTGTTCTTCCTACAAGGAGTCTTAACCTTCCTCTGAATCTCCTTCTCATGCCCATGTTTTAAATTGGGACAGTGTGTAGTAGAGAGAATGGGAAGGAGTGGAATGATTGAGAAAGTAAAGCAGTTATGTAGGGATAATGTTATAATTGAAGCTTAAATATATTTTTTTCACCCTTTATTGAAGTGAATCAAATAAAGTAGTAGGGCATCAGTTATTGCTTGAGTGTACCAGTGAATGTAATTGTTTTCACGACTTTGTTACTATTTTACAGAAATGGTAATAACCAGAGATGGTATAAATTTGATGATGGAGAAGTAACTGAATGCAAGATGGACGACGAAGATGAAATGAAGAATCAGTGTTTTGGTGGAGAGTATATGGGGGAGGTAAGTTATACAATCAAGTCACTTGTGTATCATTTTACATGAAAGCTTACATACTTATAGATGACATCCAACACCATAAATGTTTGTAAAGATTGCAGAGATGAGACAAGAGAGGTCTGATGCTCTGAAAAATTGCTTATAATAAACACATGTGAATTGTTGTATGCAAAGGGCTTTGGATTAATGTACAGAACCTCTATTATTCCAACCAACAGCAAGTGTTTGACAACATCATGAAGAGAGTGAGTTACCGGCGTCAGAAGCGTTGGTGGAATGCCTACTTGCTCTTCTACACCCGCCTGGATGTAGAGGAAGATAACCTTAGTAATTCCTTCAATGAACTCAGCTTAGGTAAGTGTTCGGTAGTGTTTTGTAATGTGGGTTTATACATAGAAATATGCTGAGTTGACTGAACACTTTCAAGGGTTAAATGTCTGTGAATTGGAGGTTACTGATCTCTCCAAGCCGTATTTATTGTATTTGTGAAGTTTATAATTTATATATTTTGGTGGTGTTGCAGCTGAACGACCTGGGTTGGTCAAGATGCCAAGTGCAATAGATCGATCAGTAGTGCGGCAGAATGTTCGATTCATGCACTCCAGATCACAGTTCTCACCCGAGTACTTCCAGTTCCTCAAGAAGCTGATAATGACAAATCATCCCTTTGTTCTCCAACCACCTCAGGATAGGGTAAGTGTTGTGCCGCCAACTTGAAATTTTATCCAACACCATTAATATTATTGTGTACAGTACATATTTAGCACTCTATAGGACTCTAAAGTCTTGAGCATAATGGAGAGTGACAGGAAAGTGAAGAATGGTGAAAGTGTGTATGTTCATGGATTTATAATGTGACAACTGACTAGGTATTACTAACAATACACCACAATAATAAGCCATTATATTGGATGACTTAATAGCAGTCTAATAACCATGGTAGGGTACTATGGCTGATTTGATTACATGTGAGGTAAAGTTTTAATGTGAAGTATGAAACAGTTGTGTAAAAGTATCCAAAAAGGCACATGCTTATTATATTGTTTTATATTGTATGTTGCTAATTATATATTTTTTTTTTTCTGTACAGGTAGCAGAGAGTGAAGAGATTGCAATGATAAGCACCCAGTTGTGTAGTAAGTTCCTGTTCTCTGTTGGACTTCACACCAAGAAGACACTACGAGGTCCAGCCTCTGAGTGGTACGATGCTCTTCAGGTGAGAGAACTTGGGTGCTGTAATGGCCATTGCCTCATAAGAACTTTTTTGTTTTACAGGGTAACTGGTCAGGAATGGATGTGAATAGACTTGATATTATTTCAGTACTTTTCATTCTTCATGTTTTCTATAAGCTATCAATATGTATCAGTCAGAGCACTTCTGTTGTTCAAATTCTGAGTGGCTGTCAAACTATTCACCAATTTAAACTCGTATTTGTTTTAGACAAAGATAGAATGCAACTTGAATAATTTTTTATTTGTCAGGTACACTTGCGTGCATCAGTGCACACACGTGCCTGGTTTGCACAGCATGTCCTGTTTGCCCAGCCACATCGCTTTATGGAATATCTACTGGAGTGTCCAGCACCAGAAGTTAGGATGGTATTCAGCAAGCTTATTGTCCTTGTGGCTCACTGTGCACGTAATGACCCTCCATTGCCTTTGGGATGGGGACCTCTAAAGCATCACCCAGGTAATGATCTAAAATGTTTCTAGAACTAAAGTTAAATAACATTAGGTTCCCATCAGTTCTACATTTGCTGTTCTCAATAATATATATAAAGAGGGGGTTATGCTGGGGCAGGGACTGAATAGTCCCTTTTGGATGGATATCTAACCTTTTACAAGAGTTTTTATGAGGAAACAATATATCTGTCCATCTAAATTAATGTTTATTCCATTACTGTCCATTTTACAGGGTTGGATCAAAGTGGTGGTGGTTGTACTCTAAGTGACCAGTTGTTGGTGGCAGTGTTGTTACTACTCAATAAGGAAGTCTCAGAACATGGCCGTCATCTCACACAATACTTTCACCTCTTCCATCTCTATGCATCTCTTGGCCTTCCAGAGAAGTTACAGCTGCTCAAGGTACATACATTACCTCATTACCTGCTTATACATTATCTTTGTTATTGAATATTGTAAAAACATTAAATATCAAACGATGCAGTATTTACTGTATAAGTAATTTAGTATATTGCCAAGCATTCTTATTGAGAATTGTAACTAAAAGTTTTATGTTAAACATTTCAGCTGAATGTGGTTGAGATGTTCATGTTGGTAGCCCTGGATGAGGGACCAGGCCCAGCCATTAAATATCAGTATGCTGAACTGGGAAGGTTGTACCAAGTGGTCTCACTGTTGATAAGATCATGTGATGTTTCACACAAACAACAATCCTCACAACCTGTAAGTACCTTAGTAATATTTACAGTGTACTTGGTAGGAATAAGTAGGATATGAATTTAATGAGCAGTATTATTTTGTTGTGCGTGCCAGGCCTAAATGTTGCCATGATGTAATCCAAATGCTTGAGCAAAATTTGGATAAATACACAAATAATTTTGAACTCTTTTTTTTTAATGCTGAACTAGTAGTACTCTGCTGTAAATAGAGACTTGATTATAAAATTTGTGCTTACAGAATACAGCACCACTACCAAATCCTCATGGAGACACCTTCTGTCCTGAACCCCTGATGCCAATACAACCCAAGGTAGCAGAGATTCTCTACACAAGAGCAACGTAAGTATTAACCTTGTACTGTACTGTATCAAGTATTCAAAATGTGTGAGTTAAGCAGTAGTAGTTTCATTAGTTGCATAAATTGAATTATAACTTAATAAAACATTAACAGATATATAAGAGACCCTGTTTCTTTCAGATATGTGAAGAAAATAATTGAAGATGCCAACAACTCTGAGGATACAGTGAAACTGTTGAAGTTCTGCTGTTGGGAGAATCCTCTATTTTCTTCTACAGTCTTGTCTGAACTCTTATGGCAGATAGCTTATTCCTACACTTATGAACTGCGGCCGTACCTTGACCTCCTCTTGCATATGTTGCTGCTGGATGACTCCTGGCAGAATCACCGCATTCATAATGCCTTGAAAGGTGTGTACAGAGTTGTATTTTTTTGTTTTCGTCAATCAATAGTGATGACCAGTAATTTGCTTCAAAAGATATTCAGTAATGCATGGAGTAATGGACTGTGCTTACAGGTATTCCTGATGATCGGGAGGGCCTATTTGACACTGTCCAACGAAGTAAAAACCACTACCAGAAGCGAGCCTACCAGTGCATTAAATGTATGGTTGCTCTGTTCTCCTCATGCCTGGCTGCTCAACAAATGCTTCACTCAAATGGCGACTTGAAGGTAATATTTGGTCATTATTGCAATGTAATAAATGAATTTATGTTTTACTGTGAGGTTATATTAAAAGATTTAGATTTGGCAAAATTATTTTGAATAAAATATATAGGATGTAGAAAGAACTGCAAACACTGAGAGGGTTACATAAGGATGATGATGAATTTTTATTTGTATGCAATTTACAGTTCATTAACTTCCCTTTTGGTATTTAAAAATTATATTTAGTTGTGTGCAACTTCATTGTTTCGTAAAATAATGTTACACTTTATTTACCTTCAGCGTAAATGGACCTGGGCTGTGGACTGGCTTAATGATGAGCTAGATCGACGACCATATGTGGCTAACCAACAATATGGCTTCAACAACTGGTCTCCACCTGCACAAAGCAATGAAACTAGCAATGGATACTTCTTGGAACGTTCACCAAGTGCTCGCTCTACTTTAGAAAAAGCCTATGAACTCTGCCCTGAAGATGTAAGTTTTGCTTAATTTTTATTATTTTTTTCATACTGTTCAGTCTATGGTTTTAATTTATATATTGTAGGGAAATGGGAAGCCAATCACCCAATATTGTTTGATATAGTGCAGTGAATATATTGTACCCACTATGATACAGAAGTAGGGAGTGTGGGCTACACATGATGTCTCCAATTTAATTAAGACAGTTTAGTACAGTAGTTCCCTAAACTCTTTCAGGAACCAGAGCCAGAAGAGTGTGAAGAAACAGAGGTAGCTGTACCAGAGGAAGTTGCACCTCTACCTCCTGTGTCTGAGGGAGGACAACAACCACAACAACAACAACCGCCACAACCACAACAATCTGGGGTAACTACAACTGTGATGTAAATGTATAAACTTCAGGGAGTACACTCATGATATGTACAGTAATTCCAGAGCAGAGACGAATGTTAGGCACCACACACACACACCCTGCATTTGAACTCGGCCTCTATAGGTGTACTGGGTGGGGAAATGAGCAGTACCAGGCGATTCGAAGCTTTCTCCTCCTCACATTCTGGTCAGAAATTATGTGTCACGAGTGTACATGGTGCCACAAAAAATGCATAAACTTAAGGAAATACACTTTAAAGCTACAATACCTGGAGCATGTTGAGTGATTAATTTGTTGTGTGTGACACCATGTATGTGGGTTTTAAAGGAACAGTTTACTTTGGACTGTCCACAAACACTTATAATTTAATCAGTTCCCATATAATGCTGACAAAATATTGAATATCCTCATGTAATGCCTTTTCAGTTTGTACTATGAGAATTAGCCTATAAGAAGATTGTATTTTTTTTTTTTTCCAGCAGCAACATGAACAACAACAACAACAGCAGCCACAGCAACAACAACAACAACAACAGCAACAACAACAGCCACAACAACAACAGCAGCAGCAGCAACAACAACAGCAACCGCAACAACAGCAGCAGCAACAACAACAACAACAACAACCACAACAAAAATTGCCAGCCACCATATCACCCCAGTCGTCAAATTCACAATTGAATTTCACAGCTAAAGATTCTCCAGTGACCACTCAATACCGGGGGTGAGTTATATTTTCACTTTATCTCGAGTTAAGGAAGTTATTGCCACATTGTCTCGATAACATACTGTGGGCCATCATAGTAAATGTTGTGTTGATTGCTATTCACTTTTCATTCTACAGTTTTTTAATTCTGACTCTTATCTTTATTATGATTATTATGACTATTGTTATTTTTAACAGTGGTGGATCATTGACGGTGAGGGTGAGTGGTGTAGGTAACAGTGAGGTGAGTGTAGCTCATGTGTCGACCCCCATGACCACCGGTACAGCAACCATCACCACTACATGTATTGGTAGTGGTACCCTGACTACACCTACCACCATGAGCTCAGGAGGACAGACCACACCCACCACTGCAACTGTCACCACAACTCCCACCACGGCCACCACAACCAACACTGTTGTCAACACAGCTAACACTACCAACACCACCACAGCCTCAACTACTACTACTACCAATACTACCACATGTACCAACAATAGTAGTGGAACAAACAAGTCCTCCTCACCCCAAGTGACTCAAAATTCACAAATCTCGGGACAAGACAGTATCCCAGAAAATTAAAGATGTTCAGATGTATAGTGACAGTTTCCATTTTATATATATATATATATACATATATATAAATAAATATATATAGGAAGCATTAAAGTGTTGAGACATAGTGTGTGTGTGAAGTGCAGAATGATGGCTATGTTATGTTGGAATCAAGTTGAAAATAACACCAGAGGATTAGCATTAGCTTTTGCTGGTACCCTTGGTACCCTTGTTAAATGATTATAAGGATTCTCAAATAACCCAACAGGGTCAAATTGAGATAGGAAAATAAATTTTTTATATATCAAAATTCCTACTAGTAAATATCTCGACTATCATGAAAATAATAGTTGAAGTGTACATAAAGTGATAATAATTTATGATAATGCAAGAAGAATTTTCCTTCTGCTCAAAGTGAATGCCAGGACCCTAGTTTTATGCTGCTGTCGTGTTGTGGGACTGGTTGCCACGGTTATAATGTCGGCAGAACTGACTAATAGGTGATGTTAATATGCAACAGGCTGAGTCAATATTAGTGTACCATTAGAAAATGTGGATTATATAAAGGAGAACACGTACTCACTGACACTTATGGAGTTAAGTATGAATATCTGTATTTTTGCATCCTGATAAATAGCAAGTGACTTAGAACTTCACTCTTGGAAAATTTTTTTTTTCCAAATGTTGAAAATGTATGTGTGGTATTCTTTAAAAAATTCTGTCCTTATGTATTTTTATTTTATACTCTTTAATATCCCTTTCATAAATACACTTTAAAAGGATGTGCTTAATTCAGTATTTACTCATAAATTTGTACTATGAAGGTACTGAAATCTTTGTGTGACTAGTCAAACAGTAAGTAGTGGAGTGGAAACTCTTAATTTTGCCTGCAATTTATCACAGCCTTAAAAGGCAATATCTGCCTATTGAATTAAAATATGGATGGATTGCAAAAACATGGTGTCATAGTGCATTGGTTTGTTCTTGTAATAAAAAATAACACATTTTTACCACAAATTGAGTGAAGTACTGTACCACATCCTCACGAGCCAAGTGCCAACACCATGTGAGCTGTTTGCTCTTTTTTCTGTGATGAGGTATTGTCTGAAGAAACTGCCTCACCATATAGTAAAGTTTTGTAGTGGGATTGTAAGCATATGGGTACTACCACAACAAATTGTTAAGTATAACCACCATTGACAGAGTTGGGATTCAGATCCAGTCAAGATATGAGCACACTAAACACCAGCACAGGTGGATAAGATGATATCACACTTGTTCCACTTCCCTCCATTTACTCCAACTTTTTATCAAAGCTTTTCATGGACATCTACTATCAAGAGGGAACAAATATTTTCTTTGAGAAATGAGGATGGATGAGATAGGTGCTGGTGTGGTAGAAGTGTTGTTGACCATGTATTGTGTGGCCTGTCTTGGGTTTAAATCCCGGATCTGTCACTCACCATACACTCGATACTCAACATTTTGTAGTGGAATTTAGGCATTACCCATGATTGAATATAAAATTAGTTTCCATTGCAAGTAATGTTGTTGTAGAAAATAAAAACTGAGGCTCAGAGCTTGCTATCTGTGTTTAGGCTCCATGGTCAATTCTTACCGATTGATTGGATTCTAGCCAATATCAACTTAGGATCTTGAGACCCAATGCCATGGTTTGGTAAGAAGAGTAGCCATTTAAGAATCCATATCTTAATAACTTTTGGTATTCCAGCATTATCTTAATTAATTGACTATTACTATTTACTGACCAGAATTTCAAGTCACACCCTGCACCAGTTCACTGAGCATATTTTCTCGTGCTCAGAAGTAATGCAACTCTTCTATTATTATTATGAGCATATTGATCATAAAGATTCCTGAGGTACAGCTACTGTGATGATTTAACTCCCTTGTAGCAATGTAGCAAGATGCATGTACAGCCAGAGATATGGGTTAGGTCTCTCCTCTTGCCTTGCAGCAACTCTCGGATTGATATTGATCATGTTTAGTAGTGGGGAAAAAATTAAGATGCAGAAGATAGATAATATTGTTGGAGAGAGTTCATCAAGACGGTTGATCCCTGATTGGGAAAATAGTTAAAAGGAAGATGATGGTGTATAAGTGTGGTAAAAACTAGTTTATACTGTTGTGTTGACACATGCAAAGAGTGGTAGAGAAATTCATGTGTACAGATGAGTTCATACAAGGACACATCAATTGAATGCAGCTGAATAAATTGTAACTTCTATAAGACCTCATTCGTGAATTAGAAGAGTTAATAATTGATGAGGGCTGTTGAGACGTGACTTGTGCCCTATTCTGTGTGACAGATGTTCATACTTGTACACATTATATGCAATTGTATAAATAGTCACAGCTTAAGACCTCTATATCATTATCCAAAGTTTATGTAGATAGGGGCAGGGGAGACGTGACCTTTGCCCCTGACTGTACCATACCAGCAAATCACTGTGGCATGTGTACCAACGGTGTCCATCCATGATCATTAAGCTCAATCATCCTGCTTATTGTCTGTGAGCCGTGTGCTGCTGCCGAGGTGTTTCCACCATTGTTGTGACTTAGTACTTTGTTTTTGTATGAAAAATTGTATTAGTTCCCAGTTTCTATAATGATAGCCTAGCCTCGGAGCCCCTACACCTCAAAAGGGGTTGTACAGAGACTGGATGTTTATATTTTTCTCTTTTTTTTTTCATATATATTTTTTTCTCTACAAGATAATACAATATACGTTACAGCTGTTTGGAGTGACACCACCAGTAGGAAGCTGACCCAGCCTTGTGCATCTGCTTGTTACTCTCTCGTTTGCCTACTAATGTATTATAGGTTTCCCACACAGATGCCTTTTTTGTTTTAAGGACCTTATTTTTGAATACTTAGGGGAAAACTTAATAAGTGATCATTGTGTAAATTTGAAACTACTGTACTGTACTATGGTATGCATATTTAATAGTTATGGAAGTGGGGTTTGACAATTGGATACATTTTTTTTTATTATGTATTTGCTGCCACCAACTGTGATTATATGAAATTGTGAAGACATGTAAACAATGTATGATGTAGTATTTTCATGTTACTACCTTGTCAATAACTGTAAAGCACCAGAGAATACTTGTATATCACTGTATAAGATATAATTTAATTGAACTGAATACTTTTTTATTGAAATCATTTCACAATATGCAAAAACCCTTTTCCTCCAACATTATGCTTTTATGTCTAGGATAAATCAAAGGCTTTTTCTTTTCTTTTGTGTATAGGAGGCATTTTAATTTATTTATGTATGGATCAATATATTGTAATATAATTATAAAAAGTTTTTACAGTTTCCAAGGTAAATAATTCCTCATATTAAATTACCTCAATTATTATAACATGTTATTTGAAAATTCATATGATTTATCTAAGCCAGTAACAATGATGCATTTCCTTATATCATAACAGGGGCAAAGAGTTGTGCCAATTTCTTTAATGCTTTGAAATTTTTTTGTATTCTTTAAATCAACAGGTTTTATTCCTTTGTTTACCATTTTCTTTCAAAATTCAAGCGCGTTACGGTAACATATAATCCTTTTGTTTTTTTAAAGTTACTGTGATGGTAATGCACATTGATGTTTGGTATAAAATTACTCTTCCACAGTATAGTATACAGTACATGCATTTGTACTTTGTATGAGTAATTTAACTTTGCCCCATTTACAGTCACCAAATTCTAATGCTGTTGTAGACGCTCGAGTAGCTGAACTTACTGCTTATTTTTTCCTGTACTTCTCTTTTCACATATTTTACTCTACACATCAAATGAAGCTTTATAATACAGTATGAGATGCTCCTATACAAAATATATCACATACTAACATGGTCATTGGTTCCTCTCAGGTGAAGGATATTGTCTGACATATTATGCCATTTTAAAAGACCGGTGCATAAGGGTGGTATTATTAAATTTCTTTGAGGAAAATGTGTTTTGTCGTTATATTCACGCTACAAAATAATAGGAATTGAGCGGTGAAGAGAACTTTTCCTTTAATGAATAGTTTAATAATACTACCCAAAGTCTTCACAAGAATAAGTAAACGAATGGGGGAAGGTTATCAAATAACATTTTTATTAGGATTTGGTTTTGTACTCGGGTGTCAGAAAAGCACTTAAGTCTGAAATTTGTATTGTGGCATTCATTGACTTGATTACTTTCAATATACTGTACTTTATTTATTTTGAAAAGATGTTTCTTCTTTTGCACAAAATTTATTTGAAATGTTTAATGGTATATTATGAAAAGTTTTGAAGGTTGTTTTCTTTTCAAATGTCAAAGAGCAGAAAAAAAATTAAACTGAGTGTTTTTCACCTAATTCTGACATTGACATATTATACAGTATACAATTATACATTTTGTGTATGAGCAACTCATTCACTGTATAAATAGAGGCAGCTGTACTGAAAAGTTTAAACATTTCTACCCCATTGGTAAAAATATTAGAAATACGTTTTGAAAGTACTGTACAGTATTAATGTTATCATTACATATGAAGGAAGTCTTGACAAAATAACATCTTGCGAGTAAATGTATCTTTTTGAACATCAGATATTTATAATTACAATACTAGTTTTCACATCTCATCTTTATATGTTTTCAGGGCTCTATAACCAGCTTTTGTAGATTCATTACTACCTTCAATAAGGTTGGAGAGGCAATGTTTTATGCCTCTCTTTGTAAGTCAGTCTATTTGTATAGAAATGAGAGGCCTCAAGAAGTTGAGACCTGATTTGTATGAACTTTAAAGGAGAGACGAGATAATATGACCTAAGAAGAAGTTATTAAATGTTGAAGGTGATGAGTGGAATGTAAGTAGAGGTATGAAAGCAATACTGTCTACCATAGTTGATCAAAGCAAAAGTGAAATGATTGGTTGTTCCCATAAACATTCAAGAGTTACTTTTGGAAAAGAGACATTACAGGTGGTTTGTGGTCTCAACTTGTTTAGACTTTTTAGAGGAAATACGTAGCATGGCGAGCCCTTCACATGGGTTAATTTATTATATTTCTTGGGAAATGGGGGGGGGGGGGGTTTAGGGTGGACTTAGTAGGACCTATATGACGGCAAGTGTTTAAAGTTGCAGTGAAGAGAAACCCCAAATAATTATAATTGATGTAAGGGATTATATGAATTATTTTTTACACATCTATTAATTAATTAAGGGACCCTGTGATGTAGTGAGAAAATTCAGTTTTTATATACGACGATGACAGGGTCGTTAAAAGTGACTCCTCCTTCCCCAGTGTTATGGGTTGGAGACTTGTTAAGTGTTACTGCACATCATCTTGGAGGAAAACCTCACTCATTATTCATCGTTCGTGCTTCACAATAAGGTCCGGGATACACGGGCGCTTTGTGGTGGCCATTGGCCAAACAAGGACCATACAAAGTAGCGGAGACGTGGCTTGTCGTATGTTTCCATTGAACATTGTTTTGAAGCCAACCCAACACCAGTGATAAGTGTGTCAGGGGAGACGCAAGTCGCTGATCCTCGCCACGTGTGGCGGCGATTTTCGTGGCGGGACACACGGACCACATGTAGTCGCTCGGTGGCCTACAAATGTTCCCACTTCTCGTGACCTCTGTGGCCGCCGCCCGCACGCCGGACACGGGCCATTCTGCTACGATATTCAGTTAAACCACAAATTGTCATTATCAGCCACGCAAGGACCACTGGTTAGGTTTCTGATATCGTAGGTGAGATTAATTGCTGGGTTGCCAGTTGGACCCCTTAGTTATAACTCCAAATAGAAAACTAGAAATATGCAAAATTCTTGCCGAGCAGGTACCAATCAGTTTTCAGCAAACCTGTAGCGGTAGACAATATCAAGTATCAAGTAATAAATCTCAGTTGACCACTTGTCTAGCTCAGTGGAAATAATAAACATTATATTGTCGTGTTTTTGTTGTCCAAGCGACACGAAGCATTGTACCGCGAGTAACAGCTTGTATGAATTCTGAAAGCAAATTTGACAAAAAAAAAAAAATGCTGTCAAGCTATCACTGAAAATAGTCAAGGCAAAGGGAAAGTATTAACCAAACTGGATAGTTGTTAATTATATATTTTAATTAACAACAACTTTATTTCTAGTACAATGCCCGGCCACAAGTTGCTCAATAATATTACAGTTTCATTAAATTCATTGACGTCAGCAAAAATATAAGTTAACGTGTGACGGTGTGAAATCCTCTTATCTAAATGACTTAATCCCTTTAGTAATAGATGGTATAAGGGTTCAGATGCTACTTATTAGGGTTGGAATCCTTTATAGTAACAAAATAATGCATGTTTATATTGGTATTGGTAATGACAGTCACTTCATCTATACCCAGCTGATGCCCACAACAATATTCACACGCTAACTAATAACTAACTAACTATGGAAGGAAACTTATGATAATATTAATATTACCACTGTAGGGAGGGTAATATTCCCTGATCCTAACTAGTGGTTATATAGCATTATTGACATCAAAGACAACATAATATTATCCTGTTATATACTACTAACTACAACTAAGGTAATGTAATGAGATAATGTTTTATGATTGTGGTTATGACTTGACTACTTAACGTTATATAACATTATTAACATCAAAGACAACATAATATTATCCTGATATAGATCTATATTTACTACTAACTACAACTGAGGTAATGTAAGTTAATGAGATAATATTTTATGATTGTGGTTATGACTTGACTATTTAACGTTACATGAGATGTGTTATCATAAACTTACGATGTTTTATACTGAGACAGAAAGACTACACTGTCTCTTATATTGTCCCCCTTCCAACTCTTGTGCTTAAATAGTTGGTTGTATACGAGCAACCGCTCTTCTAAAACTAGGTAATGATTTTAATACATAATAATGTCCTGTTCATGACCTTTTCAATGATACAAATATAAATGGGGGGTCGAAACGTGAGTTATGCGTACCTTTATTATGGGAGGCTCTGGTCCTAATAGGAGTCGTCGCTCGGTGCTATCCGCCATGTTTGTTTACATTTCGGACTTATAGAACATGAGCGCGTGGTACATACATGAAATTTTATATTGTGATGAAACCAATAATAATTTTAATACATAATAATGTCCTGTTGATGACCTTTTCAATGGTACAAATATAAATGACTGGCTAATGAGATCACTGTTTAGAAGCCCAGCCATGTTTCTTCCCGTACATTATCAAATGTAAAGGTTAGGTCCCGGTAGTCTGCCCCGGTTAGGTCCCGGTAGTCTGCCCTAGTCTAGGTTAGGTTAGGTCAGGTCAGGTCAGGTCAGGTTAATTTTTAAAAGTTGGCTCGGATTACGCGTTTTTCCCGCACCCAAAAACCCCGGTTGCCAACGCCTCCCCCAAGATTGTTGGGTAAGGGATTGCATAACAAGTGATTTCCCCAATCTAAAAACGACTCTAAATGCTATAAAACAGCTGTATAAAGTGATCAAGGAAAAAATATATATAAAAAATTGGAACAGAGCGCATCCCCTCATGTTCTATAAGTCCGAAATGTAAACAAACATGGCGGATAGCACCGAGCGACGACTCCTATTAGGACCAGAGCCTCCCATAATAAAGGTACGCATAACTCACGTTTCGACCCCCCATTTATATTTGTACCATTGAAAAGGTCATGAACAGGACATTATTATGTATTAAAATCATTACCTAATTTTAGAAGAGCGGTTGCACGTAATTTACCGTTCCATTCACTCACCACTTTGTGAAAAAGTAAAAGGTATTTATTGAAAAAAAATACAGTTTTGCAGCAGTGTTGCCAGATCCGGCTAGGTCCCGGTATTTTGCCCCGGTTATTTCCTGTACTTTATCACGGTTACTTCGCAGTAGTCTGCCCAGGTTAGGTCAGGTCAGGTAAGGTCAGACTAATTTCAAAATTTGGGAATGGGTCATTTGTGGAGGAAATACACTTCCTACCGTTATTTCCGTTGCTTATATCTGTAGTGATAATTCACGTTCTTAAAGACACATGCAATCATGGATAATGTGGGTTACAGAAAATATATTTGCTTAATAATTTCCTTCAAATTTTAATGTTAGTGGCTTTATGAAGTCAAATCCCAGTGAGACAATATTGGTACATTTTGACCAGATTTAATCCCTCCTCCCCCCCCATGTTTACCTAGGTTAGTTACTGGAAATCTGCCTCGGTACAGATTAGGTTAAGTTAGACTAACTCTATCGTTATAATATATAAATATTTACTATATAATGTTTTGTTACTTATTTTTCCCCATCAATCCAGCCTCTTGGGGGTGTGGGGGGGGGAAGGGGTTGAATAATGGTCAGAGTAAACTGGCTCACTTATATTTCAACATGTTAAAATAGAGTATGATGGATAATAATAATAATAATAATTAAAAAATAATAATGTTATCTATTGTGTGGGTTTTGTTTTGCTTTACCAGTACACTCGATCAAAAAAGTATCGTGTAGGTGGGGTCCAATGATTTTGTAAAAGATCGCTCATGATGCCTTGGGGAAGTTTGTTTTCCGTAGCTATTGTCTTAAATGTCATAATGTTTCACGCAAGTAACGTGCGATACTTTATTGATAGAGTGTACATGTAGAGTATTAGGTATTATTACAGAATAACTGGGTTTTTGACTAGGCTTGAGCAGTATTACCACATTAGGCTAGGTCCTGGAAATTTGCCTAGGTCACTTTTTGATAGTTTACACTGGTTATACCCGGTAGTTTGCCCAGGTTAGGTCCCGGTAGTCTGCTGTGGTCTAGGTTAGGTTAGGTCAGGTCAGGTCAGACTAATTTTCAAATTATGTTTGTAAACGGGGCATATCTCAAAAACGGGGCATTTCCGAGAGAAACACCATAGATGAAAAGTGTGTTAGAATGGTCCAAAATAGTGGATAATGATACTAATATATACAATGTAGTGAACCCAGGTTTTCTGTAAATTTACCAAGTATTACTGATGATGTGTATTGATTTGGTGGTTGCAGGTGGTTGTTGCACATCATTAGTCATTAACTGCCGGTAAGAACACTTGTGGTAATGTTGGTAAAAATAACACCATATTTATTACTCACTCATGACATCAGTGTGTGTTGCTGCAGTGTATTGTTGGTTAAGGTAACATACTGTATAGACTTATTTGTTAGTATTTGTTTTATAAGTGTGAAGTAAGGTTGGCATTAAAAGGGTGCTGGAATAGGGGGACAGGCTTGGGTTTTGTTTAGAGGGGTGTGGAAGTAGGGGGACAGGCTTGGGGGGTATTTTAAGGGGGTTCGGGAATAGGGGGATATGCTTGGGGAGTGCGGGAGATGGGGGACAGGCTTGGGGAGTGCGGGAGATGGGGGACAGGCTTGGGGGGGTGCAGGAATAGGGGGACAGGCTTGGGTTTTTAACATGAAGCAAAATTATTCAACATTTTGTTTTCATAAAATATAACCAAACACTCCAGCCAGAGAACGATGTCAAGGTTGTTTAGGAAATTAATGTACAGTTGATTGAAGAGATATATAGTTTTCTGTGATATGATTCTCTTATGTATTGAATTAAAACTAAGATCTCATGATACAGCTTCATACATATAAGACAAGTGTGTGTATATCATGTGTCTGCATCCATACAAGCCTTGATAACCAGACCATTTCTATCCTCAGACAGATTGACAAAATGTGCCGTTTGGTATACTTGGTGTTGACCTTCACCTTCCTGGTTGGGTTGGTGTGGTCAGAAATACACCCCATTGATGTGGAACCTGTAATGAAGAAAGAACAACCTGACTTTGAAGTAAGTATGGAGTGACAGGAGGTGCTATATACTGTACATACAATATTATTATTATTATTATTATTATTATATTGAATTACCTGATTGAAGTGACAGAGGGTGCTACATACATACAATATTATTATTATTATTATTATATTGAATTATCTTATTATTATATATTGAAGTAACAAAGTGTTACATACAATATTACAGTATTATTATTATTGTATTGAATTATCTAATTATAAATTGAAGTGACAGAAAGTGCTACATACAATATTATTATTATTATTACAGTATATTGAATTACCTTATTATATATTGAAGTGACAGAAGGTGCTACATACAATGTTATTACTGTTATTATTTTTATTTTTTATCACATTTCACATATTGAGAGTAGGAATTTTCAGTTTTATAAGTAAATTTGGCAGGACTATATACACATAGTCAGTATCACATTTCTTCACGATGGGTTTGGAAAAAAAACCTAACCATTTGTTGTGTTGAGTATGTTAGTGTTGGTATTAAAAGTTAAGTTATGGTTTGTGTGTTTGTACAGGATGACACTGGTGGTAATGGAGCCGTTGTTCCCAGTGGTAGTGGTGACCGCTTCCCCAACTCATCACAAGACCAGAATACAAAAGACAAGAACGAGATGAATTTCATGCACGCGTTTGTTGCCGCACTCAGTATGATTATTGTCACTGAACTGGGTGATAAAACTTTCTTCATAGCTGCAATAATGGCTATGAACCATCCTAGAGTCACTGTGTTTATTGGTGCCATGTTAGCATTGACTGTGATGCATATTATGTCAGGTAAAACACTACACACTTATTACTTCACACTAAAACCTATTCACCTTTATCATGTTTACCTTTTTATCCTTGGCTCGGAACATTCTCCATCCTGATTTATAGATGTCCTGTAATCCCTTGGAAATGAATTATGGGGAATTGAATTGTATGTTTTAGATTTTAGTTTGAGGTTCAGAATAGAAGTGATCATGTACCGTATAATTTCCTGTTGTCATTGTGATTGTACTGATATATACACAAGATGGAATACAACATTGGTTCTATTTCTACTTCTCTCCTCACAGCTTTCTTTGGATACGTCATTACATGGATCCCAAGAGTGTATACTTTCTATGCTTCAAGTGCTCTCTTTGCTATATTTGGCATTAAGATGTTGCGTGAAGGATGGAAGATGAAGCCAGATGAAGGTCAGGAAGAACTGGAGGAAGTTCAGTCTGACCTAAGACGAAGGGAAGATGAGGTAAGAAAATCAGCATATAAATAGGAGATAAGATATTGGTGAATCATAGATGAGGTGAGAATGTTTACATAAAGGAAATCAAATATGGGTGAGTTGGAGACTAATGATTCCTCCAGCCAATGTATATCATCACTGACTCTTAAATTGATGTACAGTACACAGTCTGTTTCCTGACACAGTTTGAAGTAGTCAGTAGGTTCCAATACAATAACAAGTAACAATATCTTACTCACTTTAACCAAGTCACATGTCCTTTGAAGTACCTCTGTAGTGTGTGTAAAATCAGTACCGTATCACCTTGTCTGCAATATAACCTGTTATTATCATACCAGTATAATATAAATTAGTAACATGAAATCATGGCACTCTAATCATTAAAGGATAAGCTTTCCTTTTATATAATCTACCTAAATTATTTACAGAACTGGCATTCGTACGTGAGACAGGTTTAAATATATATATATTTATTATACAAAAGAAATTTGTATAAAAGCCATACTTATAGAGCATGTGTTATGTGTTATTGTAGCCTGTAGTGAACTGTTTAATAGTATGGAATGGTAGGAGCACAGTTAACAATTAAACATTGTTTTGTTTAACAATTAAGGTTCAAAGGCTTATGAGGACAGTTTTTAGCATTAGAACTCAGTGATAGCTTTTTTATTTCACAGTATCATACGTCATATATCAGAGATATGTACTATCATCCAGAGAAACAGTTGTTTAAATACCAGTGTTGGGTAGGAACACACAGTTTATATTTAGTCTCATATTGATTAGCTATTAACACTATGGATAGAGGATAGCATTATGCATAATCTCGTTGCACCAGTAGTCACTTTTATTTATGCACATGGCCACACACAATACCCCCAGACTTCTTGGTCCTGTAAGCTGTGGTCCCATTTCCCTGGGATGTGCTTTGGTAGCCCAGGCATATAAGGACATGTAGCCCCTCCTTTATTTTAATTTGATTTTTAACTACAACCAGAGTGTACCAGGGGTGTGTAGGGCAGGAGGCCATTCTGCCCTGAGAGAACATCAACAACAACAACTCAGAGTTGTGTGTTTTTCCCCTTTCTCATATTATTATATTTTAATGTCTGCAAAGGCTCTTCACTTTTTGCTGATATTGAAGAAATGGGAACAATTGCATACTCTCTTACCTTGATGGTGGCTGGATTGAATGTTATGATTTGGTATCACTGGTAATATATTGGGGAATAGAATAGTGGTCGTCTTCCTGGCTTGTGTAGAAATTGGCTTGTTTACAATTATTGAAAATTTGATAATGAGTGATTTACTTATTTTTTCACAGTTTAAGCAAGAAACTGTCGATGACGATGAAATTGTGGTGAGTCTTCTCGTCCATTACCGTAATTAATTCAAAGTGCTTCTTACATGTTATAACTTGGACTGGAACACTCAATGCTTTCTTTACTTTTTTATTAGGAGTGCGGCACATTCACAAAATTTCATGTAAATATTTTCTAAACTGTAATGAAGATATTAAACCTAAAAGCCATGTGATTTGTATATATATGTATGCTCCACTGTACATAGCACGTTGCAGAAGGAGTGTGTTCATGATTAATTCTTTTTTTAATTTGCACATGTGTTTTTGGAAATTAAGGGACTGTGATTGCTCAGATTGAAATGTGTTGTTTTGGTTAATGCTGTAGTATATTGTAATTTGCACTGTCATTCTGATGTAGATAACTTGTATTATAGCACTGTCTTATATTATGTAAAGAATATGAGAATTAGTAACTGGTACAAATATTAAATTTGTTATTACAGTCATACCTCTGTTAATTGTGGGTTTTTGCAGTTCTTTTCACACTCAACATGAAACAATTTTGAGGAAGAAAAATGTCTCCCTTTAATGTGGTTTAATCTGCAATACAGTAACGAGAAATTTAGCACCAAATTTATTTGTATCCTGTTAATTATGGGACCCTGTGATGTAGTCAGTGTGTTGGAGGTAAATGAGTCCTTCAAATATTGCCACGAAACACCACCTATATGGAAAGTGCTTGTTTTTGTGGCATGATCAGGAGGAATTACTATTTTCTCCCTCCCAGCCATTCAGTCAATCAGTTCTCTCCTCCCACTGTCTTTTCAACCATCTCCTGAACTTGCCAGCCCATCTCCCAAGTAAAGTTATGATTTTACTCCCTGGTATTGTATTGAGTTGAGTTGAGGTACAGAATAGGAATACGGGTCATCAACATTTTTATTAACTTGATTTTTCCTTAACTCAGTCAGGTTGTGGAAGCAAATTCTCACTTTATCGGAGGTCCAACTGTACAAAAGTGAACAGTGATTCTCTTTTATTATTTACCTAGCAAAGCACTGTTGAAAATATCTGTGGAGATATGAAATTGTAGTGAGTTTTCTTGTGCTTTCATTCAGAGTGCTTTGTACATGCCACGTGCTTCATTCAAACACCATCACTTTTTCTTATTTACAATGTTTGTGAAAAATTAATCCTGTAATGTGAGCCGTATTGACCTGTACTTAGGGTCATGTATAGTAATATCTGTTGTGTTGATCATGGCTGCATAATGTATCTGTAGGAGTCTATGTACCGGTACCACGCCATCGTCAACACCACAAATATTCTTGCATACCACCCATGGTTTAAGATGGTTGGTATCCAGGGTTGTACAGTCAGCAAATATTTCAAAGTATATTCACCAAGCCTAGCAAGTTATGATTCACTAAGCAACAATAGTAATTTGTACTTAAAGTAATTGGTACTATAAATATTAAACATTATCAGGAGTTCTGTAGATAGCCTGGAGTTCCCAATAAAATATAAAGTAACTGTATAATTCAATGGTGGTCTAACTTGTTCATGGCATCAATAATCACAAAAACACACCAATGCACTGGAAGTCATCATATTTTCTTGTATAAAAATGTGATGATATTTAATAGGGTTTTAGTTTTCACCAGCAGTTGCATGCAGTTTTCTTTTTGTATCATAAGAATATCGTACTGTATCCTTGTTTGTGTTTCTTCTTTATTTGTTATTGCCTCAAAGGTAAAGCTCAACACAGATCCTATAATTATGTGGTTTGAGTACTGGTAATGTAAATGATGTGCACATACTATTTCTAAGTTAGTTTTATTTTATCTCTACAGTAGATGGTTTGTTTTAGTAAATGCAACTAATTTCTTTCATAACTTTAATCCCCAGTATAAACGGGACTCTGTAGATGGTGGTGAAGTTGTGGTGAGTTGGTTTATGTCACTCTGTTTGGAAACATAGAATATACACTAGTCACACACACACAGTTTGTTTGGATACATAGAATATACAGTAGTCACATACACAGTTTCCTGGGCATATCAGGCTACTGTTGTCATTTTATTCTTGGTCTATGCACTATTATATCTGTTTATGAATATTAATACAATGGAATAGTCAGTTAGTAACTAATATAAAAAACTGTGTTGCCTTACTTCTAGTTCAAACGAGATTCTGTAAAGGATAGTGAAACAGTCATTCCGGTAAGTAACATTATTGGGTTAAGAGGATAAAGATGTCAGTGAATTGAAGGCTACTGAACACTGATTGCTTCAAAATATTCTAAGATAGGAATTGCCTTATTGTCTGTTTTGTAATTCACTTTGGAGAATTCAGTGGCTTTCATTTCATTGATGGTGTATCACCCTTTTAACATTGTAGGACATGATAATGAGTAGTGTATACAGAATATTATATGTCTGTATGTAATGGCATGATTTTATGTACAAGAAGGGAATCTTTTTCATTAACTAAGGGTACAAGTTCACAGCCGGTATGAATAGGGACTTTTAGATGTAAAGTTGGAGGTTGTTTATATCAGTAAGAATCATCAGAGCAAGTACTATATAGTTGGGTAATAATTTAGAGGACATTCTTTGATACCTTTATACAGTTGACTCCTAGGATACCAAAACTGTATCTATCTATTTATCTATCTATCCATCCATCCACATCACATGGTTGTGTCATGTGTGAAACTTATAATGCTACCATAATTATTTTGCACATACAATACTACAGAGGTATATTTGTGTATGGTGTAATATCGGTCTGTAGCATTATGTACTGTAGTATGTTTCAAAGTTAGAAAGCAATAATGTTTGCTGCAGTGCTTTTTAGCGGGATTCTCTTTTTGGTAAATTGGAGGGGCTACTGAATCCTGCCAACTATGCCAGGAAACAAATTACCTCAGTGTAACTAATTGAGGATATATTGTTGTTGAAGTTCCTCAAGCTGCCTGGCCGAGCAGCCCCGAAGGATTTGTTGTTTGGTATTATAGTTTGGTGGATTCGCCATTCCTCTAATTCACCATCAAAAGAATTATCCCCTCAAGTATTGTGTCAATTAGTCAATACACTGGAAAAGAAAGCAAATCAAAGTACAGTATTGTGTTTAGGTACCGTACAGTTGCCTTTAGGAATCTCGTTCACCCTCTCACATTTTTCATTGGTTGATATTGGAGTGTTGTTATGTTGTTTTAATTGGGTTTTCTCTGCAGCATGATATTATATTGTTTCCTGGGGGATCGTTTTTATGGTTTGTGTGTTCGAAGCAATATCACTTTTCCTCCATATTATGTTTGGTTTGTTTTTTCTCTGTGGTATATTATTATTGTTTTCTGCGTACCTAATCATCTTTATTATTCATATTATGTTTTTTTTTATATTATTGTTTTCTAAGTACCTAATCATCTTTATTATTATTTGTGTTTTCCAAGCAACAGTTTTATCAGAGTATATACAGTATTTGTTATTATGATTTGTGTGTTTTCTGAGTCATAGTGTTGATTTCCTTTTGTGAATTATTGGTGAGTTTTATGGGGTAAAATAATGCTGTATATTTTTGTGTTGGTTTGGTTTTCAGAGTTGTGGTTTTAAGTTGTATGTTGTGTATTAATTGTATGTTAAATTTCTCCCTGCAGATGCAAAGTTCAATGTGTTTTTTATCAGTTTTAAGTTTTATTATTTTATCGTATACATTCCTTCCTACATTTGCAAAGTTGAATTATTTGTATCAATTATAATAGATTATGTAAGTGTTTCTGGAGATTGGTTTGGGGTGGGCAGGGTGTGAGAGATGTTAGCATTTGTATATGGTAACGTACATTAGATTTCTACATGGATGGTACATTATATTAAATTTCTACATGGATGGTACATTATATTTCCGTCCTGCAGATGCAACGAGAGCCTTCCCTGGAGGAGGGCGGTGTCGGAGTGAGGCGTGGCACACACAAAGGTCGCCTCATGATGATGGTGTCACGGATCTTCCTACAGGCCTTTACTATGACCTTCCTTGCAGAGTGGGGAGACCGTTCACAGATTGCCACCGTTGTCATGGCAGCCAGGGAGGTCAGTATTTTAAAGATTTACATGTACTGTACCCACAAATGTAAATAAGAGGAGGAAGTATTTCATGCATTTTATTTCTGGAGATTATAATAAAAAAAATAAAGGATTACTGTCTGTACTGTACGTACGTAAGTAAATAAAAGTTTAGTAGTTCCATGCAAACATAAAGTAACAAACAGTACAGTATTTCCACACCAACAGATATAGTGTCAATGAAAAGGAGTGACACACATCTATTTATTTATATATTTATACAGTATATTTATTTATTTATTTATTTATATATTTATATATTTATACAGTATATTTATTTATTTATTTATTTATATATTTATACAGTATATTTATTTATTTATTTGTTTATATACTTGCAGGATGTTTATGGTGTAGTGGTGGGTGGATTGTTGGGACATTTCCTTTGCACGGGTCTGGCAGTAATCGGTGGAAGGATCATCGCTGCCAGAATCTCAGTCCGAACAGGTAAGTGTTGGGGCAGAGTTTGTCATTTTGTCGTAAAAGTTGAAATTAATGTAGCATATCCCAATCAGGGTACAGTTGTCTCCAAAAATTTCGAGACACTACTTGCCAGACTCTAGCAGGTAGTGTCTCGAAAATTTTGGAGGCAACTGTACACTCTCCCAAAAAACTATCGGCATTAAAGTGATTGAACGAAAACTACAATAACCGTAAGATTCTGGTATATTGCCAGGAAACCTGACAGAATGTTGGTATGCCTGTTAATTAGGTGCCAGATGTGCATTTCTCAGTAACGTACAATGTTTTTGATGTGGTATAGTATATTTTCTTATTAGTTTTTGATAAGGTCAAATGAAATCAATAAAAATTAATTTCTTTAGATTATTATTAAATTGTAACATATAATATGCAAATGCCACACCCACGAAAAAAGAAATTCAGGAAATCATACATACGTGAGAATCATGCTCGTTAGTTTTCAAATAGCAAAGAAAACTTAAATTCGATTTGACAGCATCTCGATACCGTTCAACCCACAGCCAGGAGTACCAACCCTTCACATGAGACTCGTAAATGTAGTTTCGTTCGTTTCCCAGCACCATCTAGCCAGTAATGCCGATAAACAGTACAATTAAGTGAAGAAATACAGTACAGTATTAAAAACCGCACTATGGGGTTATAAAAACTATACATAGTACTGTATCTTTGTGGCTGAATTTTCACAGAACTGTATAGTCAAGAAACTAACATTAGATAATGAAATAAACAGTATTGAGGAACACTCTGTATAAATATTAAAACTACAATATCTATATCATTTGCTCATTGTGTATTGAATCTGTTGTTTTTTTATTTTAGCAAGTTTATTGGGGCTTTAATTAGAAATAAGTTAATTGAATGTTCTTTACAACATTAACAACATAGTAATAATATGTCTTTTCTCATCTTTTTTTTTTCAGTGACCATCATAGGTGGTATAACATTTTTAATATTTGCATTGTCTGCCTTTATAGTTGGTCCTTAGGTTAATGGCTCAGTGATAGAGTAATGTTAATTTTATAATAATTGAATTGGGTATAGCATGTTAGGCTTTTATGTCTGATGTTCAATCCATTTATGTACTGTATGCTGTGGAGCCTTCCTCAAAAGGTGTATTTCCTTATTGTATAAACCCTATTTATGCTAAAGTATTATATTTTTTATAAAGAAAATAATAATACTTAAATACATAGATGACGTATGGTAATCATAACCTGCCCTAGTTTTTTAAGTCTCACTGACTGAATAGGACTCAATGCTAACACACTTCCATTCTTTATAAATGTGAGGGCAACAATGAAGCAGATATATTTATTACTATGTGGACATTTACCAGCATTTATAACTAGTACAGTCAGCATTGTCAGTTCCCTTCTCATGTACAGCCACAATCAAATATCCACCGACACCTTCCTTCCATCATGCAAATAAATTAGTATCATATCAAAATATAATCTTACAACAACACCTTACGTCAACTCAACCCCCTTAATTATTATTATGAGGTGCTGCAAAATCATACACGTACGGTAATGTTCTTTATTACCAAGATATTTACAGCGATGGAAGGAAAGTGTCGGTGGATATTTGATTGTGGCTGTACCAGTTATAAGTGCTGGCAATTGTACACAAGTTCACAAGGTCACTCTAGAAAATATACAGTAGGTTCTCAATATACAATTATTAATATATACTTGTATCCATCACTTTATTTTACACAGTCTCTCATTGAAGACCAACAAATGCTTTCCCAGGCTTCTGTTATTTAATTGCCATACTGACTAAGGGATTTACTGAGCTTATATTAAAAGGAAAGTGCTAAAATCAATCAATACGTATCAAGAGACTAATGTATGTACAGTATTTTAATGTCTAAGAAATTATTGAATGAAGTGTTTTCAGTAACCAATAATCATTCTCCAGAACTCTGTACTTCATAATACTGTACATGTTAAAGAGGTCATTTACTGTGTGAGTTTTGGAGTTTACGTAGCAATCCAATTGGTGCAACAAAACAGATCCTCTACTTCTATAATGGGGAATTATTTGTTTTCTGGCATAGTTTGGAGGAATCTGTAAGAAATCACAATGGGTGGATAGTTCAAGACAAATCCTCACATCACATCATGCACCATAATGTTATGCTATGTGATCAATCTTATTATTTTTGTTTTAGTCTAGAATTGTCACTCTTATGTCTCGAGAATTTCTATATACTGTACTGTAGTGTTGTAAGGTAGGGAAACATTTTTTCTTAATTACTTCATGTTTTTATATAAACAATCAGCTCAAATGTGAATTGTATTTGAATGAGATTTAACCCCATTAAAAGGAGATTCTCTTTTTGGTAAATTGGAGGGCTACTGATTCCTCCAAACTATACCAGGAAACAAATCATCTCAGTGTTACTACTTGGGAATCTGTTATTTTGAGTCATAGTTTGGAGGATTCACTACCCCTCCAATTTACCTTCAAGAGAATCTCCTCTTAAATGGACTTGATATTGTTCTAGTTCAGATACAACTGAATCAACCTACTTTGTTTATTAACATTAATACATTGTATATATTGTACAGCATTATGTGGAGGTATAAGCACCGTTATAAATATAATGAGTACAGATGGTCATGTTCAATACTATGACCAATATGAGCACTTATTTATACTGTACTGACATAATTCTGGACTGATGGCAATTTTTAAAGGACTACAGTACTACAACTCTTCGTTCGTTCCTTTGTTCGTTCTTCCCCAAATCGCACACGAGTCAAGAGCTTACCAAGTGTAACATGACTGTGAAATCAATCCTGAGTCACAGTAGGAGATGGTACAGCATTTACAGTTGTTGTTGTTGTTGAATAATGTCCACAACTAATATACCGAAGTAGGAGATGCTATTACATTTTATTGTTTTGATGTTTTTTGTATTAAGCTGTGTGAGATTATTTGTGAACATTGGTTTTATGCAAAGTTCTTATCAACTCCATCAACACAAGCAACTTATCACTTGGTTTACATTTCGTTTCACACTTCATGGCTTTGAGTGCAGACAAAACACGTTTATATGTTTACATTTAGGTACACAACTTGGAAAAAAGTTATACATCCCCTACCTGGAAATTAAGATGAAGTCAATATTTTTTTTTTATGTTTGATTATTACCAGTAGTGTGAAAGTATTTATTTTTATTACAAACCAAAACAATCATATTGTAAACATTATCTTGACTGGATGAGTATTTATATGGGTTGGATTTATGGAGTTAGTTAATTAATAGTACATGATAGTTGATTATATAGTCTTGGTAGTTACATAGAAACATTTTATAGTTGTAATTCCTTTTTTAGTGAGAGGTAGTCTACCTTTTTTTTTTACGGTATTGGTATATTTTCTTAATTAAATTTAACATTCCCTTTCCACCTCTCCCCTTCAGTTTTCTCTCTTCTTCCGTTGGTGTTTAAGGGGATATATAGCACATTGTTTTGGGTGGTAAATCTGGTGCAAATGATTCCTCCAAACTATTCCAGGCAACAGGATGATACCATTATTTTCCTTCATGTGGGTCCGTTTCCCGGCATACTATGGAGGAATCAAGGCGCTCCAATCTCTCAAAAGTATACTACGGTGGTATCCCTTTAATATCATACAGTACTGGTAAGGTGTTTATTGTCTGGTACTTGTAGATTGTCATTGTGTTGTCTGAGTGAGAGTATAACCAATGTAAACAACTGTAATGGACTGTAAACAACTATTGGATAGATGGTTGGTTGGATGTTGTTGTTGGTGTCGGTAGTGAGTTACAAGGAAAAGTTATGAGTGGTTAGAGTGTATTGTATGTAATAATCTCGGATGATATAATATTCCAATAGGAGTTAATTAGGCTTACTTTATGCTAACATTTGTACTTCATTGAATTAACTAAATTTTCCATTATATTATCTATAGTTTAATAGAGATGCTTATTATTATCATTATTATTATTATCATTATTATTATCTCTATTATAATTATTATTATTATTATCATTATTATAATTATTATTATTATTATTATCATCATTATTATTATTATTATTATTATTATTATTATTATTATTATTATTATTATTATTATTACAATCATTATTATTATTATTATTATTATTGTTACTGGTACATAGTGAGGTTTGTCCCAGTGTTAAGTAAGATTCTCAGGCATAAATTTAGAGTTGCTGTTTCTATACGAGTTCATTCATCATGTGAGAGTTATGGATGTGTGAGTATAGTTGTTGTAAAGTACAGTAGCTCTTATGTATCATGGGGGAGGAAACATATTTATAAACAAATGAATTATAAACACAGACTACAATCAGTGCCAAAACAATCAGACGTGTGCCTCTTTGGTTTGGATGATTAAACAGCAGCTGGTTAATGTTGTGATTAGTGGATTGATAGTTACTCCTACTGGTTCTGAGTTTGTTATGGTTGTCAGAACATTGCCCACTTTCATTATCTTCCCTTCAGTAAGGTGAGGTTTGGTTCAGCTTACAGGTCTTCCCACTGATGTTATAATACTAAGGCTAAACTCAAGACCTTCATCTGGGTGTTACCTTGCTTTGGAAACCTATGGGAACAGAACACTTAAAACAAATAATGAACTCTTTTCCTTGTACACAGTTTACAACCTTGTAGCCTATATATACATTACAAGAACTTTTGATTTCTGGTATAAATTTACTGTGTGTATTATTTAATGTATCAAGTTGCTGTAGTAAGTACAGGACAGTACATGGTTTACAATAATTATGTTGTCAAGTTTTTTAATGTTTATGTTGGAGGTTGTGAATAATCAACACATCTCATTTTGATTCAGTGGTGTACACATTGTTTACTTGTATATTGGTATACAAGGCCACCTCTAACACCACAAAGTAATATGTACAGTTGTCTCAAGGTGAATTGTTTACCCTTCATGCTTTCCTGGCTCATATAGAACCAGTTTTACTTTTAAGTAAAATGAATGTCGACCAAGGCAGATTACAGGGAACTAATTATTAACTCTTAACTCTATATGTAACTGAACATATCCACATCAACAACTCATTTACTGTACTGTACTGTGTGAAAAGAGATAACAAAACACCTGAAGAAAACTGTACAATATTGTGTCTTGTGTAATGTATTGCCATACCATCATTTACAATGTTCAAACACTGCTGCCCTACAGTTTGTACGTAATAACTGAGTTTTGTTTATGCTGTACAGTAGACAATATTTTATATTCTTTACATGATAAGGGTTTCCCATTACTGTAGTGAGTAAAATCATGTGGCATTTATTGTAGTGTATTTTCCAAAGTAATATACTAAAGTCATCTCTGGCAGTTAAAATCTTGAGGCTAAGATGTAAGAACTTTACAGTAGATATATTAAGCAATAGATGCCTGTATGTATTGTTGGGTCAATATCTCTTGCCCTTCTCTTCAACATTAATAGTGGTATTGGTGATGAAGAATTATGACAAAACTTGTGTCCCAGGAGAATGAAGTCTCACTCACTCACTCACTGCCTTCCTAATTGATCTTGGCCTTTATAATCTGGCCGTTTCTGTGACAATCCCGGTCGTCCTCTTATCAAAAGGCTGTGAAATTTACACAAGCAAACTAAACACAACACACACAATTGTAGCTCACACCTGATGCCAAGGGTGCTATTATTAAACTACTACTTTGAGGAAAAGGATTTCTTCGCTCAATTCATATTGCAAAATAATACAATTTGATCAATGAATATCCTTTTCCTTGAAGATATAGTTCAATAATACCACCCTGATACTCTTACATTTTCCATTTGATAATCTTACTTTACAATACTTCAATATTTTTAAGCTGGCAAAAATGTACTGGATAAACCAATAAATTTCTTGGTGTCTCCGGTAAATGTAAAAAAATCCAAGACGCATTACCCCTAAAAATTTGTGCACCTATGATAGTACTTATCTGCAACTTATTGTCATTGGAATGTATGCAGAGTCTGTATCATATGTTATAAAATGGGTGCATTATTGCCAGAATAAAAAACAAAACAAAAAACTATGGATTAAGAAACTGGACTATCATGTATTATAAATCTTAAGAAAAAATGTGTGATTTGTAAATATCTCATTCTAAAACTTATGAAATTCATTGACTGTCCAAACCCATGCTAGGTAATGTAAATAATTATGTGAAAGCTGAGAAGAAGTGCAAGATATACCTTCATGTTTTTAGTGAATGTGCATTGTAGAAAATACTATGCTAAATCACCATATGCTATTATTGTCCTCAGTTTACTACAGATCCATAAGGAAAAACACACCATCAACCTGTGTACAGTACTGAGGTAATAATTATGTTTCTTGGCAGAGTTTGATGAAATTGTAGGCTTTGATTTTAAAATCTTACTGTTATTAGCCACAACAAGGAATATGAAATGATTTTGATGAAGTAAATGTAATAATAGGTAATGTTACAATGAATGTTTTAAGTACAGCTGATTGGCTTATACAGTGCAATAGTAAAGATTAAAAAAATCCTTATTTATAAAAAGATGAGATGAAAATTAATAAATGTACTGTATAATTATGATATTGTTAATTATATTGTTGTAATTACCCCATAACTATATTTATTAAATTATGTATAGTCAGTGAGAGACTCTAGAAAAATAATCAATCTAAATTCACAAGATAAGTGTTGTTGTTGTTGTTGTTGTTGTTGTTGTAGTTGTAGTTCCTCAGACTGTCTGGCCGATCAGTCCCAAGTCTGGTTGACCGAAGCCGCTCAGATGCTCGGACCCCCAAATGGGAGTCAGGGTGATAGTGAGATCTGTTTCTTGGAAGGCAACAGACGAGAGGACTGCTGGCTCACGGCTATGTACCTCCGGGCCAACATTCCCACCGTCTATAAGTCTTCTTTGTTGTTGTTGTTGTTGAAGTTGAAGCTGTCTGGCTGAGCAGCCCCGAAGTCTTCTTTGTTGTGACACCTAATGGGGTGATCTCGTCAGCTACCCACCCACAAGGAATGAGAAATAGTAAGAGAGACAGACATAACAGGCCAGGGTGTGATAGAGGATGCTAAATACTTCATTCTGGATAAAACCAGCCCTCACCAGACAAGATAAGGTAAGATGAACAAAAATAATGGTTGCTTGGAGTAGTTTAGAGGAATCATTTGCTCCAGATTCCTCCAAACTATGCCAAGAAACAGACATCCTTAGTATACTAATAGGGAATGTGTTTTGTGTCATAGTGTAAAGAAAATAATCCTAATTCCCTCTGACATATCTATAATTATAACTATCTACATTGTCTAATCACAAGGCTTCATTCTCCTCATCTATGGAAACTGGTAAGTGAAAAATTAACTACATAATGTATTTCAGTATACAGTTGGGACGGGTTCAGTCCTGTATACAGTTGGGACGGGTTCAATGCTGGATTTTACACTTATTAGTCGAATCTCAGTGGACTTTTCCCCTGTGTCTGATTAGAACGTTTTTATATCATTTCCCACTTGGAGTTCCTCTTATATTAACTTTATTCTCATTTAAAGTGTATATCGCGGGTAATTCATTTTATCATTGGATGGATTATAACTTTATACGGAAATCAGTTCTGTAGCATTTTTTATTTTTTATTTTTTGTGGTACCGTATGTTATTTTTATATATATACTTTTTATTTTGCATGATTATATCTAACATTTCGACAACACTATTATAATCACGTGTTAGTGTTGTAAACGCTCAAAATACGCAAAGTGATGTTCATATGTTGTCCCTCAATGTTGCCAACTCATAGGATCCCATCATGCCGATTGTGTGGTTTGGAATTGTTCTAAGGTCGAGTAAATTATTTCAGCAGATGTATATTATGAAGAATTCTTGGGGAGATCGTGGTTCTATGTCATAATAAAACTGTATTACCCATTATTTGCCAAACTTTTCGCACCATTATTAAGAATCATAAAGCACTTATACAAAATGATAGTGTGCGATAGAATGAAGATGTGATTGTATTATATATTTTTTTTATAGTGAAGGTATTTGTGAAGAAACTTTTGTGATTTGATCTGTTATAGAAGAATGGATCCTATATAATACTTCTATATACTTGCTTTTAATTTAATTTAATTTAATTTAGATTTTATTTAACATCTATACCTGGATATAACGTGTTTACATTAATACGGATTCATTTATTTATTCATCTAAGGAGATTTTATATTCTCTTTTTGGGAAATTGGAAAGATATTAGCTGATGCCTCCTAACTATATATTGTACCAGAAAACAGAAATGGTATTATAACAGGGGAACTATTTTTTATATTTTGGAGGAATCAGCAGCTACAGACTATAAGGATGATGGTGATGATAGATTAAAAGTCTATCATCCTTGGTATATAGGTATGTAGGATGAAGGATGTATATAATAGTAGTTGTTGAGGTAGGATGAAGGATGTATATAATAGTCCTTAGGGTAGGTAGGATGAAGGATGTATATAATAGTCCTTAGGGTAGGTAGGATGAAGGATGTATATAATAGTAGTCGTTGGGGTAGGATGAAGGATATATAATAATAATAGTCCTTAGGGTAGGTAGGATGAAGGATGTAGGCCAATAATAATAATTCTTAGGGTAGGTAGGATGAAGGATGTATAATAATAGTCCTTGGGGTAGGATGAAAGATGTATAATAGGATGAAGGATATATAATAGTAGTTGTTGAGGTAGGATGAAGGATGTATATAATAATAGTCCTTAGGGTAGGTAGGAATAGAATCAAGGCTATTCTATTATCCTTGGGTAGGTAGGAATAGGATCAAGGCTATTCTATTATCCTTGGGTAGGTAGGAATAGGATCAAGGCTATTCTATTATCCTTGGGTAGGTAGGAATAGGATCAAGGCTATTCTATTATCCTTAGGGTAGGTAGGAATAGAATCAAGGCTATTCTATTATCCTTAGGGTAGGTAGGAATAGAATCAAGGCTATTATATTATCCTTGGGTAGGTAGGAATAGGATCAAGGCTATTCTATTATCCTTGGGTAGGTATATAGGATGGTGCTATAGGTGTCTGGTAACACTGTACAGCCTGTCTCGTCAACCCCCTGGGCCTAAACGGTATGCTGGATTCTGTACTTTTCTCACCAACATGCCCCTTTCAGATACTATGAATGGCTTGAATCTACACGACAGGGTATGTATCGTGTCAATACAAAGGGTGTGGCTGTCAGGTGGACGCATACACCCTTAAATAATAAGACATAGACTATAAATAAGATAAAAAACACAATAGTGTCTTCATGATTTTGCTCGTGGTGGTGGTGGGGTGGGGGGTGTCATGGGGGGGGGGCGTAGAGTAGAGGGGGTCCAGTGAATGGGGGGACACACACACATACACACACACACACACAAGCCGCCTCACTCACTCCTGCGCATCATGGCTGAACAAATGGAAGTAGTAAGTTGTGATATTTTACCGGCATTTATTTCCTGCCCTTTTAACCCCCACCACCATGTTTACCTTACCATAACCTACCCCCCATAGTCCCATCTTTACATCTACACACTTATCAACCCTTTACAACTTCCAGGAGATGGTAATATAAAGGTATTTTAGTGTTACAAGTGGAGTTTATTTCATTTTCGAATCTTAGTGTTCCTTGGCGCCACGTGAATGTCATCATCATCGACCCACAACAAAGGCTTCACAATTCACCAAGTTCATCCAGTTGTAATCATTTCTAGGGGTTGTATATGTGTGTGTGTGTAGGTAGGGGTATTGTGAGTGTACCTGGATGTGTGTTAGGGATGTGTGAGGTCTGCTACTTCTTATTATTCCTGCCTTTCAGAAGACCACGTGTGTTAAGGCTGGGGACATTTGTAGGAAGCTTCAGTTCACTTAACACAAAGTTCATTTTAGTTGTGGTGCTTGTATTAGCTGTCTGTGTTCGAAGGTAGGGTATTGTGAGTGTACCTGGATGTGTGTAGGTGTGTAGGGAGTGTTTATTGCCTATCATAAGACCACGTGTGTAGGGCTGATGGGACTTGGGAAAATTTGGGAGGCTTCAGTAGTCACCAACAAGTATATTTTATTTGTGGTACTCGTAGCTGTTGGTGTGTAAAGGTAGGGTATTGTGAGTGTACCTGGATGTGTGTAGGGAGTGTTTAAGTGCCTTTTGAGAAGATTAGACCACGTGTGTAATGCTGAGATGAGACATAAAGAGATGATGGTTGTAGTTAAATATTTAAGCTTGTGAATAAGTTGCATTGCATTTATTTCTGACACACAACCAGCTCACGGTGTTTAATTAAAAGAAAGGGTATTGTGAGTATCCCTGTGTGTGTGTAGTAGACCACGTGTATGGGGTCGTTGGTATAGGCCTATTGAACGAGTGTAAATCCAAGGTCGTGTTTGATGAGTCATTGTTAGGGATAATTTTGTATACACTGATGATGCATTTTGTTCTTTGTGTTTGTGTTATATTCACGTGTATTTGTGTGTGTTAATGTGCCAAAACACTGCTAAATAATACTCATTTTCACGTATTTATGTGTGTTTATGTGCCAAAAGACTGCTAAATAATACACCAAATTGGGAATATTTTGTATACACTGGTGCATTTTATTCATTGTTTTAGGGCCATATTTCCGTGTATTTGTGTGTGTTAATATTCCACAAGGATCAACTAAAGAATTTCTCATTTTACATGTGGGAAGTGTTGGGAAATGTGACTAAGGCATTGTGTAACTTGAGGAACAGCATCTTTCTTGAAATATATTGCCACATACTGACTGGTACTTGTACTTGTGATTGTAGGTAATGATGAGATTCTTGGTAGTGTTTTGAGGGGGGATTCTTTTGTTGGTGAATTGGAAGGCTATTTATTGGTTACTCCAAACAATCCCAGAAAACAGACTTTTTCAATGGTACTATTAGGGGATCTTGTGAGTGTACCTGGATGTGTGTAGGGAGTGTTTAAGTGCCTTTGAGAAGATTAGACCACGTGTGTAATGCTGAGATGAGACATAAGAGGAGATGGTTGTAACGTTATGGGTAGCTTGTTGTATTTCCTTAAACTGTCTGGTTGACCGAAGCCGTGCAGATGCTCGGACATCCAAATGGGAGCCAGGGAGATTGTGAGATTTGTTTCTTCAAAGGCAACAGAAGAAGGGACAACTGGCTCACTGTCATGTACACCCGAGCCAACGAGCCATCGACCATTGCCTCCCTCGTTGTCACCTAATCGGACAATCTCGCCACCGACCCAATAAAGGAATGAGAAATAGTAAGACAGACAGAAAATGCCAGGGTATAGTAGAGGAATCTGTTTGCTGACATACCGGTAGTTTGGAGGAATCACAAATCTTCCATTTCACCAACAAGATCATCTCCCCTTTAAGTAGTTGTTGATATTATATTCATATTTTTGGGTAATTATAAAGAAAGAGAACACTGGCTTATTCCATTTGAAGAAGGTAATATATCTTGATTAATTATGTTCTAGAGTTATCAATACCGTACCAAGCCTAATCTAACCAGGACCTGGATAAACAACTTGTTACTTGTTGTATATTATATACCCCGCTCCACCAGCAACTGGTGCTCTGCAGGGCCTCCTTCAATATTATTAAGTAATAGTCATATCATCCGTGTCGTAACACTCAGCCAACAACTGAGGTGTTAAATGTATTACATGTGTTTATGGATAATCATATATTGGATGTGTCATGTTAAAATCTACAGGTTAGGTTTGATTTCCTCACCACTTATTATTTTGTATATTATTATTTTTTAAAGGTCATAATGTCCGTGTGTTTAAAAGTGTTATTGTTGATGAATTGGTTTAGTATAATGTAAGGGTTTTGGGTGTAATATATAAATATCTTATATTTATTTTGGAATGTTATTTTGTCAACAGATTGTAACACCAGAATCTCTCAAGATGGAAAACAGATGTGAAAAGGACAAGAAGGTGGAGAGAATGCCGGTTGATGAAATGACATCAAAAGATTACTACTTTGATTCCTATGCACACTTTGGCATACATGAGGTATATATATGATCATTTACTAATATATTTACAGTGTGAAGTCTTGAACTATAGATGATACTGGATGATTGATATTGTAACATTAATTACTTTAATTATGTTATTAATATATTTTCCTCCCTTTCAGGAAATGTTGAAAGATGAAGTCCGTACATTGACGTATCGCAATGCTATGTACCATAACAGACATCTGTTTAAGGGCAAGGTAAAGTGATCACTTCACTCAGTTCACTTGACAAAAATATATATATATATATATATATATATACTGTAATTGGTATACTGGTGTGATGTCCTGTATTTCCATTCTGTAATTAAAGTAAAGGATAGCAGAAATTACTGAACTTTAAAGAATATTTTAAAAATATTTATATATATTAAAACATTGGTATTCTAGATGTTTTTATGAAGTCAGGAGGTAATATAGTATTGTCTTTTAATGATTGGTTTCTCTTATAGACTGTGTTGGATGTTGGTTGTGGAACTGGAATTCTTTCCATGTTTGCTGCCAAAGCTGGTGCTACCCGGGTCATAGGAATTGAAATGTCCAACATTGTCGAACATGCAAAGAAGATCATTACTGCAAATAACTTAGACAAAGGTTAGTTCATATAATATAAGTATGATATACATATATGACTGTTTTTTTGGTAAATTATAATATTACCGGGTATGTGATATAGATTACATTTTAATGAATTTATATAATAATTAGTAATTTTATGTTAAAAACGTATGACATTGTTGACTTGTGTCTGCAGTTGTGGAGATCATTCACGGGAAGGTTGAAGACGTGGTATTACCTGTGGAGAAAGTGGACATAATCATCAGTGAATGGATGGGCTACTGTTTGTTCTATGAGTCTATGTTGGAGACTGTGTTGTACGCCCGAGACAAGTGGCTAGCCTCTGATGGCATGCTCTTCCCTGACCGTGCTACACTCTTTGTTGCTGGTATTGAGGTGAGTCTTCCTCTATAGTATGTCTTCAAAACTTAAATAATTAAATGTAACATGCACTTTGGTTTATATTGGTAACGTGCGCTTTCATATATATTTGTAACGAGCACTTCTGTATATATTTGTAACCTGCACTTTCGTATGTATTTGTAACATGCTCTTTTATATATGCTTGTCATGTGCATTATTGTATATATATTTATAAGTTGCACATTCAGGGAATTTTACATTAATAACAGTAAGGGATATGGGGTATGAATTATCATGTCTGTGCAGTAATAATATAAAGAAATGACTAATGGGTGCTGGGAAAAAAAAAAAAAACTTCCAGAAGATTTATGGGGAAGTGATACCGTTTACTGTATATACCGGTATATATATATATTTTACTGTACATGAATGATAACAGTAAAGCTCACATTAAGCAATACAGTTAATTGTTTTTATATTTTCTTTTAAAGGATCGTCAATATAAGGATGACAAAATTAACTGGTGGGATAGCGTGTATGGGTTTGACATGTCCTGCATCAGGGAGGTCGCCATGACTGAACCACTCGTCGATGTCGTCGAAGCCAAACAGGTACACTATATATATTTTTTTTTGTCCACATATTTCACCAATTTTATATCTTGAATTTCACAATGTAAAGGGGGTGCGGGAATATGGGGACAGGCTTGGGGGGGGTGCAGGAGTAGGGGACAGGCTTGGGGGGGGTGCAGGAATAGGGGCCAGGCTTTCTACCTACACCAAGTCTGTCCCCCTATTTCCTCACCCCCCAAACCCCCACTCCCAAGCCTGTCCCCTACTTCCGCACCCCCTTAACCCTGGTCAGTCGTCATTATTGTGTGGTTATATAAATTAATTCCCGTATAGGCAAGTTTTCAAGTCGACTTTCTCAGATTGTTATTAATTTGCCTACCAGTCCGTACCTTATTGTTTATTTATTTACCTATGTTGTACCTTATGTATTTACTGTGTTTATTCCCTAATAATAATAATAATCCAAAATCCTATAAAATAAAATAGTATAACAAAGAAAATGAAAGATAATTACATTGTATCTTCTTTATTTATTTACCTGTTTTGTACCTTATGTATTTACTGTGTTTATTCCCTAATAATAATAATCCAGAATACTATAAAATTAGTATAAGCAAAGAAAATTAAAGATATATTATTTGTTTTATCTATTTTATATAACCCATTAAACATTTCTTTCAGGTTGTAACAAACTCTTGCCTAGTGAAAGAAGTAGACTTGTACACAGTCAAGAAAGAGGACCTTGCTTTCAATGCTCCATTCCACCTTCAGGTAAGTAGTTAGATAAAAAAAACAGTGTTATTTATGTTGCTAATATCAACTGATTTATATGTGAAGTTCGGCAGAGAGAGGAATTATAGGTTCCATGTGTTTGAGACTCAGCTTAAGGAGATAATACATTAGAGCATCTTAAGGTTCCCTGTGATGTAGTGGGAATATTGGAGATAAAATGAGTCCTTCAAATATTGCCACGAAACACCATCTATAGAGGAAGAGCTTGTTTCGTGGCATAGTCAGGAGGAATCAGAAGCCACCTAGTTTCATACACGATCACAGGGTCCTTAAATGCCTACAAATTATGCCAGGAAATTGCTCTGCTCCAGATTAACAAAGATTATGGTGGGCTGTTGCTTGGAATAGTTAATAGGAATCGGTTGCTCCGGATTTACCAACACTATAAAGAAAAGATTGACATTGTATATTATTGTTTATTTATATAGCTATGTTGTACCCTATGTATTTACTGTGTTTTTTCCGTAATACTGATAATCCAGAATCCTATAAAAATAGTATAAGCAAAGAGATTAAAAGATAATGACATTGTATCTTATTGCTTATTTATTTACTTACTGTATGTTGTACCTTGTGTTTTTTTCCGTAATACTGATAATCTAGAATCCTATAAAACTAGTATAAGCAAAGTAAATTAAAAGATAATGACATTGTATCTTGTTTGTTTGTGTGTTTCAGGTGAGGAGGAATGACTATGTCCACGCCCTCATCACCTACTTCAACATTGAATTCACAAAGTGTCACAAGAGGACTGGCTTCTCCACGGGTACGTATCGCCGTATGCAAGAACATTCATGGTGTTGACGATGATGGGGTAACAGTACGATGACTCCATGGACACTATAGAACCATCGTACCGGTACCAAGCCATCGTCAACACCATCTATATTCCTGCCTTGTTATGAATCTTGATATTATCCAGTTCATATATTTAATTTCTTCTGTATATTGATATTCTATTTAAAGTTTATTATCCTTTGTATCTTTAGCTGTTTTGTGTGTTGAATCAGACTCTTGCTGTGATTTAGTGCCTTATATGTCTTCAAGGACAGAATAGATGGTATACAACTGCTGTTTATCAATAGTGTTTCAGAAAATATTGGACATAAGTTGCAAATCAATAACAGAAACAATAACCAGTATGTATGTATTAATTATTTGTATACTTTACAGCTCCTGAAGCAAGATATACTCACTGGAAACAGACCGTCTTCTACTTTGACGACTATTTGACCGTAAAGCACGGAGAAGAAATCATTGGCACCTTCACCATGAAACCCAATGAACGCAACAATAGGGACCTGGACTTTCACATCCATATGGAGTTCCACGGAGAGCTTTCTGAGTGTCAGGAATCTCATAAATATAAAATGCGTTAATATTGTACAGGTGAGTCAAGGATGCAGTACAGTAAGTCATCATTTTGAAAGTGGGGTTATGGATGGGTATTATACAATTTTCTATGAATTCTTGTACAGTAAACCCTCATTATTCACTGGGTTTATGGGTGTGTAATATACAAGGAGGGTTTGATGTCCACAGATTCATTATAAATGGTGTAATTCAAACCCATGATAACACTGAAAAATAAGGCATTACTCTTCATAGGACTACATTTTAGTTTTTGATGATATTTTTAGATACTATTCATTTTTTTTTTCTTGTTAAAAGTTTTAATTAATTTTGAAATTATTCTTTTCAGGTGGTGCATCCTGTTTACTCCTTCAGATTTGTCTACAATTGTACTAAAAGTTCATTAGTCACTAGGTTTTTGAAGTACTGTATTAGTGTTTGCTTCATGAGACAATTAACAAGAGTTTAGTGCCGTTCTATACAGTGTGGTGTCTCATTAGGCCGTGGTGCAGATGTGGCCGGCCGGTGCCACATTTTATATGTGGACAGTTGTGATGAAAATTTACCAAACACAGCTGCCAAAAACATTACCAACTGGAGGTGGGAATTATAGCGTTGGATGAGCAATAGACTCTGCATCTCTACCCAACAGTTGTTGTCACGACTGTAAGGGTGGATGAGCATTATAATCATGCCTCTCCAGTATCACAATCCCGAGCACAGACTCGTCAACTCGTCTCCCTCCCATGTAGGCTGTGGCCAGTAATTATTTGTGGACAAGTGGTGCTGAAGTGCAGTGATAAAAAGTATAGAGGTATTGAAATCCTACTGAAGTGAAAGTATGAGTTAAATTGGAAAGTGAAAAGAAAATAATTTGAAAATTGTGTGAAGTGAAAATTCTTTCAAAGTAATGTGAACAAAAATTCAAAGAAGTGGAAATGTCATTTACAGTTTTAGAGCAAAATACTTTACATTTATTATTGCCAATGTCTTGTTTGTGTCCAACTTAAAACTATAGTAGTTCAGGTATTGATTTTAATTAACTTATTAATTGTAGATGAATAGCTATATCAGCATTGCATAAATTGATATTACATTTAAATATATTCATCCTTAGGTTGGTTTAAAAAAAGTAATGTATCTGAGAATTAATCTTGCCTAAGTATTGTAAGAAAATTGTGTAAAGTATCTGAGGATGTGTTATTTGTTTTTTTATTGTTTTTACAGATGGCAATAAACACAGAAGGAATTAGTTAATTTCATTGAAACACACATTAAAGAATTTGTTGTAGGCAGATTGTGTAATTTACTGTATAGCCAAGACCAAATAATTACTGGTATATCAGTATACCTGTCTTGATTCATTGCTGAATAATTAGTGATGAATGTTTTTATCATACAAATCTTTCTTTTGAGTTGTCTATTATTGTGTTACATTATTTTATTTTTTATTTTTCTTATATGCAGTACTGTAATAAACTTGGCATCTGAGACTTCTCAGTGTAAATGACTTTGGGAACTATTGTTTACATATCGGATTGTACTTCTGTTTCCACATTCATAAGTGTATACTCGTATGTCTGAGAGTGTCTGGATTTTTATATTTGTATACAGTTCAGCCTCCTTTTAGAGTAAATACTGTATTATAATAAAGCCCTAGTGTTGTCATTGAATGGAGATTTTTTGGATGGAAAGTCAGATTTATTTTGAGTACAGTATAGCTCTCTTTGTGGCAATGCTTATTCTGGTATCAGTAGACATTCAGTTCATGCATCCATCCATCCATAATTGTTGATGTCTCACCTCACCAGGGAAGGTGCCTGGTTGGAGCAGTCAAGTGTTTACTTTGTATTGTATCACTTTGGGCTGAGTTCAATCCCTCCCATAACATATAAACTAAGTGGGTAGTGTTACTCTCCCTTACCTAAGTATGAGTTACATGACCTTCTGTATATGGCTCAGTTGGGGTCCACTTACTAATGATTTCCAGTTTGTTTCAAGGGAGAAATGGATGCAAAAAGAATGTCTTTGTGTAGGGGCTGCTGCTCCACCAGTTAGTTAAATAATGTGGCATTGTGGTTTATGGTATGTGTTGTATGTACAGGAAATCAGTAAACTGATATTTTTGTAAGCTTTAGTAATCTATAAGCACTGTAGGCAACCAAGCTCAGGTATCTGGTTATGTCAACCAGGATTGTGGAGATTTTATTTTAGAGAAAATTTTGAGGATTCCCTGGTTTATAATGTGATTATTTTGGTAATTTTGGAGGTGTGACATTACTTTGAAAAGGGAATGATGTGGGCAAGTTGAACATAATACAGTAGGCTACTGGTTTGTAGAGAACAATTTTGTAGTGTATACTGTATTAATGAAGTATGATTATGTATTCTTTGACATTTCTGTTACAGTATATATAAATAGTAAATAATTAAAGTTGCATCTTTATTTTTCTCACTGTTTCACAAGCTTTGGACTTCAGTTGACATAATGTAGTTAATTTATTTTTGGGAAGAGAAACATCTCGAGTTTGAACTGCATATAAAGGATGTTTATACAATAGTAATATAAATTATTTGAGATTTGTGTAGCATGTTTTTATACACGATAATAGTCAATGTTCTCAGTATCAGGAAACAAAATGAATCTCCTTTCAGTGGTATATCTAAGGCTTCATTTGTATGGAGGATAATTTACTGTATGGTAATAGAAATACTTGAATGATTTATGGTATAATTGATGCTTGATTAATATGCAGAGAATATTGAATTAAAATTTCTAAGCAGAACCCTAGAATTCCAGTGCCAGGTGTGTTTTGGCAATTAATCAACTGTCCTTACTTCCTGAATTATGCTACAGTATCTTTCAGGCCTAACACAGTCTTCTCTCTTCAGTTTATTTGATACTAAAATAATGAAAACCCCCAGTATGTTTACAGGAAAAACTGAATGGAAGGAGAAGAATCAGAACAGTAGATTGGCTGAAGTATGAAGTAAAGAAAGACCACTAGTAGCAACAGGATATTATTGAGTCATGGAAAGTATCTTGTAGGTGATGTCAATGTTGTGTTATATGTACAGGAACTTCAGGTATTCAGTTAATGGGGTGTGGAAATAGGGGGACTGGTTTGGGGATGAGGGGTAGAAAGCCTGTCCCCTATTCCCACACACCCCTAACCCCCCCCCCCCTCCCCCCACTCGCACACCCCAAGCCTGTCCCCCTATTTCCTCGCTCCCTTAAAATGTCAAATCTGTTACACTTGTGGTAGAGAGGATTTTCAAGTTGATAGTTAAGATTTCATTATAGATGGAAAGGTATACCTTATAATTATACAATACATTAATTCGAAGTTAGTGAACCTACAGTTTAATTAAGGCCTAGAGGCTTATATATGTGGATTGAACTTCTATTAATTAATTTCCAGGAAGTGTCTTTTCAACAGTAAGTATATACAATTATGTACCGTGTATATATAGCCATTTTTCAGAGCATATACTGGTTATGTAGTTATTTCCTACAGGCTAATTCAACCATAAAGTTTGAGTTGCTGGGAAAGTAATCCAATTCGGAACAGAATAATAATATATATAGATGCAACAATCTTGAATTTTGATAAACTGGGATGGGAAGATATGAATAAAATAGGCAAGTAAATTATACATAAAGGTCTATTATGATACGAGAGTTGTTATTTTAGACGAAAATGTAAAATGGTGGTTGGTCATAGAGTGACAGTGTTGCCAGGTGCAGGGTTATTTATCTGTTTTAGAGATTCTTTTGAAGTTCCTACACTGAAATTATGTAAAGATTGATGAAAAGTAAACAAGGAATTTTCTACCAGTCGAAATTCCAAAGGAGACAGTCGGATGTCCAAGAGTAAACGGAATTATTGAGGCAAAAAGGGAAATTCAGATGAAGTTGAGGCAAAGAGGGATTTTTTTTATATAAAGTTGAGGTATAAGAAGAAAATTTCTGCTGATGTTGAAGTTGAGTTAATTAAAAAGAAAAATTCTGATGTTGAAGCTGAGGCAAAAAGAAAAACTATGTTGAAACTGAGGCAAAAATAAAAATGATGTTGAAATTTGGGCAAACAGAAAAATGCTGAAGTTGAAGCAGAGGACAAAAAGAAAAAAATCTGACATTGAAGGTTTTGAAGCTAAGGACAAAAAGAAGGAAAATTCAGATATAAGAATAATAATAGTATAAATTGGAAACTTATAATTAACAAACCTACTGGCAACACTTTGAACAACCAGAGGGGGAGGGGGGGGGGGAAGGATACACACAGAGGTGGCAACACTGCATGAACAATAACAACAATAATAATAATAATGGAGGCGTGTACAGCAGTGGCCAGGGAAATTGAAAAAGTCCTCACTAAATTCACCTCTTATAGTGACCATGCATCAAATACCATCACTTCACTACATAGTAATATTGAAAACCTACAAACAGAGATTGATCAAGGTAATTAAATACACCATTTGTTAATAATATGAGGCATTTATTATGATTCTTTGTTTACGGGGGATTTATTAATAAGATTCTTTGTTGTTTGTTAAAGGGGGATTTATTACTATTCTTTGTTAAGGGGGATTTAATGAGGGATTTATTCATTAGGAGGATTCTTTGTTGTTCTTTGTTAAGGGGGGGATTTATTAGGATATTTTTTTTGTTATTAATAAGACGTAGTTATTAGGATTCTTTGTTAACGGGGGATTTAATAAGATTTTTTGTTCTTTGTTAAGGGGATTTATTCACTTGGTAATAGTCAAGCGTTTGTCCATAATCTGTTTTCTACTCGTACTAATTTAGGTATTAGGTTTTGAACGAATTTAGGTATTAGTGCCGAAGTGGACCTTACTGTATAATAGATATTTTACTGTCATTATCCACTATTTTGGACCATTCTAACACACTTTTATTCTATGGTTTTTCTTCCTCAAATGCCCCATTTTCGAGATGTTGTAGTAGTTTGGCCAGGTTAGGTCCAGGTAGTCTGCCCAGGTTAGGTCCAGGTAGTCTGCTGTGGTCTAGGTTAGGTCAGGTCAGGTCAGGTCAGGTCAGACTAGTTTCCAAATTATGTTTGTACTGGGGCAAATCTCGAAAACGGGGCATTTGAGGAAGAAAAATCATAGAAGAAAAGTGTGTTAGAATGTTCCAAAATAGTGGGTAATGACAGTAAAATATCTATTATACAGTAAGGTCCACTTCACCACTTTTATCCGAATTTATTGTTCACAATATTACAAAAGCTATGCATTTTTCCATATAACTAACTTACATGTTTTTCATATGAGGAAATGACTTATGTATACTAAGAAATGTATTTATTTGACGAAAAAGAATTGATGGTAATGATTATGTATGGACAAGTACACATACAATAATACATACATTCAATTTTAGGTCTTTCACTCTCCTTCCTTTCCTTATTTTTCCTTCCTTTATTTCAATTTTCTTACTTTTCTGTTTCCTTAATTTTTTTCCTTTCCTTTTTTTTTGTTCCTTTCCTTCCTTTCTTTTCATTTCCCTACCTTCATTCCTTTCCATCTTTTTTCCTTCCCTTTCCTTCTTTTTCCATCATTTTCCCGCATTTCCTCCCATTTCCATCTTTTCCCCAATTTTCCTTCATTTATCTTCCTTATCCTGCTTTTCATTCCTTTCTTTCTGTGTCCTTGCTTTCCATCTCTTTCTTTTGTGTTTATTATCTCTCCTCTCTGACTCCAACTCTTATTGTTTTAACTACAAGGTCTTTCTGGTCTCAACATTGTCTCTACTTTTCTCTCTCTTTATCTTTTCCTCAGTCAAGTTAGGTGTGTAGTGTACAGTTGCCGAAAAAGGTATTGCGACAAATCTTGATAGAACTTTAACCCTAGTAATATCCACAACTATTTGTATATGGCCTATAAACATGTATAACAGAAGGAAATATACATATCCTTCTGTAATACTGTACATACAGTACTTATAATCCCTACAAACAACTACCGGTATAGACATTAATATATTTAATGTTGTATCGTATCAATAGTTGTCGCAATACCTTTTTTGGCAACTGTACAAAGAGGGTTTGCTGTACACAGATACATTACAATAAGTATATGTACAGTACACTTATTTTTTTTTTTTTTTAACAACACTGTAAAACAAAAAAAATTATTGTAGCTGGACCTAATGTTAATTAATGAATATATTAATATTATATGGCACTGAAGATTATATACTTTCGTTTTTGGTTATTTTTTATTTTATATATTATTTTATTATTATTATTTTTTTTATATATTATTTTGTTATTATTATTTAGTTATTTTTATTTTTAGTTGGGGCAGATAAAAACATAACCGACCCACAAGCTTTTCTTTTTATTTATTTTTTATATATTATTGTATTATTTATTTATTTCTATTTCCAGTTGGGGCAGATAAGAACATAACGGACCCCCAAGCGAGCATCTTGAATGAAGCGATGGGCCGCGTGAAGGAAGCCGTCACTCGCCTCAGCTCGGACCACAGAGACCTTCACTCCTCCGTTTCCAAAGTCGGCAAAGCCATTGACAAGGTAAATTATATAAATGGAACAAGAAATAATAGGTCCTTCATATAAGATTACTAATTAAACTTAGCACATAATAGGTACTCCATATTATAAGATTATTAATTATATTTAGCACATACAGTAATTATTATATTTCAATTCATAGGACATAGGACTTTTTCAATTCATAGGACTTTTTTCAATTCATAGGACTTTTTTCAATTCATAGGACTTTTTTCAATTCATAGGACTTTTTTTCAATTCATAGGACTTTTTTTCAATTCATAGGACTTTTTTAAATTCATAGGACTTTTTTCAATTCATAGGACTTTTTTAAATTCATAGGACTTTTTTCAATTCATAGGACTTTTTTCAATTCATAGGACTCTTTTTAATTCATAGGATATAGGACTTTTTTCAATTCATAGGACTTTTTTCAATTAATCATTACATTTGGTGGATTAATATTCGTCTTTTACCCGTTTTTTTTTTTTTTTTTTTTTTTTTTTTTTTTCAGAATTTCACGGCCGACTTTGGCTGCATAAGTAACGACTCGGTATTTAGCGGCGACAAACAGCAACTCGTCAATGAAGTGATTTGTCAACACTTCTTCCGAGAGGGACTCCTAGACATTGCCGAGGAATTTATCAGTGTAAGTTAAGTGTAATGATTTATTTTAAGTTTCATTTTCATTGATATATGACACGGATAAATGATTATGATATACAACAGAAAAGTCATTGTTTATTGTGACTTATTTTGGTCATTATTGGAAAGCTATCAAGTCTTCTAAAGAAAACAGATGTTTGTAGGAATAGACAGCCAATCCAATTCACTCCATGTTAATTCTATCTATGTTGCAGGAAAGGAATAGACAGCTCTCCAATTTACTCCCTGCTAATTATTTCAATGTTGCAGGAAAGAAATAGACAGCCTTAAAATTTACACCCTTTTAATTGTATCTATATTACAGGAAAGAAAGGAATGAACAGCCTTCCAATTTACTTCCTGACAACTTGAGGAACTTCAATAACAAAAACTCCCTGTTAATTGTATTTATGTTGCAGGAAAGAAAGGAATAGACAGCTCTCCAATTTACTCCCTGCTAATTATTTCAATGTTGCAGGAAAGAAAGGAATAAACAGATCTCTAATTTACCCTCTTTTAATTGAATCTATGTTACAGGAAACTGGGCTGGAACTTCAAGAGGAATCCCGGGAACCTTTCTTTGAGTTGAACAGGATCCTGGCGGCACTCAAAGCCCGAGACTTGGGTCCGGCACTACAGTGGGCCGAGGAAAACCGAGAAAAACTGCGAGCACAGGTGAGGCCTCGGTGAACCTGCTCCATGGTCCTTATGCAAGAATGTCGGTGGTGTATATGATGATGTAGTACTGGTATGCTGTATTCATTTTATATTAATTTTATATTCATTTCATATTTATTACATCACTTCCTCCAGATATATACAGTACTGTACTGGTATTAATTTCTCATGGGTGGAGTAACCAATTTCTTTCTCCAACAGAACAGCAGCCTTGAATTTAAGTTGCATCGTCTTGCTTACATCAACTTAATAAAGGAAGGACCTCTGAGTGTTGGCCAAGCTATTGAATATGCTCGGGTTCACTTCACACCATTTGTATATCAACATGAAAAAGGTAACAAGCAGATTATTAAGGGGGGGGGAATAGGGGGACAGGCTTGGGGGGGGTTTAGAGTGTGGGAATAGGGGGAAAGGCTTGGGGGGGGGGGGTTTAGAGTGTGGGAATAGGGGGACAGGCTTGGGGGGGGGTTTAGAGTGTGGGAAGAGGGGGACAGGGTTAGGGGTACAGGCTTGGCGGGGTTTAGAGGGGTTTACTGGGTGTGGGAATAGGGGGGCAGGGTTTGGGGGGTTTACTGGGTGTGGTAATAGGGGGACAGGCTTGGCAGGGTTTGTGGGGGGTTTGGGGTGTGTGGGAATAGGGACACAGGCTTGGCGGGAGGTTAGGGGGGTGCGGAAATAGGGGGACAGGCTTTCTACCCACTGGCCGAGCAGTCCCGAGTCTGGTTGACCAAAGCCGTGCAGATGCTCAGACCCCCAAATGGGAGTCAGGGTGATAACTTGTATGTGTTGTATATTTCAGTGATCCAGAGTTTGATGGGTTGTCTGTTGTATGTGAAGGGTGGTCTTGAGAACTCCCCTTACTCAGACCTACTCAGTCCTCACCAATGGTCTGAGATCTGTGATGTGTTTACCCGTGATGCTTGCTCTCTCCTCGGACTCTCTGTTGATAGTTCCCTGGCTGTTTGGTAAGTAAGATTTTGCACTTAATTGGCATGAGTATATCAGTAAATTTACTCTGCTTCATACTATATTTTTTGTTTTCATGGTTTTATGCTTGAAGAATACATACTATATTTTTGGTTTTCATGGTTTTATGCTTGAAAAATAAATAAGTGTAGTTTGGAGGAATTGGGAGCCTCTCAAATTATTACCCAAAACTTGTAGGTGATCTGTTTCATGGCACATTGTGGGGGAATCAGTAGCACTTTAAAATGCCAAAAATGAGTCATAAGGAATCTGTTTCACTGAGCATTTTGGAAGATTCAGTAGTTCTTCAAATTGCCACAAAACGAGTGAAAGAATCAGTAGCCATCAAAATGAGTAGGGGAACTGTTTCATGGCTCATGTTGGGGGGAAGCAGCAGCCCCTAAAATTGTAAAATATAGAAATAAATTAATAAAAAGATAAATGAATAAATAGGTATCCCCTTTACTAATGTGTACTTGACGTGTGGCTTTGTCAGTGTGAACGCTGGATGTACAGCACTCCCCGTCCTGCTCAACATTAAGCAGGTGATGCAACAACGAGCCGTTCATAACATGTGGAACACCAAAGAAGAACTGCCTGTGAGTTGCGGATGATTTTATTTTGAGATTTGAGAGAGAGACAGAGAGAGAGAGAACAAAGTTTAGACGATAATATTTTGAGAATTGAGAGAAAGATAGAGAACAAAGTTTAGTGGACGATCATATTTGGGATTTGAGAGAAAGACAGAGATAACGGAGAGAGAGAGATAGAGAACAAAGTTTAGTGGACAATAATATTTTGAGATTTGAGAGAGAGAGAAAACAGAGAGGTAGTGTTAAAAGAATAGTGCTAAAATTTACATAATGTTACATTGAGGACCAACAGTACATAAATAATAATATTATACGGTGCCTCCACAGATTGAGATAGACCTTGGACCTTCATCACGCTACCACTCCATCTTTGCCTGTCCAATATTACGTCAGCAGTCCACCGAGACCAACCCACCCATGAGACTCATCTGTGGTCATGTTATCTCACGCGATGCACTCAACAAACTCACCACCAGCGCCAAGTAAGTAGCAGTCACCACCACTAATAAATAATATAGATGTACTTTGAATACCAAGAGACTGTAAATTGATATCACAACTCACTACCAGCGCCAAGTAAGTAGCTGCCACAAGCACTAATAAATAATATATAGATGTGCTTTGAATACCAAGAGACTGTAAATTAATATCACAACTCACTACCAGCACCAAGTAAGTAGCTGCCACAACCACTAATAAATAATATAGATGTGCTTTGAATACCAAGAGACTGTAAATTAATATCACAACTCACTACCAGCGCCAAGTAAGTAGCAGTCACCACCACAAATAAATATACATACAGATGTGCTTTGAATACTTAGAACAGTAAATGAATGCATAATGAGATCTCCTTTGGAACTACTTTGTAATGTACCAAAGTTTATTACCTCCTTGTTAATTATTTGACAACCAATATTAATGAGAATATTAACAGTATAATCCCATGTTATGATAATGATAATACAGTAATTCCTCGTTATACACTGTTATTTTATGTGTGTATTATACCATGTACAACACTAAGCCATTATTATTCACTGTGTTTATAGGTGTGTAATACAGTATACAAAGAAAGTTTACTGTATATTGATTCATTATATACACTAAAATTACACCTATAAGATCAATGGAAAACAAGACATTTATTGGTGTGTAATATACAAAGAAGGTTTACTGTACAATATACAGATTGATTATATGTACTGTATATGTATATGTGTGTACTTTCGTTTTCTGTGTATGTGTTTTATGTATATGTGTTTTATTGATCCATAACTTTTTTCCACATAAACACTACAATACACAAGGACACACACCTTAACATCAGTGGAAAACAAATCATTACTGTATGTCTTCATTACATTATTACTACTGTACTGTATAATGTTATGTGTGTGTTTTGTGTTTTCAGGTTGAAATGCCCGTACTGTCCTGTGGAGCAGAACCCGGCAGATGCTGTTCAGATCTTCTTTTAATCTTAGTATTACTGTTTATGTCAATTCACACGATACATAGGACCGTATGCATGAATATTGTTGGTGTAGATGTTGCTGTGGTATTGGTACTGTACGATGACTGTGTGTTTTGTGTATGGAGTCGTCGTCACGGTACTACGCCATCGTATGCATGAATATTGGTGGTGTAGATGTTGCTGTGGTATTGGTACTGTACGACGATGACTGTGTGTTTTGTGTATGGAGTCGTCGTCATGGTACTACGCCATCGTATGCATGAATGTTGATGATGTTGATGTTGTCGTGGTATTGGTACTATGACTCTTGTGTCTTGTATATGGAGTTTTCGTCATGGTACTACGCCATCGTATGCATGAATATTGATGGTGTCGATGTTGTCGTGGTACCTGTACGATGACTCCATGGACACACTACAGGGCCATCGTAATGGGACATACCACGCCATCGTCAACACCACGGATATTCATGCATAAGACGGATAGTTTCACATTCATGTTAAAAAAAAAATGGTACCTTTTCTAATATAATTTTCACATGCAGAGATAAAAAAAAAAAAAAAAAAAAAACATTTAAGACAAAAATTATGCTAATCTCTGCATCATCATTGTATACATCAGGTAGCTAAACAAAAGGGTTTTTATATTTGCTATTAGATCTTTCATTAGCAGTGTAAATCTTTAGTAGAAATCAGTAGTATCTTTAAGGATTACTTTATGATGTAGAAACTAACGATAGAAAAATATCAGTATATTTGAGGTTTACTTTATGATGTAAAAACTAATGATAGACAAACAACCTTAGTAACGAGTTTAGGTACTGTAGTTGCCTTCTTTATAAAATGTGTATTGAAAGTTACACAATGGAGTGTTTAATTAAGGACCCTGTGATGCAGACTGAAAATTGGAGTTATATGAGTTCTCCAAATATGGCCAGGAAACACCACCACCTCTAGGGAAGGAGCTTGTTTCGTGGCATGGTCAGGAGGAATCAGAAGTCTCCAGTTTTCATACACGATCACAGGGTCCTTAAGGAAGAATCTCATGTTGGTAAATTGAAAGATCACTGTTTCCTCCAGATCCCTGTTAGTACCATTGAGGGCCTCTGTTTTCTGGCACAGTTTGGAGGAATCGGTAGCCATCCAATTTAACAACAAGAGAATTTCCCATTAATTAAGGGGGAAGTACAGTGTTGGCAAATCTGGAGGAACTTATTCCTCCAAACTATTCCAAGCGACAGAACACCTTTATTTTTGTCCATCTGGTTCTGTTTCCTGGTGCAGGAGTAGGGAGACAGGCTTGGGGGGTTAGGGTGGGGTGCGGGAATAGGGTGACAGGCTTTCTACCCACCCCAAGCCTGTCCCCCTATTCCCGCACCCCCCAAGCCTGTCCCCCTATTCCCGCACCCCCCAAGCCTGCCCCCCTACTCCCACACCCCCTTAAAATACTTTGGTGGAATGAGTTACTCCAGATTTACCACGTACTGTTTCTCTTAAGGGGAAATTCTTACTATGGTGAATTGGAAGTGTCTTTGATTCCTCCTAACTATACCAGAAAACAGATGCCCTCAATAAATACTAATAGGGGATCTGTTTTGTGGCATGGCTTGGATGAATCAAATACTTCTCAATTCACCAACAAATAAAGTTCCCCCTTTAGCTGTATATGTGAGGGTTGTTGTGTATGGATTACGATTGACCTGCTTCCAAATTTTCAGTCCCATTATGAGTGCTTTTAGTTTGTACTTTCAACGCTTATGTAAGGGATTTTATGAGATAGTTAAGAGTAACGTGGGAGAATTGAGAATGAACTGTAATGTGCGAGTTTGTATGAGAATATAAAAGTTAACTGTAATGTGGGAGAATTTAAGAGTGAACTATAATGTGGGAAAATTAAGAGTGAAATGTAATGTGGGAAAATTAAGAGTGAACTATAACGTCTGATATCGTGGGAAAATTTAAGAGTGAACTGCTTCCAGAGTTTTGGGTAACATTAGGAATGCATTCAGTCCGTCACTACCAAGGTTTCTACGCCATCATCGTGATATAATATAAATAAAGGTCGGCCCAAGATATGAACGTGCTTCTGTTGTCGAATATCAATTGGACTAAGCGTTGGTGTTATCCGATGGTGTTAGTTTTATTGTGACTGACTGTACACTGACAATCCCTGGTAATCCCTAGTCTACCCGAGTCAATGCCAGAGATCTCAAGCAGGGGGTTTCTGGATGACAGCCCACCCTAAGCCTCTATTGGTTCAAGATATGTACAGTTGCGGTCATATATAATCATCCATATAGGGGTAACTCGCGTAAGAGTTTGACAGCTTCCCTCTGTTCTTTAGATGATAAACTTTCCAATAAATAGGTTAACTACCATCTTTTAATTTAATACAAGCAGCTATGCACTACTTAAAACAAGAACATCATAATAATTATGTGAACGTGAAAACATTCGACAGTAAATTGTTTGAGATACCATATATGTATGATGATTATTGACCGCGACTCTGTGTGTGTGTGTGTGTGTGTGTGTGTGTGTGTGTGTTTGTGTGTGTGTGTGTGGCTGCATGATGGTTTGGGTAATCAGTCATTCAGAAATCACCTGCTTCAGATCTCCGGCTTGGATTCAGGCAGGTTGGCTAGGCATTGTAGATTGTCAGTGTACAGTTGGGGAACAAAATATCTGAATACTGTTGACAGCTTCTGGTAACACTGCCAGGAATAAACGCATTAATAACAGACAACATTAATTAATTACTGTACTAAATAACTATAACTTGATACTGGTAAATGTTGACCAACCACACAACACTCAACCAATAGTTATCCTTCAACTCTTCAACTCATAAATATTTTCTATCACTTATACTTTTGGAGATGTTTACCATAAAAGCCATCAATAGTGTTCAGATACTTAATTCCCAAACTGTACATACATGCTTAATTTTTGTTTCTTGAAGTTTATAAATAGTTCCAACTTTTGTTTTTATTTTCATTCACTTCATTTGCTATTTTCTCTTGACTAGGTGGTGATAATTATACAGTATACTTTATTGGCTGTCCATATAAGCATTGTATACTGTCAGCAGATAGAATATTTATTTTATTAATTGACGAATGATGTGTATTATACTGTATACTCTTTAATATTATACATAAGACCGTACAACTTTAAATGTATTTCATATGTTTTTTGTTTTGTTTTATAGAAATGCATAATATATGGTATGTGGAATGGTAGTTCTTTATATTCCTCTCACATACTCACACAGTTTCACACACGCATACACATTCTCTCACACGCATACACATTCTCTCACACACACACATAGGCTACACATTATCACACACACACACACACAGTTTCACACACACATACACACAGTTTCACACACATTCTCTCTCTCTCTCTCTCTCTCTCTCTCTCTCTCTCTCTCTCTCTCTCTCACACACAGTTTCACACACACACACACACACTCTCTCTCTCACACATACACACACACATTTCATAAAAAATATAAGGCTAAACTTGGAGTGAATATTTGTGAATATTTACGAGAAAGTTATTGATAAAATTGGTGCGTTTGTATTATTAATTTTAATAAGTGTAAAAAAAAATTCGAGACTCAAGAATCGAAACTTTGAATCCTGGGGGGAGGGGTTGGTGGGGGTTGGGGGTTGGGGGTTGGGGGGTTTGAGAGTGAGGGGGGGGAGAGGGGGGTGCCAACTTAACGACGCATGCGCAGTTGTATCCTATCCGCCATTACACACATGGTAGCAACTAACTCCCTCACTCTTCAACTCTCCCCTCCTTTTAATTACTCTTTATTTTCCTTCGTGTTTTTCTGTCCCATTTCTTTATCACCTTCTCCCTTTTCCTCCTCTTCTTTCTTTCCTCTTGTTTTCCTTTTGTGTTTGTTCTCCCACCTCTTTTATCACATTTTTACCTTTTTATGCTTTTCCTCCATTTCTTCTCTGTAAATTCTTCGACTATTTCTTCCATTTTCTTCGTGTTTGCTGTCCCTCCTTTTCCTTCTATTTTCCTCCTTGTTTACTGTCCCTCTTTTTCCTTCTATTTTCCTCCTTGTTTACTGTCTCTTCTCTTCATCTGTTCCATCTTTTCCTGTTTTCCTCCTATTTTTCCATTTCCTGTCTTATCTATCCCTCATTTTCCTTCTGTTTTCCTCCTCTCCTCTCTTTATCTATCCCTTATTTTCCTTCTGTTTTCCTCCTCTCCTCTCTTTATCTATCCCTCATTTTCCTTCTGTTTTCCTCCTCTCCTCTCTTTATCTTCCCTCATTTTCCTTGTTTTCCTCCTCTCCTCTCTTTATCTATCCCTCATTTTCCTTCTGTTTTCCTCCTCTCCTCTCTTTATCTTCCCTCATTTTCCTTGTTTTCCTCCTCTCCTCTCTTTATCTATCCCTCATTTTCCTTCTGTTTTCCTTCTCTTCTCTCTTTATCTATCCCTCATTTTCCTTCTGTTTTCCTTCTCTTCTCTCTTTATCTATCCCTCTTTTTCCTTCTGTTTATTTTCATGTTTTCTCTTCCACCTTTCTTTCCATTTCCTCTCCATGTTTTGCTATTATTTATGTGCTACGTATAAGTGGAAAATTAATTGATTGAATAATATTTGACACCGTAACAACAGCGAGGTCCTATAGCGCCAGAAAAAGGTGATAGAGAAATGTGACAGCAAGCAAACACGAAGGAAGGAAGGAAATAGAAAGCAAAGAGGGACAACTGAAGAAATTAAAGTAAGTATATTATTATTATTATCATTATTATTATCATTATTATTATTATTATCATTATTATTATTACTATTATTATCATTATTATTATTATTATTATTATCATCATCATCATATCATTATTATTATTACTATTATTATTATCATGGTTATTATTATTATTATTAATAGTTATCTATTCTATTGCCGTTTTTATTACCCTCTAATTTATACAATTCTAAGACACTTTTCTTCTATGGCATTTCCAAGATATGCACATTTTGAAATTAGCCTGACCTAACCTAACCCAGACTACCGGGACCTAACCTGGGCAAACTACCGGGAAATAACCGTGGTAAAATACTGGGAATATAAAACGGCAATAGTCTCGAGATAAATACCTTATTATTATTAAAATGGGAACCAGCAGGTAACTACTCTTTTTTTTTTTTTTTTTTTTTTTTTTTTTTTTTTTTTTTTTTTTTTTTTTTTTTTTACCTAGTGGTGGAAATCATTGTTTGTCATTCTTGGTTTGTATTACATTAATAATTATAAGTACAATGTGTGAGCTGGTACATTTTCACCATGTTGAAATAATAATAATAATATAATGGCGTAAATTAAGTTAGCCTAAAATCAGAGGAAAGTGTAAATAATGGCATATATATATATATATATATATATATATATATATATATATATATATATATATATATATATATATATATATATATATATATATATATATATATATATATATATATATATATATATATATGTGTGTGTGTGTGTGTGTGTGTGTGATAAGCCGGTACATATTTACTATGTTAAAATATAATTGAATAAATAAAAGTCTTCGAATAAAAAAAATAAAAAATCAGAGTACAATTTAACTTATCTAAATGTCATACGAAGGTTAAAAGAAAAAAGGTGTTGTCATTATGAAAAGTAAGGTCAAAGGAGGTTGTATTTATCTGAGGTTAGGTTAGGTTAGGATAGGTTTGGTTAGGTTAGGTGGGGTTAAGTCAGGTCAGGTTAGGGTAGAATAGAATATAGGTTAGGTTAGGTTAGGTTAGGTTAGGTTAGGTCAGGTCAGGTTAGGTTAAGT